>JAULUE010000061.1:221640-418516 GCA_036324585.1 Champsocephalus esox
ACAAGTCAGAGTGATCAAAACAAATAAATGGTGAATCGAGAAAATCTGTCTTATTTATTTGAAGCTTCAAATACACGATACAATAAGGTAAATATGTCACAGGTCTGGCAGAGTATGAAAAGTCTACCAGAGAGTGCAAAGAACAAATGAAAGAGCAGAGATTATATAAGGGAAAGAGTGAGAATGTTATAACTCTTGGGTTCACACGGTCAGATTGTTTATGAGACACCCAGTTGCCTTGCAGATAGCATAATGGTTCTTGTGTGACTCCCAGTCTGCTAAAACAGCTGTGGCCTTGCAGAGCCACAAGAGAATATAATAATAGTAAGAATATATCAGGAAATAAGAAGCATTTGGTTTAAGCATATGAAAGATATAATAAGGATGATAATAACTAAAAATGTCCACTACACTGGCCACTATTGCCCGCACCCCCCACCCGCTTCAACAGCACCCATGCACTGTACCTGGTGCTTTACAGAAGTGCAATGCTTCACTTTAGAAGCAGATGTGAATGCTTTTGTTGAACACATTTTAGTTTTAGCGGTTTTAACTTTTAAATGCACGGTCAGGCGACCTTGGTGTCCTGAAAGGCGCCTCGAAATCAAATGTAGTATTATTATTATTATTATTATTATTATTATTATTATTATTATTATTATTATTATTATTATTATTATGTGTGCTGCATGTATTTGGCTGTCAGAGTTAAGGCTATGTTTTAATGCATCCCACAGAATGGTGTTATTGAATGAAGGTCTGTCTGAGATGACATATCCATATGACGATACGTACATCGCCAATCCCTTAAGCTGGCATCCATTAGCGTGTGAAAGCCTGCTCAGCAGACCTGAGCGTGCTGCCACCGACATGGTGGTCATTTCATTGGAGAATTCCATTTTTTTTAATTCCCTGCGATTAGGAATTCTCCGCATTAATAATCCCGTTATCAGCACCCAGCAGGTTGTCGTTCTGAAAGGAATCAGAGAGCGGCGGTCACTCGCGGAGGAGGAGAGAGATGCTGCTTTTGATTTCTGTCATGCTCGCTTGCTCTCTCTGCCTCTCTCTATTGTGCGGCACATGTGACAGCCGAGCTCTGAGGGGAGACAATTCAAACAGTTTGGAGAAAGTAGGACAGGAGTGGATAAACACAAAGTCTTCCAATGTGTGTGTGCAGATTTGCCACTCGCAGTTTTGTGGGGGAAGGATGTGTCAGAATTATGCAAATGAAGTGAATTTGAGATAAAGAACTGGCTAATTACTCCAGCTGTGAGAGCTAGACTGCAGCCGGGCGCGGTAATACTGCTCTGATGGGAACAGCCCAGTACAAGCTGCTCGACACAATCAGCACCAGTACGACCAGTAACACAGATGTCATATGTTTGAGAAAGAATGCTTTGGAGTGAATGTCCCATGCTCTCGCTGTAGGGATGAGCAGAATGCTTTCTAGGGCCAACCGTTCACTCTATTGCCATGTGTATCATGGATTTATCCAGACAATACCCCGACCGATTACCCGGGACAATGGGAGAATTACTGAGACAATGGAGCTGCTGAGCTTTCTGTTACTCTGAGGATTGGATAGTAGCATTCTTAATTTGATTTCAGAGGAAGTGTGTGAGCCTGGCAGAAGTCTCTCCTGTCTCTGAGGACGGGGCGTCATGGATCCGGAAGTGAAGAACTGTTGCTCTTTGTGAAATCCCACTGCCTTTATTTACCAGTCAGAGAGAAGGATTCAAACCCATTGGCTCCAATAGGAATTAGAGCTAAGTCCACTTTGGGATCCCCATTGTTCACCGAAAGATAAGCGCCAGCAACAATGAGCCAATGGAGAAGGGTTTTGAGTTTTCCCTTAAACTGAACGACTGCCTCTGAGCCATGAAGATTTGAAATGGGGCAGCAGAGGCCCTGCATGTGGTGGAGGGTGCAGGTGCACTAACATCTACAGCAGGGGTGTCAAACTCAATGTCATCTTGGGCCACATCAGCATTATGGTTGCACTCAAAGGGCCAGTTTTATATATAAGACTATATAAAAATACATACATAGATTTGTAATATATATAAAATAATGTATATTACATTATTGCCTCTGCATTGGATTATTATCAGATGTAATCTGGGTAATAACCATAGGGGGTAATAACTTCATAATTAACTACGTCTGAAAGCAGAAGTCTGGGGCAAATAATTGCAAGTCTCTTCAGTGCGCATGTCGCAAAATGATTTAAAAAGATAACCCACATTTTGGAGAAAAAGTCAAAAGAAATGACTTTTTGAAAAAAAAGTCAGATTCTGAGAAAATAAGGCATGCATGAGATGCATTGTGGGACATGTAGTTTATGGGCAACGTGCTTCTGTAAATCGCAATGTAATACACATATTACAGTATATTCTCTGCAAGCTCTTGTGGGGCCACATGGAGTGAAGTCGCGGGCCGGATTTGGCCCCCGGGCCTTGAGTTTGACACCCCTGATCGACAGCATAGAGAGCTGCAGGTACGAGTCCTTACACATGGAAACGAGTTAGCATTGAACCACGTTAAGGTTCCCTGGTCTCAAAGGCCACTGTTGGTCAGCGTGTTTCAGGTTTGCCACAAGGTGAAGAAACTGTTTTGCTATAGATTTTATATCCCGCAATGTTCTGAAATCCAATGAGTTTTAAAAAGGCGGCCCTGCGATGCTAACTTCTGGGTCGGCCTTAATGTGCCGGTCTCAAACGGTTCGGCTTTTGATTGAACTGTTCCAGCAACACATTCCTGAAGCTGAATGAAGCACTTAGAATATACCCAATGCAAGTGTTCCAGCGGTCCACTTCCTTCACGACGGACCAACAGTGTGGGCGAGGGAATGACAATCAAAGGCGAGAGTGAAGTGATAAGACTATTGACGTTTTTCTTTAAAAACATTACGATAAGAATTAGTAGCAATTTAGAATCTAGAATTGCAATTTTTAACATTATTATAATTTGAAAACAAGTGAGTAAAGTTCAAATGTGTCATGTACCAATTGAGATACCTTTATGACCTAAGAAGCTTCTCACTGCAGATACATATTCAAATGTTCTTGTGTTATCTCTGTGTCTAACTGCTCTCTCCCGTCTGCACTCTTCTAACCTGCTGCCTGCGTCTCCTCCCCTGCAGTATCTTCTATCTTCACCGTACCAAATGTCAAGCTGCAGACGGAGAGCGGGGACAGCATACAGGTGTGCGCGCGCAGGAACAGCCAGGGGAAGGCTTCCTCTGGAGGCAAGCACTGACCTGAGGCAGCACCCTGCTGACAGGTACGCTCTCATTACCGCGTGTGTGTGTGTGTGTGTGTGTGTGTGTGTGTGTGTGTGTGTGTGTGTGTGTGTGTGTGTGTGTGTGTGTGTGTGTGTGTGTGTGTGTGTGTGTGTGTGTGTGTGTGTGTGTGTGTGTGTGTGTGTGTGTGTGTGTGTGTGTGTGTGTGTGTGTGTGTGTGTGTGTGTGCGTGGTCTAGCATTACTATACTTGTGGGGACCTAAATCTGTTTACACAGTCACGTGTGGGGACTCGCCTCCCTCATGGGGACAAAATGGAGGTCCCCATAAGGGGTATCATTCATTTTAGGGTGAAGACTTGGTTAGGGTTAGGGTTAGGGTTAGGGTTAGGCATGTGTTGGTTATGGTTAAGGTTAAGATAAGTCTCTAGGAAATGCATGCAAGTCAATGTAATGTCCCCTGAAGTGATGTATACATGGTCTGTGTGTGTGTGTGTGTGTGTGTGTGTGTGTGTGTGTGTGTGTGTGTGTGTGTGTGTGTGTGTGTGTGCGAAAGTAATCAGGTTACTTTAATATGTTGATACTCAGATTAGGTTACTTGTTATAATTTGTTTGTACATATAACTAGTTATTGTAACTAGTTTTAAAGTACCCCTCCCCACGAGGGCTGTGCATCTTCACTGGTCTCACGATTCGATTCGATTACGATTATCCTGTCAACGATTCGATTCGGTTCGATATCCCGGTGCATCACGATTCATACCAATGCGTTGCATCCTCAATTTTCTATATTACTGCACATGGCTTATTTTTCATCAATGCATACATGCAGTAAATACATATGAACTCTCTTTTTATTATTTAGAAAGTGCTTCAGAAATCAATAACATAAATGTCTTGACATTAATTTATAAACCAAAATAAATGAATTGTATAGGTCTAGCCTCCGTGTGTGAAGTTGTTCCATCCTCAAAAACAAAAAGCTAATGCTTCGGCAGTCTAGCTGCAGCTTCTAGCCACGGCCTTCTGTTAAAGGACACTGAAGGTCCTGAATGAGGCATCACACACAGGACTTGAGTCTGAACACAGCAGACAACAGCAGTATTTACAACAAAAATAGTGCATGTGGGTGCACACTTACATTCTCTGTTTTACTGTTACATAAATCCCATGAATGTATGAGATTAAATTAGCTTCATTATATCTCAGTGATTAAGTGAATAATAACGTTTCTATCGGGTTTCCATCAGCCTGGCACTCATTATTTTCAGGGAGGGGGCGGGGCTTGGAGGAACGGAGAGGAGACAGTGATCGCGGAAGCTTTTTTCCTCCTGCCTTCACAAACTTTACACACGTATATATCGTCTGACAATTGCTAGAGGACATTCATACTTTGCAATCCAAGACTTAATTAAATCCACCAAAAACCTGACATGATTGTAACTTTTACAACTTTTGAAAAACATAAATCCCTGTCACACTCCATGTCGCTGCAGCTCAGAGACACATGGACCCTGTGTCTCTGAGCCGCAGCGACACGGAGTGATTCAGAGCGGGTCATTCTGCTGCTGGTTCTGGACTGGTGCTCTTGTGTTGGTGGATAAAGCAGACTGCTCCGTGTTGCTGTGCCGCTGTCACGTCTGTTCCCTGATCTCTGCGTCACCGACCGGTTTGATATTAAAGTGATATTAACGTTATAGTAAAGCCGCGGCCGGGGAAATCAGGAAGCAACGTTACTACTCTATAACCGATTATCTTCCGTCACTGCATCGAGACCGAATCGTCCACGTCCGCATCGCAATGCATCGTAGAAACGATTCTTTTCAACACCCCTACTCCCCACCCTGGTGATGATCTGCTGCAATGCTACCATGGTCTTTGGTCTTTTCTCTGAACATACGTGAAGTCTGATGTGTGGCATGAATTCATGTAGCCTTATCTGCATCTGAGTGTAATGTTCTGTGTTTAAAGTCGTCCTCACATGAAATGCCCACCCTGGGGAAAGTAGTGCATCCTAAGCGAGCCTTGCGTCACAGTTATCCACGTTGTGACCTTGGAACAGAGGCATGTGTTCCTGCTCTCCATGCAGGGCTCAGAGCACGCTGAACAGACTTTACTGCTTGGATTATCCTGCATTTGGTGCTTCAACCATTTAGAGATTCTTACAACGTGTGAGAACAAAGGAGTGTTCCTGACGCGGGCAGGAGGGATGCTTAGGCAGTAAGACTCCACTCACATGGAGAACATGTTAGACTTCTCAACTTTAAAAAAGTAGTCAGGGTTTTTTCCAGGCGTTCTCCTTTTGAATAAAACATTCATATTCCTCTTTTGGTACATCGCAACCCGCATGAACAGCATTCAGCCATCAACTTCCATTTGTGTCCAAATAAGGACAATGTCCGACTCAGAAAGACATGAAATATAATATACATGAGGTGTACTGACAGAATAGAGTCTGACTGTTCACACCTATGGCTCACCCGGTCTTAGTCCGGTTGGATCGAACCCTGGTGCGTGTAGCCCTTAGCCGCTTGATGCCGTTTGTTTGGGTCGGTGTGAACTAAACCACCTGACTCTGAGGTGGTCTCGGACCGCTTGCTAGTGACCTCTGGAGCGGTTAATCATTCAAAATCGTGAGCGAAAGAGTGAAGCAGAAGGAAGTGTTGAACAGTGTCGTGTAAAGTAAAAACAACTATCAAACTAAAAACTCTACATAAAAGTCCGAGCCACCTCCCGTCGGTGAAACCCCCTCCCGTCGGTGAAACCCCCTCCCGTCGGTGAAACCCCCTCCCGTCGGTGAAACCCCCTCCTGTCGGTGAAACCCCCTCCCGTCGGTGAACCCCCCTCCCGTCGGTGAAACCCCCTCCCGTCGGTGAACCCCCCTCCCGTCGGTGAAACCCCCTCCCGTCGGTGAACCCCCTCCCGTCGGTGAAACCCCCTCCCGTCGGTGAAACCCCCTCCCGTCGGTGAAACCCCCTCCCGTCGGTGAAACCCCCTCCCGTCGGTGAAACCCCCCCCCGTCGGTGAAACCCCCCCCCCACTGCAGAACGTCTCATTACATGTGTTGTTGTTTTGTATCGCACATTGTCTGATTTTATAATCATATGCGCCGCTGCTGTTGATCTGCTCTCCAGATTAACGGCAGCGAACACAACCTGCCGATGCTCCATGGCGGAGGCTGCGGTAGAAATGGCCGGGATATGCGTTTGTACCCCCTTAATGTCTGACCAATGGTTGAACAGCATTTCCGAGCACATGACTTGTGTTTAAAGTGTATAGCCCGTGTGAACGCAAACCGAACCTTCTGAAACGAGAAACAATGTCACAACCTGTGGTCTGGTGCGCAGCAGAGAGGTGTGAACGCCACCTGCCTCTACGATGGGATTGAATCGTTGTGTGGCAGGCAATCTAGAATGCTGCCCTTTAACATGTCTTAATGTGTATACAAAGATCTGATGTGTGTATCTCAACTTGTATTTGATCAAAACGTAGCAATCCTCACTCAGGAAATTGTACTTTTTCTCGCACGGCCTTTCCTTTAGTCAACATATTGTGGTAGCTAACGTGCTGACAAATATTACAATACTTTCTAATACGTGTACCGTCAGTATGTCGATGTGTTTTGATTCCATCGTCTTTAAAGTCAATGAGTACGAGACGGTGATGCAGCACCAGAGACCAGAGCGGACATTTTAAAGTTAGCAGTTTGGTTCATCACACTGACAACTCTCTCAACACTTAGTGCCCCCCGCCCCAGCCCCACCCCAGCCTTTGTGTCACTGACGCCATGTGTGTGTGTGTGTGTGTGTGTGTGTGTGTGTGTGTGTGTGTGTGTGTGTGTGTGTGTGTGTGTGTGTGTCTGTGTGTGTGCGCTGAGGCAGAGAATGCAGTAATAGATGGAGGAATGGCTTTGAGTGGGAGAGGAGGGTGTCCCTTTCTTTGGAGACGGGCTCTCTTTCACCCCTCAGATAAAGCTGCACTATTTGCATGTAATAAGAGGAGCAGAGGCCAGGGGGGGGTAAGGCCGGCCTAATGACGGACTCTGGAGGGAGAGCACCGAGGACCACATGATATCTGAAATGACTGACAGGTGCAACGACGCACTGAACACATCAAGATCTGCAGCTTTCATCTCAGTGTCTCCTCGTCGACAACGTGTGCAAACTTCTTCAAATCAGGAAGTAGCTTCAGTCAAAACACCCCGATTTAATATTCCAGGCGTGTGTGTGTGTGTGTGTGTGTGTGTGTGTGTGTGTGTGTGTGTGTGTGTGTGTGTGCAGGGTGGAAGTCACCCCACTGAGAGAGCTGTGTCCTCTCAGCTGCTGCATTTGCATTGTGCGGGCCCGTCCTAACGCCTGGGAGAGCTGCACTGATCGCAGCCTAATCCCTCTGCACACGTCCACATTAATACTCTGACACATTACAGCAACACGTGCACACAGCCATTCATAACATCACTCGTGCACATATCTGAGTATTTATGGTTTCAATGAGTCAAAACATTACATTTAAAAAAGTGTAAATATTACAAAATGCACAATATTGATTGTATTCCTTAAAGCTGTTAACATGGTCGTTGTGCGGAAGGAGCTAGAAGGACCCACATATCAATGGAAGCATAGCAATGGCATAGCAGCTGATCGTCGTTATGCAAGCGTTGCTTCTGTTGTTGGGGTCAGTGTTGACTTGTTCCATATTTAACAAAGTCCACAACCTGCTAACTTAAAGTAAGCACTACAGTGTGAGTGCATAATCACAACTCTCAGAACATTTCAGAAGTCATTAGTTGCAAAAACATGAATGTCAGAAAGAAAGGGGGAAATGCTTCACCACGGGAAGACATTTTGTTTTATTTTGTGAGTGCACTTTCTCCCATACAGCAGTCTGACATGCCATCCCCTTGCATTAGTGGTACATTTCTATACGCAGGGAAATGGGAACATACTATGAACCATTCATGTTGTTGCTTACCTGCAGCTTAATAGTGCTAATGCAGTCTTTTAAAACACGGTCAAACCATGTGATAGAATACACCGGAAGGTCGTCTTTTCCTTAGATTTCAGAATCAAAACGTGTTTATTCATCCCTCAGACGGGAGTGTGACAGAGACGGAAGAAATAGAACACTATTAGATAGAAGGCATAATATTTCTATATTAAACAAAATCTATATATATATAACATATATTCAATTTACAGAAGTATACATTCAGGTAGATAAGTTAGCAGCAGCAGTATTTATAAAGTACAGCAAGTGTCACATGGAGACTGACGTGTGGTAGGTAACAGGACTTCAAGTGTTTTTAATACGAGACTGCAAAATATATTGAGCAACTCATTTAAAAACCACATGTGTACATGCTACATTGAAATACCTTCAACATTAAACCATTCTTTCAATTCCTTCCTTCACTAAACCGGCTTTTCTGCTTTAGTGAAATCAGAGTAAAAAGAGGGGAGGGAAGGGTACCAGGGGAAGGGGAGGGGGGGTAAAGGAGAGCTGGAGGGAGCAGGACAGGGTTTCTTTCTGTGGAGGCAGCGTTGTATTATTTATAGGAGGTGGTGGAGGCAGGCCGCTTCAGAGGAGGCGAGCAGCCCCTTCCCTTTGTGGGGACATTCCCAGTGGGCAGGCTTTGTGCTGGCTGGATGGCTGCCTTCAGGAGGCTGAGAGCGAGGGCCGGCCGACTCCCTCCCTCTCTGAGGCTCAGCCCCGCTGCAGCACCACAATGTGTGTCAGCGCTGTGGCCGCGGCGAGAGGAAGGACGGGGGAGTGACAGGGGACGGGGACAGAGGGGGAGTGACAGGGGACGGGGACAGAGGGGGAGTGACAGGGGACGGGGACGGAGTGCTTTTGGCAGGAGAGGAAAAGAAGAAGTGGTGAGAAGAGAGAAGAACACGGAGGGGAAGGGGAGAGTCAGGTCTGCTGCACAGTGCTGCATTGATCCATGGTTATTCATGATTCTGCATTATTCACGAGAGGAGCTGATGCAACGCGGTGCGGAGGGGAGGCAACGCCCCCCCCATCCATCCTCTCAGTGACCACACAGCTCAACTGCGAGTCCCGACAACAAGTGAGCCAGCAGCTGCCCTGTCTCTGAGCCTCCGCGCTCTCACTCCAGACGGAGTGTGTGAGGAACGGGACGCAGTGCGCTCACAGTCGGAACGCATCAGACAGTCGTCCAATCAGGGAGCAGACAGCCGCATTCCAGACCAGAGGGGAAACCAACATCCAAACAGCCCACACACATGCATTGTGAAAAGAAGGTCTTCAACAGAATAAAACCATTGTTACAGACACACACAAGGTGGATACTTGATAGTCATCCCTGCGTGTGCCTTTATGTTGTAAGATCTTCAAGCTTTAGTAATGATTAAACAAATGTTCAACACATACATTCCTATGTGAAATGTAAAGGGGACACAACAGACACAACAGATATAATGCTGTGCGCAGCCCTACGTTCAGCGCTTTGTGTTGGTTCAGTGTTCCCTCTCATCCCTGCTCTCAGAGAGAAGCTTTCGTTAAGCACGCGAGCTGCTCATGAGGGACTGAGATAGGTGTTGGTAGTAAAGGATTCATCTGGTGACAATACACACAACTCAAAGCAAACTGCTGTCGCTCCGTGTCTGCGGCGTACACGGTCAATAGTTTGCACACCGCCTTTTAATATAATACATCAGTGTGGGACTCCACTAGCTGGTCACCCGTGCTACAAGATGCAGATTGTAATACAAGTCCATCTATCGTTTCATTGACTCGACCCCGATGCTGTCAATGCAGCATGCTCCATAGCACCTGACCAATCAGGATCCACATCCAATCCGAATCGTTTTGTTCCGACACGACATGATGTCATCTGGTTGAGTGCTGCTTGGTGTGCGTGTGCGTGTGCGTGCGCGTGTGTGCGCGTGTGTGTGTGTGTGTGTGTGTGTGTGTGTGTGTGTGTGTGTGTGTGTGTTTGTGTGTGTGTGTGCAGTCAGCCGTCGCAGGTCGACGACAGGACAGCACGGTGTCACTTTGAAGATAGCAGCTGCAGGCAGAGCTCCACTGTAGTGTCCGGAATGTAGCCGTGCCAGCCATTTATCTACACACACTCACACACACGTTCACACTCCCCTTAGGTGTCATCCGAGTGACCATGCAGCAGACCTTCATCGCTATGCAGACATTTCTCTTGAAGGTAAAAGCACTATGTGTGTCTACCCCGGACTCTTTCTGCTTCAGCCATCCGTTCCCAAAATGTACAAAGTCAACCGGCCAGTGCAGAATCTCTCCGCTCTGCGGCGGGAGGAAGAGATTTGTACAGTCCGTAAAACGACCTGTCAGAAAGTTTCTCTAGGTAGAGGACAAAGTGATTTAAAGTACATCCCCGCTGCGAGCCGGAGTTCTCCCCCGTGAGCTTTCAGAGCAGTGCCTGCCCGTTGTAGGGGCTTCCAGCTCCTCGTTGTGGAGGCGTAGACGACACAGGCTCTCATTAGACCTGGTGCTTGCAATGTGGACGTGCCCAGAGGCGTCAGTCAGGGGTCATAACATGCATATGAAGAGATATGTATGTTGCGTGTGCGTCTTGTCATATGCACTTCTCACGAGGCTGCATGGAGTTCAGATGGAGATGCGTTGCCAGGCTCCGTGCTTTCATCTTTCCTTCTTCTCACTCCCTCCTCACTCCCTTCCTCAATCATCATGCAGTGTCTGTCATATGCCAACACTCACTGCACTCACTGCCCCCCCCCGGTCCAGAGCTGGTCCAATCAGATTGTAGTAACCAGGAACACTGGAGAGGGTAGCCCCAGTGCGGTTCTATGTAAGTGGATCAGAGCAGAGCAGTGGTGGAATGTAAATAAGTACAGTACTTTAGTTCTATTTTGACATAGTGGCACTTAACTTAAGTATTTATATTCTTTGTTATATTCTATGTTATATATACGTCTACTCCACTAAATGAAATGAACACTCATAGTCACTTTGTACATAGAAAAGCACATGATCAAATATAGTACTGTACTAATAATATACCCGGTATTTTATATATAAAGTTTGTGAAGGCAGGAGGAAAAAAGCTTCCGCGATCACCGTCTCCTCTCCGTTCCTCCAAGCCCCGCCCCCTCCCTGAAAATAATGAGTGACAGGCTGATAGTGACCCGATAGAAAGTTTATTATTCACTGAATCACTGAGATATAATGAAGCTAACTTAGCCTCATGCATTCATGGGATTTATGTAACAGTAAAACAGAGAATGTAAGTGTGCACCCACATGCACTATTTTAGTTTGTATATGCTATTGTAAATACTCCTGTTGTCTGCTGTGTTCAGACTCAAGGTGTGTGATGCCTCATTCAGGACATTCAGTGTCCTTTCTTAACAGAAGGCCGTGGCTAGAAGCTGCAGCTCGACTGCAGAAGCATTAGCTTTTTGTTTTTGAGGATGGAACAACTTCACACACGGAGGCTAGACCTATACAATTCATTTATTTTGGTTTATAAATTAATGTCAAGACATTTATGTTATTGATTTCTGAAGCACTTTCTAAATAATAAAAAGATAGTAATTATATACAGTATTATATACTATTAGTAGTATTTTAGTAAATTGTCATAAAATAGGCCGCATTGAAAAATTACGAATACATTTAAATGCCACATGTATTTGTTAGTTTTAAAAACGTACATATTATATATAACTAGCTATTCTGCATACTGAGTAGATCTTCCAATCATACTTATTATAAACTACTGTATTGTTAAGATTTTTTATTTCGAGTTTTTACTTAAATCTGAGTATTTTAAGACCAAAGTATTTCTACTTTTACTTAACTGATGAATCTGAGTACTTCTTTCAACACAGACACTTCATCAGCTCTTATTACATCCTTTTTTGTCATCATAATAATCATCATCATCATCATCCTCATCATCCTCCTCATCCTCAGCATCAGCGTCATCACAGAGTGTGTATTGAGCAGATGTGTGTGAGTGTGTGTTGCTGCTGCTGCTTATCTCCATCAGAGTCTGCTGGGGTCTAATTATCCTCGAGCCAATTTCAGATCTTCTTCCCTTGAACATGAACGTATGCATGTTGTTGGCTCGGGCAGGGCTTCACACGTCTTGGTGGGGGTAGTGATCTGCTCTCAGCATTAGAGGAGGGGCCTCTGGAGCAGCAGTGCAGCTAACGGCTGCTAGAAGCTGAAGTGATATCGTGTACACTGAAGGGCTAGTGAAGGCTTGGTCAAAGGACACACACTGCTGTGTACAGAGCCGTGGTCAGGCTGGATGCGACTGCGTGTTCCGCTGAACTGATCTCAGGTCTGCATGTGCGCCTGGAGAGAAACAAAGCAGAGACCGTACCTTCCCTGCCTGGAGTGAGCTGGCTGTGACCGACTTCAATGATTACTTACATACAAACTTTCTGATATCAAGATGAGCATCAAGTCTAACTTTTAAATAATGAATATATGTATTAACTTGGGCTGTTAAAAAAATTGCAATACTTACAATTCATCTTGAAAACCTTCACTTGTTAAAAACAATCCAAAGGCGAATGACTGATTGTGCTTCCATTATGATGGCAGAGAGAGAAGCTGGAGCACCGTCACCACAGCGACCCCATGACTGTGGCTGTCCATGCCTTCGCTTTGTGCCAGAACATTCTGCAGCTTCGTGCCAATCCTTCAGAAGTCTTCGAAACTAAGCTGGCATGTTATTTAAAAAAAACAAGTGTTTCTCTTACCGTACTTTTCGGACTATGAGGCGCGACTTTTCCCCCATTTTTGTTGTACAGCTAACGGCCACTAGGGAACCTCCTACATCTATGGATTCTACAGGTACAATTAACCACCTTTAACACTACGGGCTCTAGGACCGGTCCGCGCCTGCCACCTTTAAGAGGCGGGCTCCAGCAATATGGTCTAGCTGCGGCCGCGGCCAGCACACGGCGGTACACGACACGCCCACCTGACACGACACTAGCTGCAGCCGCGGACAGTGGAGGTTGAACCAAGCCCCCAGGAGTGCGCCGGAGTATTGTGGCCAAACGGCGGTACTACACTTCCTTTGTGTTCTCGAACTCGTTGGATCATTTTTTTGAAACTAAATAAACTACCCAGTGTGAACGTTCCCGGGTAGCAGTTCTCTTCCCTCCCTTCAATCTAACCCTTCCCTTCCCCCCATCCTAACCCTAACCACTCCCTACCTGTTTACCTCATCCTAATCTTCCTCCCTCCTAAACCTAAACCCCAAAACCTCTCCTACTGTAAGAAATTAAAATCAATGTTTATACTACATGGGCTGGATGATGTAAATCTCGTCAATTCGCTTTTAACGGTGGTGCCTCTCAGCCACCGTAGGGTCGTGTCAGGTGGGCGTGCCGCAGCTAGACCATATTGGAAAAGAGTGAGACAGGTAAAGAGTGAGACAGGTAGCGCGCCAAAGTAAAAGTGGAACCGAGAGACGGAACGAGAGCAAGACAGACGGACAGTGTAGCTGCTGCGGCTCATATGCAGGTGCGCTCTATAGTCCGAACAGTACGGTGCTAGTTTCTCATGCAGTCGTTTACACCACACAGGTTTTATCTTCCCCCAAGACATAAGTAAATACCAGTATTTTAAACGAGTGATTAATCAGGATGAATTTACAGATTATTAATGTTATTAGCACAAATACAGTTTTTAAACGATTGCCTCCACTTGTATTCTCCATATGACTGCAGAGTGACTGCAGCGTCACCTGGATCGGACGGACTACCGTCACTGCAGACGGAGCTATGACGCCTACACGTGCTTCACTTTCTGTGTGAAGGTGATTGACAGGTCAGGGGATTGGATGTGATGAGGCTTGCTCTGTAAGACGGTCAGAAGAGAGGCAGACTAAAGCAAGGCTGAAAGAAGTGATGGGAAGGTGTATAGGAGGAGGAGGAGGAGGAGGAGGAGGAGGGGGGATGTGGTACGCACTAGAAACTCGTCTTAGTTGTTGTCAGGTCGGAGTCTGAGAGGAAAAGGGAGAAGATGAGAGGACAAAGCCAGGGGGAAGGGGGACGGGGGAGACGCCGGACAAAGGAGGAGGAATGAAGACAAAACAGAAAGTAGATCAGGCCGAAGGAGGAGGAAAGAGGTGAAGCGCAGACTGGGAGGAGGAGGAGCACGATTGATGTCATGTATAGCCTGTTGATCATTGGCTGACACGTAGGAGGAGACCTGACTGCATTATCACGGGTCTGTGGTCACAGCCAGTCCCTCAGCACTCCACCTCCACCTGTCTGAAGGGGAGCGTTCTCCATATCTCTGGTGCTGTAACCTCCCTCCATAAAGCCACTCCGAGGCACCGAGGAAGCACCCTCGCTGCTCTGCTCCCTGTCAGATGCGCACGGTCCCCTCGTGAGCAGAACTTTGAACAGAGAAGGAACAAAGTGACAGTCGTCAGGACGATGCCTCCAAATAGCTGTAAACAAATCTCAACAATGGGGCTGTTTCCAGACAGAGTGTGATACCGCTCTCCCTCCCTCCAGAACCCAGCCCCCCTCTCCTCTATGTGCTCCACCATATGGCTCTCCCTAATGAGCACTGCACATGTATCTCCTTCCTTTTTTGCTCCTCCAGAAAGAATACCAAAAGAAAGTGTTTCTTCTGTGGCGCGGCCAACAGCAGCAGACCTGGAGCTTCTCGCCTCCGCTGAGAGAATTAGTGGCAAATCAAGTATGCTAATGAGTTGAACTCTCAATACGAGAAGGATGGTTGAAATGTCTACGGCTGTGAGCGTGTCGCTTCCTGTTTTCTGAGCAAGGATGATTCCGTTCTGGAGCACAGCAGGGAGGGCACACACGGACTGTTCAGATGCAGGTCTTCCTATCAAGCCAACGGACATGCTCCACACTCTGATCGGAGATAAGCTATACTTTTGTATCTACATGTGGGAGATGTTTTTCACAGCAGCATAGATAAGACCTCGCACATGAATGAGAAGTAAACCAAAAGAAATAGTCGTAAATACAGATAAACAAATGAGCAGTAGAAGAAAACCAAAATACAAAATACTGTGAACTTGTATATCAATAATGAGGATAATATCTTTAGAGTATTGAATAGAAGACGGTGCTTGTCCAGCCTATCAATCACGACACGCCCACCTGACACGACCCTACGGTGGCTGAGAGGCACCACAGTTAAAAGCGAATTGACGAGATTTACATCATACAGCCCATGTAGTATAAACATTGATTTTAATTTCTTACAGTAGGAGAGGTTTTGGGGTTTAGGAGGGAGGAAGGAAGATTAGGATTAGGTAAAAAGGTAGGGAGTGGTTAGGGTTAGGATGGGGGGAAAGGAAGGGTTAGATTGAAGGGAGGGAAGAGAACTGCTACCCGGGAAATTTCATACTGGATAGTTTATTTAGTTTAAAAAAATGATCCAACGAGTTAGACACCACAAAGGAAGTGTAGTACCGCCGTTTGGCCACAAGACTCCGGCGCACTCCTGGGGGCTTGGTTCAACCTCCACTGTCCGCGGCCGCAGCTAGACCCTTCTCAGCCACCGTAGTGTCGTGTCTGGTGGGCGTGTCGTCAGTGATGTACCTGAACGCGTTCAATGAACGATCGTTCATGAACGCGTTCATATTTTGGGCGAACGTGAACTGAACGTACTGTATTTCCGCTAGATGAACGTAATGGAGAACGCGTTCACTCTCAGCGCTGTATAACGGCGTTCAAAAGTGCGTTCATTCTCAGCACTGTATTATAACGGCGTTCAAAAGTGTGCCAGATTTCATATGCCTTTCAGCCGAAACCCCAGTTAAAACACACCGTAAACAGGCTTCAAAATAATGCGGAAAACCACCCAATCTGGTAACAGCAAGCTGCCTGTGACGCGTACGCGCCTGTCCCCCCTGGCTGTCGCACTAAAATATAAATATACTAAATATATCAGACTCCTCACAACAAAGAATGTGGAACCGCGGAACCGGCGAGCATTGAATGAATGAATGAATTAGTATGGACGAAGCCGAGAGCAGCTGCAGCACTCGCAGCAACTTATTGAAAAAAGAACTATGAACTATAAATTAGTTCATTTTTGAAACCATGAACTGTAGTTCAACATTTTGAATTATGAACTATGAACTGAACTAGTTCATTTTAAAATGTGTGACCTGTGAACTGAACTAGTTCATGTAGAAAGTGAACTTTCCCAACACTGCGTGTCGTGTACCATCGTGTACCGCTGTGTACTGGCCGCGGCCGCAGCTAGACCCTTCTCCTCTTTTCCGGCCTCCAGCTGTTCCCGCTTAGAGGTGCGGGCGTGGACCAGTCCTAGAGCCCATAGAGTTAAAGGTGGTTAATTTGACCTGTAGAATCCATAGATGTCGGAGGTTCCCTAGTGGCCGTTAGCTGTACCAAAAAAAATGGGGGAAAAAGTCGCGGCTTATAGTAGTAGTTCTGCATGCCTGAGACAGAGATCCCAAGTTGACCAGTCCCTGCTCCTTTATGACTCTCAACACAGTCTGAGGTTTGATGCAAGGTTTCAGAAATGCAAAGACAAAGTGACATGCTTGCTTCTCGCCATGTCGATGGTTTCATTTGTTTGCAGCCTTTATTCATCCAGGTAAAAATCCCATTCAGATCAACGATCTCTTTTACAAGGCAGACCTGCCGCACATTGGCTACACGTGTAACAGGACACAAAGAGGACACATGCAACTTAATGACAGGGGTACGGTTTGCAAACCAGGAGTATCAAGTATCGTCTCATCCAGCGGTGCTTTCACATGATGCAGGGGAACCACAATGCTCACTTTTAATATGTTTACAGAGTGTTCCAAGCAAGAGGAGCTGCGCACATAAAAGCTTCAGTGCCTCAAACTGTCCTAGCACTTGGCACATGGACTGAAAACACGTCCTGGGATCTCAGGCAGCAGCTACTTGAGGCTCTGTGATATCAGCGAGCAGACGTAAGGTGGTAGTTTACCCAGCATGGCTTTATAAATAAACGTGACTCAGCCTCCGTACAGTCAGTGATGGAAACCTGCCCGGCACACAGGGTACAGTGACGAGTACGTGCTTCACAGTTAGCGACACATCTCAGTGCGCCGTGATAGGCGGCATCTGACTTGATCAGCCAAGGTAGCTTATCACTTATATAAGTTAAACTAACTCAAACTATGACTTGGAAGGCCAGTAGCACCAAACATAAGTGGCTCACATAAACATATCAACTTTTAAGTTTGTTAAAATAATACTACACACATTAGCAGCATATGAACCTATGATAATCTCCTGTATATCTTCCATACTGAGAGCCAACCTGTTCGCATGTAGGCTGTATTACCACAGCAGTAAACCCTCTCTGGGGCACGCTCTCACTCACCCTCACATGCACAGGTAAGAAAAAAGAAACGGTGTAATCGTAAAAGCACCCGTAAAGTAGAGTAGAATGCATCCCGAACTGTTGCTACGCATTAGTGTCTGGCTGCTCCTTCACACGTATGTGAAGTAGGTCATACGCAGACATGTGGTGCAAAGTCTACCTTTCTATGCAAGTAAGACCAGTGCAACTATACAAAAAGAAAATGGCCACACGGGGAAATCATTAGTGTGTTCAGAGTTGCCGGTAACAGAAGTGCATGTGCAATGGGGGTCGCGCTCATATTTCCGACAGATGAGGTCATGTTGAGTCTCAGACACAGTGCCTCTGTCTCATGTCAGAGTTGTGAGGAAAGCCTCCCGTCAGTCAGAGGCCAGAGCTGGAACTCCAAACGTTGATGTGATGGCTTCTTCTTTGACTTGGTTCTGTGGTGTTGGCGGAGAAGCAACATCTGCAGCTGCACAACGTCCTGGCGTATTTCTGCTGACATGTCGTTAGTGCAGCAGCTTTTTGGAGTGTAAATAATAAAGCTTTCAATGGTTTGCCGTTTGTGGAACTACTTTATCTTATCTTTGTTAACCGAACCATTCCTTTTGAAGTTATGTTTCAGCACACATTGCATCAGTGTACCCATTTTAAGTTTTTCCATAACATCAAACACTACTTGACGAATCTTTTGGCTTGTGTGACATCACAGACCTGAACACTTCACTTGTTTCTGTACATGTATGCAGTACATTCCTAAAGCCGGGGACAAGCTGAAACATTTCTAACGCTCATGGACATATCTTCTCCAAAGTGTGCATGCAATCAAGCTCATGTCCCTCACTTGCGTCGTTTCCCTGCGACTAGTCCCTCCCACCAGGGAAGCAAGGAGAGACGCAAGGAAACCACGAGAAGCAGGAAATGAGTTCTAAGAGCAACGGGACGTCCTTTCCTCCGGAGCGCCACGTGAAGCGACGTCCGTTGGTGATGACGCCGCACAGCTGATCGTCTGACAGCAGCCAGATCAGTGCATGCGCTGCATCGTCCAATCAGTGAGCGATACACAGTAAGGGGGCGGGGCGAGTGTCTGAGGATTTCACCGGAGGTTGGTCTGGTAGTTCCTCGATTATCACTCCTCCGTTATCGATCCTCGGTCCTCGGTCCTCGGTCCTCCGGCACAAATAAGGCCATGAGACGCTACTCAAGATGGCGCAGACCAATCAACTTCCGGTGACACCGAGACCGAGGAGCGAGGACTGGAGTGTGGAACAAAACTGGAGCATGCAAGAAATAAAAATTCCTTGTAATGCTCCGATGCCAAACTTTCCTATTGGCTTTAGATCAAACTTTGACTGCATGCGACGCCACTCCAAATAAGGATGTATGGCAGTGCTTCTCAAAGTGTGGTCCGCGGACGAGCGCCCCCTAGTGGTCCGTGAGTATATTGTAACATTTCACATTTGAAATTAATTAATTAATTAAAGTTTTTCGCACTCTCGCGGGAATATCTCCGCAATGGAGCGAGCTTAAGTTTCAGATAAACACCTTCATCACACATGTAGTCACTTGTTTGTACCATTTTCAGGCGATTTGTAAAAACCGATGTGTTTTTGGATATTTGTGTTAGCTGGTCCTCGAGTGTTTTTTTATTGGTTAAGTGGTCCTTGGTATGAAAAAGTTTGAGAAACACTGATGTATGGGCACACTAATGACATTCGGTATCGGCTTACAACCTGAACTCGAGAGATGAGTCACGTACTTATATCTGATCGTTTATTCTTGGTCATTCCACAGTTTGATGGTTTCAGTGCAGACACACAAACATACTGTATCATATACACACATCAGATATCAGAGGATGAACGAACATGCAAAGTGATCGATGTTCCAAAAGACATGTACCGTGAGAGAAATGGCCCTGCCTCGTCACTAAGTCTACAAGATAGCGATTCTCGATGTACCAGGAAAACACAATTCCCCATAGAAATCTGATTAAGAAGCCAATCGGAAGGCTGCAGTGTGTGGACAGTGGAGCTTTGTCCATTAACATGAGGAGGAGGGAAGCCTGTGAGTTCACGTGTGTGGGCCGCATCACGCAGTAGAAGTGCTGTGTGTACATGTCTGCCAATGAAAGCATCGGTACTGCTTTCATTAAAGTCATTCTGAGGGTACAGGCCTTTCTTGGGCCCGAGACTCAACATACGGATGCTCTCAATATGTTCAGGGCCTTCAGGCTGTGGGGAAGACTTGTGAAGTGTGCCCTGAAGGTTTGTGATGAGGTCACAAAGTCATTGAAAAGGAAAAGGGTTTAAGGGTCTGCAAATGTCTTAATTATTTCACGATAAGATCATGATATTGTGATCATAGTTTGACCTGATTGAGTTTCATACGATTGAAGAGATGTACGATCTTCATGTTGAACTTGGTTTATCCTCAGGGGAGCGTTCGGATACTTGTTGAATTCCATGGTAATCCGTCTATTTGATCCTGTCAGTTACTGGTTACAAGGGAGATGGCCCAGCCGTGTTCAAGGAATTATGCTCAAGAAGGGATCCATAGATAAGTATGGACTGCAAATGTTATGACAATGTAAATGTTAGTATTTGAAAGTCTGTATCCAAGACAAAAGGACCATTCAGGAAGTTCATTGATGCAATGTGTTATCTGTTTGTTATAGGCAGCTTTTGGCACTGGGTGATTCGGCCACTTGGTGTACATGTTTATATTGGAGACAGGTGGTGAACATGCACTTATATAGCAGTATATCTTACATTGACTAAAGCATTGGATGGATGGGCAGATGGACCAATCCAATGACCAATGTCATGGTTCAATTGGTTCTTTCAGACAGTTCGGCAGTTGAGGAAGTTTTCTCCAAGATGTTATAGAACTTCCACCGTCTGATTTGTTTTATTGTACATTTGATAAAAGCCTTGGAATGGTTCTAAAGGTGAACTGTAATTCTAATCAGATATAACTCTGCATGTTGGATAGGGACTTTCACACGGTGGTCTGAATGTGTCCCCCCCTCCCTCAATAATACAAAAATGAATACTTATTTGCTCGGAAATGAAACAGCTTTTAGCATTAAACTTTCCATATTTAATCCAAAAGAGTGGAGGCATTCTTCAGCGCCTCTGACTACTGGCTGCAGGATGAGGGTCTTGTGACTGTACTGTACCAGAGCCGTTTTCCCAGCATTTATCAGCGAGCCCAGGCATGGAATCAGCAGGAGACTGACTGGATCTGAATTGGACATGAGTCACAAATGATACACTCTGCATGAGTCTGCATGTTAACAGCACACTGCAGCCCTGTGTGAGTGGCCTGAACACACTGGGCCCAGTATGCAGCCCACTGCAGGGAGGAGGGCGGCAGGGAGGGGATGTGAAGGAGAGGAGGGGACTGCTTCCCCTGGATTCTGTTGTGAAGTTGTGTCCAGTTGACCGGTGCGGTGCGGTGCGGTGCGGTGCGGTGCGGTGCAAGGCAAGGCAAGGCAAGGCAAGGCAAGGCAAGTTTATTTATATATATAGCACCTTTCAGCCCCAGGCAATTCAAGGTGCTTTACAAAAATGAAAGACATTCAGACAAAGGCATTTAAAAACAGTAAAAGATAATAAAATAAACATTAAAAGAACCATGCTGATTCGACCTGCAAGAACGAATGGCCTTCAATGGTTGATGTCAGGAAGACGTGTGCCTGCACTGAAGAAACTGAACCTTTAATTAAATGTAGTATGTCAATGGATTTCACATAACAGTATTAGGTTAGTTGAAAGCAATAATATGAAGTTGAACCTAATCATTTTTTCAACGCTTTTTCAGTGAGATTGACCCGGGCTCGTTTGTTTGCCCCTCCTGTCGTGTTCGGTTCAATCTGACCGATTCGCTGCTTTCACCTATCAAAGTATTGTGTTTTACATTCGATTGCTTCAAGACCATGATAGGCATTTGAAAATATGAAATTGCTGATCACCACTTTCATTGCATTCTGAGTGGTTTCGTGAACTTTGTGACACCCACAGTGCAGTATGGTGTTCCCGCTCAAAAAGGACCGCCATAGGAAATGAATGGGTAACCCTAGATTTTGTTCATCCATCAGATGGAACACGAGCAAATCAAAAACCATGTTCATTTTGGAATACATTTTCAGTGTCTATTCTTATATGAAAAGTTAATAACATTTGGGGATGATTTAATGTTCTTTGTGTTAAGCAGATGTTCATATTAGACTGGGAGCACTAAAGTAAGGGGGAGAATCAAAGACGACAGGGGGGTTAAAATGTTGCACAGATATCACGCTTATTTTTGACATTTCCGCAGAATCAAACATGAATGTGTGTGAATTCGTTGTCAATAAGCGTAGCAATTCTGATATTCCATGACCACTCTCTTCCTAAGAGGGCATCCATTGGTTCCCTTTTTAGTTGTGTTCCCACCGACCCACATACACACTGTGGTGTTTACTGACATGCTGTCCAGCCCACTCCTCTCAGGTCAGTGATGGATCAATAGAGCAGACATTGTGTCACTGATTGTGTTCAGGTCTCAACCAGTTAGGATCGTTGGATTGAGTTTGTCGCCCATCCTTAAAGCAGGGCGTTACACTCCAAACACTTCGCCTGGTCTATTCTGGATATGTTGGCCTTTTCTAGTGAGTACACGAACTCTGTGTCTGCAGAAGAAGAAGAAAATAAACAGGTACTACACTGCCAAGATGTAATCTTCTTTCTGTCAGCCCTCACTATATCTTATCTGATATAGTTGGGCTTGTTGCGAGGTTTGGTATCCCAAGGCATTCCATTTGTATTGCACAATTCTGCAGTGCACGGTGTCCGTCCTGTGCCAATGGGGAGCGCCGTGTTCTGAGGGAAGCAGACAGAAAGGGAGTGGAGGTCAGTGGTGGGCGAGTGAGTCTCGAACCGTAACGCACAATCCAATAGTGGTCATTTTGAAGCTTAACCTGCTTTAGTGCCTAACCATCACTTGGTTTCCATGCACAGAGTGTAGAGACAGTCTCCGCACGTAATCTTGTGTTTTGCAGAATCGTTCAAAAGCTATGCTCTGTCGGGGAACGGGTTGCTTTCTACTCGTCTTTTGTCATCGACGAAAATACATTTAAAGTGTCCCGATTTTACACAAAAACATGTGGTATGAATAGATAGCAGACAGGAATACGACTGCATCCAGCGCTGGCCTTCAGCTTCTCTTTGGGGAAGCATGTTCGTACACCTGCTCGCCCCCCCCCTGTCTGACTATCCTGCGTATAGTCCCTTGTTGTTTACCCCTGATCGTGTCCACACTCTCATCGAGCCTTTCTGATCAGACGAGGTTAGCTGAAGCTGGTGGGGCTTGTGTTTGATGGAGTTTGCTCAGCTTGCAGACCTTCTGAAGAACTGTTCTCCACGGATCAGAGGCGTGTCGGCACCACGCCATCTTTCCCAGGAACACCAGCGTGTATTTCCCTCTCCATAACAACAATGGCAGAACTACGTCAAAGCTGTGTTTATGTTGCTCTTATACTTGTGAAGCTAGATTCAATTCGAAGCAAGACTTTACCAACAACTTACATGTTTGCAGCCAAAAGTGGAAACGTTCAAAAGTGGCAATTGAAAGCCAGTTCCGAGACGGCCCTGGCTCCGCTCGCGCCGCATCAGTAATATCACGTTGTTATGATCTCAATCCGAAGTTCTAGTTACAGAATTAGGATTGTTCGTCTGCCGGTCAAAACACCACGAAGGGTCGGTGAAACAATGGCGGTACATCGGGTTACTTGCAGTGGTATAAAGTAAGTACATAAACTAAGTACACTTCAGAGGTGAAATGGTGTACTTCTACTCCACTACATGTATTAATCCCTTGAGTTACTTCACAGATGTGGATGAATGATGTGAAATATAATCAAGTGTTGAATCAGACTTTAGTTCCACCTGGAGTAAATCCACCAGCTACCCTGCAGTCTACAAAGTACTTCAGACTAGCTGCACCTCCACCAGCTACCCTGCAGTCTACAAAGTACTTCAGACTAGCTGCACCTCCACCAGCTACCCTGCAGTCTACAAAGTACTTCAGACTAGCTGCACCTCCACCAGCTACCCTGCAGTCTACAAAGTACTTCAGACTAGCTGCTCCTCCACCAGCTACCCTGCAGTCTACAAAGTACTTCAGACTAGCTGCACCTCCACCAGCTACCCTGCAGTCTACAAAGTACTTCAGACTAGCTGCACCTCCACCAGCTACCCTGCAGTCTACAAAGTACTTCAGACTAGCTGCACCTTCACCAGCTTTGAGAACACTTTCATGATCAATCATTATAAAACATATCATATATATTATTCTGAAATGGACCAACTGTCGCAACTTATTTACTATATTTTGATGATAATACTTTTCTACTTTCACTTGAGGAACATTTTGAATGCAGTACTGTTACTTGTAACAGAGTATTCCTACACTCTGGTACTTCTACTTGTATAAGACCTGAGTACTTCTCCCACCTCAGGTGACTTGACAATCGATCAATAGCAAGTAGCAGGACCCCGTCAGGTCTTCACATGGTGTTTTTATAGCTGCATTGATTTCAGTCCAGTCACCTGAGGCCTGTCTGCTTCAGTCTCTGAGGGGTCCTGACAGAGCCCCCTCCCCCCTCCCCACTGATCCTCCGCCCTGCTCCCTCTGCCTGTCTTCCCATGCCCCAGCCAGTCTGCCCTGTAATGGGTTCACTCTCCCATACAATCCTTTCACTCCTCAATGCTCTGAATATCCCTTTTGCTTCTTTTCTCTGTGGCCGGCAGCCCCCCCCCCTCCCTCCCTCCCTCCCTCCCAGCCTTCTCACCCTTCCTCCACCCCTCTCTCTATCCCTTTAGGAGTGTGTCCATGAGTTGAGCAGAGGGGGACTGGTGTGTTTCTCAGCGGCTGGTCTTGTCTCTCTCCCACGGGGAACATGCTATGTTGGACTGTGTCTCCGTGAGCCTCACTCTGAGCCCTTGGAGGCTGAGTCGCTTCATATCTGCGTGTAGATGCCGGTGGAGGACAAACGTTACAAACCCAACATGTGAAAGCCAAACCAAATCTCACAACACCATGGAAACCCCCACATACTCTATGTATCAAGGAATGGATCTTTCTGTCATGACACACTGATGTCAGAGCCGTCAGTAGCTTCTGCTAACTAGGCTAACGAGAAACACCAGGCTAACAAAGCCCTGCTGACGGTTGTATCCGGCATGTTAACTGATTGCATATCATATGCGACTCTGAGGTGTTGGAAGACGATTAGGAGTAAGATGTCACTAACCGTCAGCTTTGTGTAAAAAGATGACATTTTATGTAAAAGAGAACATGAATGGATTATGAATTGTTATTCTACAATGAGTGTGAAAGATGAACTCAGACGATAACAAGCATTATGTATGACGTTTGTGAAATGGCACGAGGGGGGGAGGGTGGCGTGGGTGAGGGACTCCCTATCCTTTTTCTTTTATCTTTCTCTTTCTCGATTCAGTTATTTGTATCTGTATGTTCCCCTCTGGGAGGGCAACTTGAAAACAATAACAAGTTGGTCACAGAAAAGTAGAGCTTGTGTCCCTATGTTCACTGACCGTATACTGGTATGTGAAATCTGTTGAAATATGACGTGTAATTCAAGTCAATGTTTCAGTTTCTTCGTTGTGCAACTTCCTTCCCACGACCAGTCAGTTGGTCATGTTCTAAGCAAAGCAGCTAAACATGTTTGCACACTGCACACGCAGAAACATGGCTGCCACTTTTTCCCCTGTTGGCAAAACTATAAAACATGTTGTGTATGTGTTACGTTGCGCTGAGCCTCTCCTCTGCCTAATGTATGCATGTGACTGGATGCGATGGTTGAACACGGCGTGGTGAGCAGCAGAACAGAGACGGTGGGTTGCGAGGAAGCTGTTGCATTATTCATCATGTTGGATAAGGTTTAATTAAAAGTGCTGCTCGGCATTGTGAGAGGAATGAATGTGTGTTTTGCCTCGCCTGTCGCTGCCTCATTCATGTTTGCCATGCTCGACTTATCAAAGCAGCCCCGTGGCCCCGCCCCTCTGCCAGCGTAAGTTAGCATAATGCTGCAGCCCGGACCTTGTGGTTAGTGGGAGAGAAGGAGCAACAGCTTCCGCGAGGGACTCCAGCAGGAAGTGTGTATGTGCTGATGCACAGTTCATGTTGTACACTGGGGATACAGACATGAGAGCGATGGGGTTTGCGTCCACAGGGTATCAATATGTGTGTTCTGCCATCAGCTCGTGTTGTGAGTATCATCGACGAGCACGATTGACATCTTCAACATTAATCAAGCAAGTGGACATGTCTTGGGGACTGTTTTCAGCGGCGGATTAATCCATATTTTATTCTGTAGTTGTATCCCATGTGGAATTTAGTCAAAATAAAGCTGTGTGTGTGTGTGTGTGTGTGTGTGTGTGTGTGTGTGTGTGTGTGTGTGTGTGTGTGTGCGCGCATGGGTGTGTGTGTGTGTGTGTGTGTGCGCGTGCGTGCGTGTGCGCGCATGTGGGTGCGTGTGTGTGTGTGTGTGTGTGTGTGTGTGTGTGTCAGAGAGATGAGATGAGACAGGTAAAGCAACATTACATTACAAAGAGCCTTGGTGGACAATAACACATTAATTATGGACACATTATTAAAATGATAACATAATTCCCTGTTAAGGACACTCGTGTATCTTCACATATGCATGGTGAACCCCCTATGATGCCACAGAGCAAGGCACCTGCACTTCTTAAGAACTGGGATGGTGAAACTCAGAGTCTAGGCTTTCCTCTGTGCTCTGTTTGTGATGACAGAGATCCAAACTGAAGTGTCCAACCCACTCCTCCAGAACGCCTCGTTCAGAGATACTGGAGCAGTGCTTTCACATTAAAGCATGTTCCACTGTTAGCTGGAATACTGTAATCTCTTTATTGATGCTGAGTTTATCATTCAAAGAAAAGTAAACAAGAAGAAGAAACAGGTGATGAACATCATCATGTATTCTATTCACATTGCTTCCATCAGTATGTCTCTTCCAAAGGCTAACGATTAGCAACCAGAGCGCTAACCTCCCACCCAGCGAGGGGGACACACCATAACACAGCTGTTTTGAAATTCAAGACACGTTTCCTCGTTCTTTTTACGTGCATATTCCAGATGTGCACAGTGCCAGGTGAACACAGACGTACTCAAACAGACCTTCTCATTTAAAGTTAACTTCAGCCTCTGATACTGTGTTTAGGATGCACAGCGTGGGGTGTGTGATGGAGCCGAGCTGCAGAGGAGTCGGAACAAAAGACAGCACACAGTCAAAGATAGAGCTCTGCGTGGCCTGGAGGAAAAGCAGCAAACACACACACACACACACACACACACAGGCATGAACAAAGGGAAACAGGAGGTATAGATTGACTCATCGTGGTGGGAGTACGGTGCAGTGATTTCACGCCTGGTTGTTGGCTAACAAGGCTCCGCGCTTTCTGCACTGCAGTGCCTGTAATTAAGAATGTGTGTGTGTGGTGTGTGTGTGGTGTGTGTGTGTTGTGTGTGTGTGTGTGTGTGTGTGTGTGTGTGTGTGTGTGTGTGTGTGTGTGTGTGTGTGTGTGTGTGTGTGTGTGTTGTGTGTGGTGTGTGTGTGTGTGTGTGTGTGTGTTACCTGGGAGACGGACTTAAAGCTTCAGCACTCTGGGAGTGGTAGTGGGGGGCTGAATCCCACTTTGTCCCAGTGGAGGTCCAGCCCCCCCCCCAGCCCTGCTCCCAGTCCCAGCTCGTCCCGGCTCCTCTGAAGCCGGCACCGGGGGTGTTTGGCAGCGTATTAACCCTTTGCGTATTTACCCAGTTGTGGCTATACGTCTGTTCTCAGCGGGAGATCACGTCTCTCTCCTGCGCTGGAAAGACCCCACAGCCGATTGTCCCCACACACACCACCCTCCTGTCCTTGCCTTCTGGGGTAATCAGATGATGTTGTTATGTTATTACTCTGTTTCGCCAAACTGACTTCCTAATCCGGAGAAAGAATAGTTAGCATTTTTCACATGTAATGCTTCCAAGCAGCTCAGCTTATTTTAATGAAAGATTAGAGTTTAGCGGCCATTCTGCGCCGCCTCACTCTCCACAGCTCCAGCCGCGCGTCATGCTCCAGCCTGCAGCCCATGGAGGGATGCTCGGGTTGGCTGACGTGAATAACAACAAGCTGTAGAGTGGTCCTGCTTCTAGTTTCCACCCACCGCACAAAACGTGTCGTCATGACGGTACTTATTTGACTGTGTTGTGTATCATCTTGTCACATGACCCAGTCAGTGTGACCTACTTGTATTCTGATGGGTATGAAGCAGTTTGAAGCGGCAGGAGGGTCCGGTCTGTGTACCAGCTACATGACATCACACAGAGATGCTGCAATGAAAGCAGACGACAACATCACCACAAAGAGCACGACGACACATCGTTGCTAGGCTCTCTTGTTCTTCAGAGAGTTGTTATTATATATTCGTACCTACTTCCAGAGACTTGTCATATTCGTACCTACTTCCAGAGACTTGTCATATTCGTACCTACTTCCAGAGACTTGTCATATTCGTACCTACTTCCAGAGAGTTGTCATATTCGTACCTACTTCCAGAGAGTTGTCATATTCGTACCTACTTCCAGAGAGTTGTCATATTCGTACCTACTTCCAGGTGAAATAATGGCAAAGAAAGCCAAACCTCTGTGGATCTGATTGACGGAGCTGCACAGGTTGGTGTAGAAACATCTTTATTATTGTAGATGTTGTTTCACAGAAGATTAAATGGACAGTCACTACTGATGTGTTCAAGCCAATGAAACAAACGTGGCCTGGTTCAAAGGTCAAGAATGAGCTTTCACACTCTTGTGTCTTACTTCACAGGCTGCAGGTGCACGGGAGGGATCGGTCGCAAATTCACAAACAACCAGCAAAAATCAATCAAAACTAATCGGAGAAGTCACTTTGATTCCATCATTAAAATGTCACAGTTCTGTTCTCAGCACCCTCAGTAAGGACTGGTGCAGTGAGGATGTGTTTTTGTAGGCAAGTAAGCATTGCAAGGACACACAATGAGGATACTTACACATTTTTTCAGCAGGATAGTTCAGTGGTTTTTACACCACTTTTAACTTCTTCACGGCTCCAATCTTTCACATCACCATCACTAAGCTAAAGGAGGGTAACATACTCATACTCTATGTATCTCTACAAATCACTTGTTTCATTCACATCACACACACAGGCTTGATATCCATGGCCATGCACCAACAAAACCACATGCAGGATAGCCAGGGAGCAGCTGGGGGTTCGTAGCCTTGCTCAAGGGCACCTCTCCAGCTACCAGTTATTTGGGTCCGATCTGGGCTGAGCCAAGCTAATGTTCTGTGTGATGACATTTAGTCATCTCATTTAGTCACCTAGCAACCATTGTTTTGACGACGAATAGAAGCTTCAGGCATTTATCAGTGAGGTATTTTACATATTTTATGCCTAAATCTTTAAAGCCAATTAACCAAAGACCTTAATTCAGGCATTTGCCCAAAAACACATTCATAAGACAGTCGGCTTCGAGGTGAGCGAACCTGAACCCGATCATTTCCCGGTTGAAGGACTCCTTCCTGCACCGGTCAGCACCGATTCCTCACCTTGGCTTCAATATATCAGTGAGAGCATCGACCTTGACTGACCTTCATCACACAGTGGCACTGTGCGGTGCGTGCTGCCCACTGCCCCCAGCTGATTCTTCTCTTTAAGTGTAAATGGGATCTCTGGTGGTTTGTCATTGGCCGAGGGCATAGTGTAGATTATTCACCTTTTCATTTCTGTTCTGTACTTGATGTGTGTGTATCTCCAGGTGTGTGTGTGCAGATGTTTCAGTTCTGCAAGCATAAACATTGTGGCTGCTCTAACACAAGGCCCAATTATCAAATGATTTATTTTTACAAAAATATCTTCTAATAGTTTGTGTAAGCAGCCGGAGTCTGACTGGTGGGGCTCCCAGCAGGGGGTATAGATGGAGGACGGCGAGGAAGGGGGAAGTCTGCAGCAGATCCACATTGTCGTCTTCAACATGCTGCTCTCACATGATGTTCGGTGTGGGCCATATTGGTAGTCCCAGTCTTCAGAGTATCTGGCTGACTTCACGGGGAGAAAGTCAAAGCAGTACATTTAGAAATGCTCATCCTAACCGCCCCAGTGCCAGACCCCATGCTTGGAAAATGAATTATACATATGCTTGATTAGCCAGCTGAGTCCCCGTGCACAATCCCTGAGCAAACAGGAATACATCCAAGCCCAACAACTTCAGCAGCAGCTTCTAAATAATTATGTAAATATGAAACTAATTTCCCAAGCACCCTTCCTCCTCTGCAACCCTCCTCCATCATTCTTATGCGTGCCCCGTGCATTAACTAAACCACGCAGAATGTTATACTTACACAACATAGGCTAATTAATACACTTGACAATAGTGTTCTCCAGAGGGGGCGATGCTGAGCTAAATCGTCAAAGGCCAAACAGCAGCGTGCAAACCGCACTCTTGCAGAAGCTGCGTAAAGAAGAAGGACTTATAAAAGAATCACAAGCCTTATTGTTGTCCTATTCAACCACGACGCGACGCTTCTCGTGCAGTCAGAGGAAGGGAAACGCGACGCTTCTCGTGCAGTCAGAGGAAGGGACATAGAAAGCACAAGGGTTTGGATCCAGACCTGCTTTGCCGTCTCTCATGTGGTTGTGTGAGGCAGACGAACACATAGCTCATTATCCAAACTAGCAGTCCTTTAAATTACAGTCTGTATTCTTCCAGATCTTTCCAAACCCCAAGGCGGGCCCGGCTGCTGAACAGTGCCAGTGGTGCAGCACTGTTTCTGTGTCAGCGCTGCATCTGAATATGGATTATGGAATGTACAGCTGGTGGGGGGGAGGGGGCCGGACTAATTACAGCATGTTATAATAACCATCGCCATCCCATCGCTCCCTTCTCTCCAGGAGAACATCTAATGAGGACAGAGCACGAGTCTGATGGAAATCCACTGGCTCTGTTTTCTATAGGGAACACATGTAAGGATGCTCATGACTGCATGATGAGATCCAATGCCGTGTACTGCTGCAGGAGGGCTGCGGGAATGAGTCCGAACACTAGGAAATGACTTTGACTAGTTCCCTAGGCTCAAAGTCAACAACAGTTTGATAGTTGTGATGGTTTAGTGCCTAAATAAGACCCAGAGAGGACACACGCTGAAGAGATCTCTCATGGTGTGTTCTATGATATAAAGAAAGTCAGTAAATAGCCCACTGGTGAATGTTCTAAGCTTGTATGCGTCTTATCGACTGCTAGACGCCATCACGCCAAACATTAGCCACCGTTAGCTTAGCGATGGTGATGGACCAGCCAGGTGACTGTGATGTAGTTGGTTTTTATAGCCTTACGTTAGCTTTTACTTTTGACGATTGCCTTTACGCTTCATCGTAACACATCAAGTGGTGTCAATGTGTGGAGGTTATCCTGCTGAGCAACACGTGGAGGTTTCAGAAACGTGTGTTTGCCACTGATCATATTTTTGATTATCCACACGCAGAAGAGTTTTGTAATGGCGAGGCCGCACATTTGTTGGACAATGCAAACGTACAGCCTGGGAGTCCCAGCAGCTTCTACTGAAGCCAGTCCCCAACTCCGGGGACTTCCGGCCGGGAGTATACGCCGCGAAGTGGTTTGCGGCCTGCCAGTAAACCCAAAGCAGAAGAAGAAGAAGTGACGGCATCGGCTTCATTTGCCTAATCCTTCCCCAGGGACTTATTCCGGTGTGAACGCGATCTGTACTTAGTTCCGGGAACTGAAGAGTTCTGATGATGATCATCATCTATGAACTAAGTATGGCAAAATACTTGGTGTTTGTTCTGCTCCTGACCACAGCGTCTCAGAACTCTTTAAGGCATTTCTGTTTGAAATACAACAGTGCACACAGTACCACACGGTCTGTAGAGCCTTTATATGTAACATGGAGTGCAGAGAGGTGACCAATGGAAGAAGGGCCGGGCCGGTGGAATTGTATTGTCACTGGCCCCACCATTGTAACCACTGGCCCGGAGCATTCGTCCACCAAAAACAAAATCGACTAATAATGAAGAAAATGAACACATTTGTTGCAATAGTAATGTATGCACTACTACATTACTACTTGTACTACAACATTTTAAACATCAGTTCTTCCTCCTTTTCCTCAATTGTTCATATTTGGTTTATTAAAATAATGATATGTGGTCATTGTTAAAAAATGTCTGCTATTATTATGAGTATTATTATTTGCATAATGCACTTTCTGCCTTCCTGTCACCAGGAGTTAGACATGTAATGGCTATGTAATAGATTAGAACCTTCATTATTCTAAACTGCTGGGACATTTCCCTAAAGCCAATACCTTTACATTGTCTACTCTTCACTTACTTGTCAGCAGAGGTCGGCATTGATGTACAGAGCCGACAGAAGACCTTGTTTATACTGGCATCATATTGAGAGGTGCAGTGACGCGTCCTGAAACCAGGAAGTAAGCTGCTGGTTCCCTCCACAAAAAGCAATGGAATTTCTCCACAGGGTTTTGGAAAATAGCTGGAAATAAGGTCTGTGGAAAACAAACCTGTTTGATAAATGCACGTTTTGTCCAGCCGGATAATCTCCACATGTCTACCCTACTTTTATAATTTTCCAATCATAAATCTAATCGATAGATTATAAAAGGGTTTTAGGACGCGTCACTGCACCACTAGAAGCCAACTCCATCGATCAAGCTGAAACTTTCTCTCCCTCTTCTTCTCATGCTCCCTGTCACTCTCCTTTAACTCATCTGGTGACTTTCTTTTATTTGAAGATAGTTTTTTGCACGGCGCTTGACCGGTTACCGCTGGTATTAAAAACATGTTGGCGAATGGTTAGGTGGCGATAGTCTGTAGTGAAGCAGCGCGCTCCCGCTCACGGGAGCCTGCCCGCGCTGCGCTCCGCAGCAAACAGCTGTTTGCTTTTCCCCCAACAACGACAACCGACTCACGGAACGCTATGTTGTAGCGGTAATAAACGAAACTATTTAACTAAATTGCTAGTCAAGATACCAATACCACAAGACCATTTTTTTTAAAGCAATATTTTGAGTGGCCCGAGCGGGCAAGTGGAAAGTACGTTATGCTGGCCCGGGGTGTCTAAATAGTGCTTCCGGGCCAGCGGGCCATTTATAATGTCGAGCCCTGAGTGATGGCTCCTGCCCAATATAACTATCCTCATGCATAGGTTAACGATACTAAACACCCATGGGCTATCCTTAAAGATTCATGATTTAACAGACACAGGTAAAGCAGAAGAAAAGTAGACATGCACGTCTGCAGTTGTAGGCTCTATCTCACATTCTCTCCCCCATCCTAAATACCTAAATGTTCTCTTTGTGCCATGCCCACTCCGTCTCTATTTGACTATAATCCCATTAGAAGAGAGAGGAGAACTCACAGAAATAGAATGGTATGTTCAGGCTGATTTCCTCACTAAATGCAGCCATTTAGGCTTCAATAAAGCAGCTTTCACAGCCACCAGCAGCAGCCCTGCACCGTGATGCAGGGACACTAACATGCTTAGACATACTGTCGTATACATGCTCACAACCATCGCATAGTGTTCACTGGGTTCAAGCCTGATTGAATTTGCAGCACAATCTATGCAGAGGCACATTGGAACTTGTAGTTTTAGTCAAGATTTGGTATAAAATGCTTCACAGTCCTTATTTGAAATGTAGGAATACTCTCTGCAAACATAGAATGGTGAACATGTTCCATGTATATCTGCTCTACTTATCCAAGCAGGAACAATGGCTGATGCTCTCTCCAGCCACACAACTCAAAACGTCAGGGTGGTTGTTTCAAACGACCGCTCTCTGGGACAGGACACGGTATCTGTGTTCCAGTGTTGGCAACTCCCAGTCTTTTCAACACAAGCTGTAATTCACAGGGAGAAGACACCACAGCTGTCAGGGTGCCACCACAACTATCTGATCCTGCGGTCGTGCTCTCAAGACCAACTGCATATTACATGTTCCTGAAAACTGAGAAGAGAATGATGTGTAAAGTGTATTCAGAGTCTCTATGTGGGGCTGACAGAGGGTTAGCAGCAGACTCCCAGGGACACCACAGAGCTCTTAAACGACCCGACTGCCATGTTGGCTCTTCACTTTGAATTGCCTCGTGTTGAAAAGTGCTATATAAATAAACACTTTGCCGTACGACCCCCACACAGTTAGCTGTGGGAGTCTGCTCTCCACATCCTAAAGCCTTATGGAACCCAGAATGCAACAGCCAGATTCACCTCTTGTCAAATATTTCGTCCTGAACTGTAGGATTAAAACTGTCCTCATCAGGACAAAGGATGCATGGGTGGTATGTTTAAACACTGGTCGACTTATCTCGGCGTGAAAAGCATCAATACCTCTTGGGGGGAGCTCGGAGAAAATGATGGGTGTTTACTTTGACACCAGAGACGGAGGTTTGCATCTTGTCTCCGTCTAACAGAACACATTGTTTATAGGTGGGACATCTGGAGACTCAGTGCGGGGGAGAAAAGACACCGCCACACATGCTGCCACTTCCAGGGCTCCATCTAGACCCAGGACCCGCAGTGGCTTTTCTATCAGGTGGCCCATGGTGCATTATCACTTAATGTAATAGATTAGAATATATAGATCACAAGTTTGCCTAAATGCCAGGTCAGCCAGAACGAATCCTGCTTTACGCTCATGATTATAACGTAATAGCCTGACTTAAGCCTGGCGTTAGCCTGTCAACGAAATCAAGCCGAGCACTGTTTCTGCAATGTTCAGGCCGTATGCCTTTCTATCCACCTTGGGACCCGTTATCGTGTCCTCAGTCCTTTATAGCCGTATTCGGTCGTCCTCGTGTGGCCGAACGGTCTATATGACACTAAACAGTAACGCAAACGACCAAATTCGTCCTCGTGTGGCCGCAGCCTTAATGTGTTCACTACAGGAGTCATAGAGACACTGAAGCCGTCCCTAGGCTATGTCATGGAGAGGCACAAGTGGTTTCCTCACAATCTGTTTGCCTTACACTTGTGCCTAAGAAAAGCAAATAACAGTTGTATCAGTCTTTCCATCCAAAGTTTATTATCAATGTCACATCCTAAGAAGAGGCCCGTGTTGATCCTTTATTTTAATGTCACAAGGTCGCTTATTGCAGCTTTAAAACATTCCACTTAGATTGAATAAGCCGTATGGGGGTTGAGGTGGGAAGACGTGAATGTATGCCAACGAACGCATTGATCGGCCCTTCCCCCACTGGCTCATCAGGCACACATTGGATATGGAGATGAGATGATCACAGTGTTGCTCGGCTGATGAATAAACCATCAGTTGTTTAGTCAGAGCGTCCAATGAGATGCGGGAGGTGTGCAGAGCCACAGCTGCCTCCTGAGCTTCTGCTGCTCAACACCAACAGAGATAGGTCTTCTGTACCTGGCAGCAAGCACCAGCACTTAGTCCTTATTTAGGCCTAGGTCTCTCGATACTGTGCGTCCTTTTAACTGTAAAACACTTGCCATTCAAATTGATGTAACTTCTCAATGATCCCAAGAGGCTTGTTTCCTTGGCTGGTCATCAAACACCAGCTTTTGAACACATCACACGTCTTCGAAACCAAATGATCCGAGTGCAATGACATGTATTTAACACATGCATGAGCCTCAGAGGATGAACCTTTAACACTGTGGACCACCATCAGCCTGTGTACTGGTCCAGGTGTCTCAGGTCTGGTGAGAGGTTGGACCCTATTAGTATTCACCACCTGCAGGCCCAACTTAAACCTGTTTAGACCTGTGTGTGTTTGGTAATAGATGACCTCTCTATTAACTAGGGTTGCCAGAAACTGACCATGATCAAAATCGATTATTCGGCAGCCCTGGCGAATAATAATCGATTATTCGACCGTAGCTGTAGCCTGTATTATTAATAATAGCAGCATTGCAATAAATGGATGCACTCAAAACGCATTGAGGTTGAGCTGTGAAAGACCAACGTCTTTTCGCAGAGCTTGCATTTAACTTCCTTTGGACTTGTATGTTCGAAGTAGTTCCACGAGGAGGAACTCTTGTTACCTGCCGCTTTGTTCATCTTTAGTCGCACGTGTGAGGGAGAGGGGGTGGGGGCGGGTGTAGCGTGCTGCAGCAGCAGTCTGCTCTGCACGCAGGCTTCCTCCAAGTTTACAGTAAAACAAACTGGTGGTGTGACCAATGGCCATTTACAATTATTAATACTATTACTATAATACTAAAATACTTGGCTCTATGAAACCTGATGTACTTATATGATTATGTTTTCTTCAAGGTTGTGTCTTCCTGGTCGAATGTACTTATTGTTATTAAGTCGCTTTGGATAAAAGCGTCAGCTAAATGAAATGCAATGTAATGTAATGTATTATTAGCATTAGTCTATATTTTGGTTGAAACTAAGCCAGAAAAAAAAACATAAATAATAATAAAAAAATATATAAATAAAATCGATTTTTAAAAATAATATTCGATTATGGAGACCGTAACGAATATTCGAATAATCACTGGCATCCCTACTATTAACACCATCCTCAAATTAGGATCTCACATGAAACATGTCATAATCCAATAGGAACATTGCCAGTGAATGTACTGTGCCCCTCCCAATAGTATAAACCTACTCACTTGGGATCCATCTTTAAATTGTGTGGACGAGACTTGTTCAAGTCTTTACCTTTGTTGGTTCCAGCACTTTCATCTTGTGGCGTTGGATAAACATGGCGGGCTCAGGGGCAGCTAGCAGACATGTAGACTCTCTCTTGTTACAGTTTCTTCTTGGCACATGTGCCTGCCGTGTGGAGGGACACACACCTCGAAACAGCTACTGAAGCTGTCATGGGAATGATGATGAATTTAGTAGAGCCTTTCACCATGAGCTTGGCACACGCCCAGCTGGCTCACATAGCTCACTGCCCTCCAATGAAACACCCTGACTTGTAAAGTAGCCAAGTTTCCAGACTGCTTCTTTTCTCCCAAAGGCCTGTAATCATACAATACTTATAACAGTGGGAACTCAACTAATATTCATGTAATGACTTTAACATGAACTGAAAGCACTTTCATATCAGGGAACACATAGAGACAATGTAAGACTAGTGGACATAGTGGAGAGGAACATGTTATGAATGGTACTGTTGAATACTTCCATAACATACCATGAAACTGTAGTTAGACAGTTTTGGACAGAGACACTGAATGCGTGTGAAAGCGTGTTGTAATGTAATTGTATTGTTATACACGACTCAGGATGATGAATACCAATGACTTTGATGATGTCTGCTTATGACCTTGAGCGGCTTAACTTGACCTTTTTCCGTCAGACAAAAATGGTCTTGTTTGATTTGTAATATTGCTCAGTCATTCTGCCATAACCCTCTGACTCATCGTGCAGCATCAAGAGGTTTTAAATGTCTCCAATACACAGGTTTGAGAGCAAGCACCTGCAGATCGTCCCGTCAGTCTCACCCTACCTTGAGTTCAGTGATCACACATCACCATGTTCGCATTGTCCTTGTGAGCATGTAGTCAGGCTGACATTAGCATGCAGCCCCTGCTTTGTGAACACGGCACTCCATTAATAACTTTTTGATTGGATCACTTGTTAGTTTTAACAGTCTGATTATTTATCACAACCCCAGCCTGAGTGTGCAGGCGCTGACAATGACGAGCAACTGTGCTAAATATATACACTGCAAAGAAAGTAAAAGTAGCTCACGACTTGTTTTATTTTTTGAAAGTAGCTCTCATCCTAAGAAAGGTTGGAGACCCCTGTTGTCGAGCGATACATTTGACCACTTTAAGCTTGGCCTACCATTTGATTGGAGCGATGAGGAACGGGTGGGGCTTGATGAGGAACGGAACGGGTGGGGCTTGATGAGGAACGGGTGGGGCTTAATGAGGAACGGGTGGGGCTTGATGAGGAACGGAACGGGTGGGGCTTGATGAGGAACGGGTGGGGCTTGATGAGGAACGGGTGGGGCTTAATGAGGAACGGGTGGGGCTTAATGAGGAACGGGTGGGGCTTAATGAGGAACGGGTGGGGCTTGATGAGGAACGGGTGGGGCTTAATGAGGAACGGGTGGGGCTTAATGAGGAACGGGATGGGGCTTGATGAGGAACGGAACGGGTGGGGCTTGATGAGGAACGGGTGGGGCTTAATGAGGAACGGGTGGGGCTTGATGAGGAACGGGCGGGGCTTGATGAGGAACGGGCGGGGCTTAATGAGGAACGGGTGGGGCTTGATGAGGAACGGGTGGGGCTTAATGAGGAACGGGTGGGGCTTGATGAGGAACGGAACGGGCGGGGCTTGATGAGGAACGGGTGGGGCTTGATGAGGAACGGACGGGTGGGGCTTGATGAGGAACGGGTGGGGCTTGATGAGGAATGGGTGGGGCTTGATGAGGAACGGAACGGGCGGGGCTTGATGAGGAACGGGTGGGGCTTGATGAGGAACGGGTGGGGCTTGATGGGGAACGGGCGGGGCTTGATGAGGAACGGGTTTGAAAAGGCCCACCCGTTCAAAGTGGGGATGGCAGTTTGAGAACCACTGCACTCTGTGGAGCCGAGCCACCAAGGGCCTCCACGGTTAACCATGTTTTACAAATGCAAGTTTATAACAAGTGTGTGTTTATCCAAGGCTCTTGGTGGGTTGGAGTTGTTGATTAACCACAGCGTCAGAAGGGGCTTATGGGGGGGGAGCCAGGAGGAGGCCAGCTGATCTGGAGCAGCCAGACACATTAACAGTGGAACCTTTAATGTAGACGCCAGTGGAGGCCTCTCAAGGCTCCTCGCTTTAGAGCTTCATCTGTCCTGCTCTTCTCTTTTTCCTCCACGTTAAAATCTCTCTCCAACATTTAGCTTGACGAATGACTTTTCTCCTTTGCTTTGCTTTTCCAGTTACATTATACTGTTCTCCTCCCATCCTCTGCGTCCTCCGCCCTTCTCTCAATGTTTCCATCACCACACTTAAACTCCAGTAAGGGGAAGTCAGCCAGGCCCCAGACAAGAAACATATACCCCCAAACAAGGATCTATGGAATGGAACCTGGCGAACCAGTGAGTGGGTGTGTGAGAGAGTGAGTGGAGGAAGGCGTGTCCATGCTCTGACCCTCAGTGTACTCATTACTCCACACCACAGACACACACTAAGGAATGGTGGCGATATGGCTTTAACTACAGTCAACTTTCCAACTTTCAACTTTCCACACATTATTGCTATCCTCCAAATGTCACCGTGCACAGTTAACCACTAAGGAATTCCATCACTAATAAGTGTCAATATGTCAATATCCCATAGTATATGAATGTATCTGGTGTGTACATGTTAAAACAACGATAAGGTTAGTCAAGGTATAGCAATACTATCCTAGGTGAGTGTGTTATTAAATGTATTTGTAATGCTGTCATAAACAAGCATAAGAAGCTCATAATGCAATCTCTATAATGTTAAGACTTTATATGAACTGCCTAAAAGGTATTTTAACGCTAGTATTACCCCTTTGTAACTCTTAAATAATCGTATAAACGCACAAACTGTTCTATAAGCATCGTATAAGTATAAGACCTCATAACCTATTAGTGTCGCCCATTAGAAGCACCCACTTCTGAAAGTAGATGTTTGAGAAGAGACGGTTCCATTATCAAAGTGAATGTAACCTGTTGCTATGTTACGAGGTGGGAAGGTTCCATTATCAAAGTGAATGTAACCTGTTGCTATGTTACGAGGTGGGAAGGTTCCATTATCAAAGTGAATGTAACCTGTTGCTATGTTACGAGGTGGGAAGGTCCATTATCAAAGTGAATGTAACCTGTTGCTATGTTACGAGGTGGGAAGGTTCCATTATCAAAGTGAATGTAACCTGTTGCTATGTTACGAGGTGGGAAGGTTCCATTATCAAAGTGAATGTAACCTGTTGCTATGTTACGAGGTGGGAAGGTTCCATTATCAAAGTGAATGTAACCTGTTGCTATGTTACGAGGTGGGAATCAAAGGTCACTGATGGAGAGAACTGCAGGCGAGTCAAGGTCAACCCAAAGGCCTCAGGGCATCCAGCAATGAGTGCATAGTAACGCACACCTGCATCAGAGCAGCGCCTTCTCAGGAAGTGCGTGTGAGCATGAGGGTGTGTGTGTGTGTGTGTGTGTGTGTTGTGTGTGTGTTTTACAGTTCATGTTGGAGATGTGAATGTGAGTGCACGGTATCTGTGTAGTTGTTTTCAGGCAGTCAGTTGATCCCAACTGACTGTGCTGTGAGGACATGGGCTAATAGGAAACACATGACTGCAGAATAGTAGGCTGTGTGTGTGTGTGTGTGTGTGTGTGTGTGTTGTGTGTGTGTGTGTGTGTGTGTGTGTGTGTGGTCTGAGATGTTATACTATTGACTGTAGCATTAAGTCTCCTTTTGTCTGTTAATTGTAGTATACTGTAGAGATTCAGGAAACACACACCAATCCACCCACACACACACACACACACACACACACACACAGAGCACCTTATTAAAGCATCAGCACCCTCTTAGCTCAGTGGGATACAGTTCATTAAACTGGATCAGACATAACAGCAGCTCCCTGCAGTGGGGGGGTCAGGTGTCGTGACCCCCGGTCATCGGGGGGGGGTCTGTCAGTCTGATTCAGTCAAGCTGGTTATAGTAACAGTCTAGAGCCATGCAGCCCACTCACAGAGCGGGTACTCTAGCTTCAGGGTGGGGTTCTGGTTCTGTGAGAGACCAGGGCGAGACGCTGTGTCTGCAGCCTCAGCGCTGTCCGGCCCAAGGGATACTGACAGCTCTGACTCGCTCTGTAGCTCCCGGCCTGCTGGAGCTCATCAGACAGGCCACTGATGCTATAAGTGTTAGATAATAGAAGATGGAAGAACAGGTAGAGGAGGAGGAGGGTCTCGGACATGGTTCATGGGTCAAGGTGACGCAACAGGTGTGCTGTTATTTGGTCTATCTGGTATCAGCAGACACCATCCCTTCACTGTTCTACTTTATTACACCCTCTTCTGTCTGACTGGAAGTCACATTACCAACATGTTTCAAAGGGTTCAGAGGGTGGGTTAATGCTGCAGTGAGGGTTTTTTAGCAACATTATAATCTGCAAAAGCTCAGACATGTTTCTGGCTTTCCAGTTGATATGATCTTTAAAAGATGCTGTGATCTGCTCGGCTCAGGACATCAATATCTAGTTTGACTGAAGAGGAAAGAGAGTTTGGATTAGGGCTGGGCGATTTTTTCGGTTTTCACGATTAATTTGCATTTTTACTTTCCTACGGTTTGTGAAATGGCTGAACCGAAAAAACCGCGATTTTAAAACATTTCTAGACTTTAAGGGACTCCGTAGTAGCTTACTCTCTCACTTTCCAGAACGCGCACAAAACACAGCCACATTGCCTGTGACTACCCGATCTGCAGCTGTTATGCTGTGTTCGTTGTTGAGCATAACAGAGGACTCAGACATTGTACATTACATATATAACTGAACACGCCTTTTCTCCTCCTTATCTCTTTCATGACTTTTCATTTAATATGGTTTTGAACGCTGTAATCAATACTCAATACAGGAAAAACGTCACGGCTGGTTTCATTTCTGGTAGTTCCGGTTGTTTCATGCTACCCACGTCTGTAAACAAACGTATTCAAATAAACTGTACCTTCATTTAATATTCAGCAATAATAATATCTCGACGTCTATACAGTAGTTGTAGTGTTGGAATCAGTAGGTTTCGGTGTGCAACACTCCGTGTCATATCGCTACTAAATTCACCTCTATAGTAAATGGTATATTAGCCACATGCTAAATGCTAACCGGAGGTGAAGGATTTTCAGAATAAAAGCTTAACAACTGCGCACGAGAACTTCTGGTTTTTCAGTATAAAACAGCATTTAAACTGACGGTATGTTTAAGGTACTTTATGCCATCAAAAACATTGATTTTAATTTATAACACTGTGCGCATGTGCAGAGCTGCAGATTGGGTAGTCACATGGCCTATACTACAATCACATTCACCGCTTCACCGACAGACGTACCATAAAAATGTCCACGAACACAGATGAAGAACTCATTCCTAAAAAAGGTGCTACTTCAGTCGTATGGAAGTGGTTCGGGTACAAGCGGCCACACACAGAACAAACAACTGTTCTGTGTAAGGTCTGTAGAAAGACAACTTCCTAGAAAGTTAAAGGGGTGTTATTTTGTTTGAGGGTATTTTTTTATTATTCATTTCATTATCATTATTTATTATTTGTTGTATTTCATTTTACAAGTTTTTTTAGGGATGGCCTACAAGAGATTTTTTTTTCAGTTTGATTTAAAAAGAATCTTTGCACATTAATGACAGCCAAGTGCCGTGGTGCTGTTTTTATTTTTATTTTTTTTATTCTTGAACAACTGATTTGTTCACATAGGCCTAGAATACTTGGTAATCTCATTTATTTTTATTGTGTTATTAAAGAAAATATTTATTGAAATGTTGCCTTGGTCTGGTTTGTTTAGAAAAAAATCGAGGTTTAAATCGAAAATTGTCCATTAGTTAAAAAAAATCGAGGTTTTATTTTTAGGCCAAATCGCCCAGCCCTAGTTTGGATCTTACGGCCGTTCAGACTCTGGTCAGATCCACCAGAGCATCTGCAGTCCTGCTCGCAGCTCTCAGTTACCCATCACAATGCTAACACGCTCTCAATGACAATGCTAACATGCTGATGTTGAGAAGATACAATGTATATCATGTTCACGACTGTAATATAGCATGTTAGCATGCTACCGTGCAGGCTAACGTTCAGGACACCCGCACAGCTCTGTGTAGTAGTCCCAGGTCTGTCTTTAAGCCGTATCAGCTCCTCAATCAACTGCTTTGTTCTTAATCATAGCCTATAAACACTTCAGAAACATGGAAAACTAAAGCAATGTTTTTATCAAGAGTTCTGGAAAAAAGTCTTGGCATAAATGATGCTAATCATCGTAGTGCTGCTTGTGTTAGTCTTTTTGTTTCACTCCGCTTCCCCCTATATCCCACTTTACCCTCTCTATTGTTGCGTGTCAGTCTGTCCCAGCACACGGTAGTTTCAGGATTTCATTTTTTGGGGGAGGGGGGTGAGACTATCTCTATTAAAGGACAGAAAGCAGCTGGCCACGCCTGCTAAATCCTCCATACAAAACCCACCCACCGCCGGCTCCATCTGCTTCCCAACTGGAAACACACACACACACACACACACACACACACACACACACACACACACACACACACCTACTTGATGCTCTTTGATCCCGGGAGAGATGAAGCCTACATCTGTTCTTACTATATCAGATCCCTTTAGACAATGAATCCCTTGTTTGCGTACAACAGTGTTTGACAGTGAAGTGAGGAGTGATGACCCACACACACACACACACACACACACACATGGCTTCAGTGACCTTGATGCATTAGATGTTAACTTTAAGTTAGTGCGGTCCTTCTGCATCTCGGGATCAAGTGGAACACGTGCATTGTATTCTTTTTGGTCTGATGGATGTACGACACCACCTTTAATTGACCCCACCTCTTGATACGAATGCACCTCTATCAGAGCATCCTTAGCGTGGATCTGCTGTTGAGAAAGAGCAGACAGCTCAATGTCCACATTGACCAATCAGAAACATGGCCATTCCTTTTATTATAGCATTGTCTAGTAATGGGTATTGTTGAGGACATTGAAGTTGCTCCTGTTGACACGTGTGCATTTCGGTTTTACGCCATTCATTTTTCAGTTTAAAGTTCTTACAGTGCGTGGTACGTATTCTTACAGTGCGTGGTACGTATTCTTACAGTGCGTGGTACGTATTCTTACAGTGCGTGGTACGTATTCTTACAGTGCGTGGTACGTATTCCTAAATAATTGTGTTTTATTAAATTCCAACCAGCCGGCTCAACACGTACTGTAGCTGCAGCTTATGTTTTATGTTTCCCCCGGGCTGTTACGAGTTAATCCAGCCCCATACATATGAGACATATGATACTGCTTATTGTACTCACCATTTAAAAGCACCTTCATATAAGTTCAACCAAGAAGCACATGGTTATGATGAACATAGGAAAATGTATAACATACTTATTTTTGGAGTCAGGATAAACACACATCTCATCTCATGCTGGCTTCCACTGGGAACTCTGTACAACACAGAGACTGAGGACGGAGTTGGTTAGGAGGAGGTGAAGAGTAGAGACTTGAGACAGGCAATGAATGATGAATACGTTCACAGCTCCCTCCTCTTCCTCACCCTTTACTCCCCCTAACCCTTCTCTGCTCCCTCGTCCTCTTCTCCTCTCTTCTCATCCCTTTCCTACAGCACTCTGTACTCTTTCTATTTCATCTTTCCCCCCCGTTTCCATCCTTCACTCTATCCTTGTCTTTAGTGTTCCTCCTATATCTCTTCATAGCTTACCCTTCAAATATTACTAAAGTTGTTGTTATGGGACTTTTTACTCTGCTAACAGTGAGCAGACGTGTTGTGGTTTTAGTTGGACTTCTTTAGGTGACTAAAGCCAGGAACATGGTGCGGTTGCAGGGGGAGATACATGCTGGAAATATGTATTTATCACCAGTTTATCCATCCGTTTTCACATTGGAGATAGAATGCTACTTGGTTTCCCAAACCTTGCGTCTGTATGCTAAGCTAAGCTAATCATGTCCTCAGGCTGGTCCATTCTTAGTGCAGTTACTGATATGAGATGTATGTCAGTCGTATGTAATGTCCAGAAAGACAGCAAAAATAGTTATTTCCTTAAATGCCACACTATTCCTTCAAATGGCTTCAACAGAGACAGTAATGAGAAACACCAGTGGCCTACAAAAAGTCCACTGATGAATTGGTGTGGAGAAGAAACACGGCTTGAGTCAGAGCGTCAGACACCTGGAGAACATGTTGATCGCAGCATGGTGATCCTCTAATGTTTCAGTACATATACAACTGAACATCACTTCACTCCAAAAGATCAAATGGTCATCACTCATGGTATTCCCTCTACATCAGTGTTTCTCAAACTTGTTCATACCAAGGACCACTTAACCAATAAAAAAACACTCGCGGACCACCTAACTCCACAAATATCCAAAAACACATCGTTTTTTTAGAATAGATTACAAATTGCCTGAAAATGGTACAAACAAGTGGCAACATGTGTGATGAAGGTGTTGCCCTGAGCTTTATCATGCAATCGAAAGTGAAACTTAACCTCGCTCCATTGCGGAGATATTCCCGCGAGAGTGCGGAAAACTTAAATAAATAAATGTATTTCAAATGTGAAATTTTACAATATACTCACGGACCACTAGGGGGCGGACCACTGCTCTACATGATGACAGCCATTCTGATCAAGTTTAAACCCACACACTCACTTCTGATGATTCCTAGCAGCCACGTGAATGTGAGATGTGATGATTGTGTGTATGTTGCAGTGTCACTCGGCGAACCCTAACCCTGACACGCTGTCGTTCTGCTGTGTTTCAGGCGGCTGCTGTAAAGAAAGCTGAAGACAGAGATGCTGAGACGGAGCATCCAGACGAGCAGCGGAGCCCCAGTTCTCTTTATTTATTACCTTCACAATGTGTGTGAGTGGGTGTGTGTGTGCGTGCGCGAGTGCCGTGTGCACGAGAAAGCATAAGCATCGAGTATAGATATGAATGCATGTGAGCATTATGAACGGTACCTAAGATTTCAGGCTATTATTTGCATACGAATTTTTGTTTACTTTTTATAAAGTCACTCATATATCACGGTTACAGTATAAACAAATGGACTTTACTATTGGTACATAGTGTGTTTTGTGTTTGTAACTAGCCTCCTATTTAAGAATGTATATTTCTATGTATGATATACTCATCTAGAAACTATGTAATGGACCATTTTAATATTGCTTCATCTTCTCACCACTTTACTGCTCATGCCAAGACACACAACTCATGCAAACAAGCAAACATCGTCTCGTAAACAAAACACTGCAGACCACGAGATCATTAGTTTTCCGTTTCTTTCTCACCAGATTGAACCGCAGAGCGATAGTAATAACAATAAGGGGTTTCTGCTGGCGTAACACGTCCTCTGGCAGCCATATTGGAGGTGCTTCTTTAAAACGTTAAGAAATGGTTCATATGCATCTAGTTTAAAGGCTGGACTTCCATGTAATGACTGGTACACGCGGCTGGTAGCTTTTAGCTCGTGGGAAGTCGTAAGGGTTTGTGTTTTTACTTACCATTTTATTATTGGTGTTTTCCTTATGGGAAATAATAATAAAAGATACGTCTGTAAACCGTTGATACTGCAGAACTCCTCAAACGGCAACCAGCATCAACCATTATTCTCTGTATTAAGAGTTTTCAAACAGTTTACATAACTGTCAAACTTTCCCAGAGGCAATAAAAGCTATGTATGTGTGACATCATCTCAGTGCCGTCTGCGAGGCCTCTGGCTGAAGCAAAGAGACTCATCTGCAGGTACAACGCGCCACGCAACACGTACACTAAAAAGATCAAATATATTTGCATATGTGGTGAATCCATGAGCTAACAAGCCTCACATTTTCTCATTTGCACTTCGAAATAGTTGTAGACATGGGTTTCTAATATTTACTATTAATCATTTGTGAGGACTTTTCAATATTTGCAATTCAACAGAAACGTTCGTGAGTGAAATATGATCATACCCGTTAGAATGATGGCCGAACCCTTGCGGTCCAATAGTTGATGTAATGTTTCAAATGGACCCCCATGAGTTTGGTTCCGTCAGCTGGAAGCCCCTCTGACTACAAGGTCTCTGCTGGAGATGTTGACGGTGCACACATAAGAAACAGGGACAGCACCAACCAGTGTGCAATAACCTTATGAGGACAGCTGAAAGTGTGTGTGTGTGTGTGTGTGTGTGTGTGTGTGTGTGTGTGTGTGTGTGTGTTAAACACGGGCTAGGCATTGTGCTTCCATCCATGCATATGGGCTAATGTACAAAGGATTAAATACCAAGGCAATAGTTTGTGTGGCCTGTCGTTGATTGGCCCAGGACAATCCTCCCCTCCACCTTATCTAATACCATCCAAGTATCTGCAATATTCCATCAGGATCAGAAGACTTACGACAATAACTGCAGATTTCTTTCGTTCGTCTGACTGAATTGATGAGTCTTCGTCCGTCTTGCGAGTTATTCGACTAGTGTTGATCTGATAACCGCTTGATTCAAACGTGTCAGTTGCATTGTTGAGGACTGAAGGAAGTGTTGTACATTAGTTTGGATCAGTGGTCCTAAGGAACTCTGCCAGCAGCAATAGTGGAGGCCACGCATTGTGCCAAACGGGCCTGATACGCTTTAAGACGAATCGGGAGCTATTTGTATCCGGCAAGTTAAACAAGTGTATGGATGAGTGAGTTTCAGTGTGTGGCAGTGTGTGTGCAGTGTGTGTGTGCAGTGTGTGAGATATAGGGGCTGGTTAACGCTGATCAATCCCTCCTCCACATACAGAGACTGCTCTTACATGTGTGCCCCTCAACATCCTACCCTTAGTTAACGTTGTCAAACTTTTGAAGACTCAATACGACAGTCAGATGTATAACGTGATATCATCTGCAAGAAGTTTATACTATTTTATGCAGTTTCTTTTTATGTTTGGTGTGAAACTATCTGAATATTACAGCTTAGATGTACAGTATGGTGATAATTGTGAAGTACTATCAATACAATGGCTTCCTCTTTAACAATAATATTGGCACTGCACTGTTGATTCGCCGAAGAGAGGAGGCTGCGAATAAACGATTGAGGACTGTTGATGGTTATAATGTGGCTCCACGGCCGATCAAACACACTCACACACACATGTATAATATCGATGTCTTGCCTGCTAGATTACCCTTCAGCGACAGTACAGTGTAACCCTGCAGCCCCCAGCTGCTGCTTGCTTTGCAGTCTGACAGGGGGGGCTTTCTTCATGTCTATCACGATATAACACTCGCGTCATGTAATCATCCCTCTTCCCCATACCTGCTATGAAGTGATATATTTCAAAATGCATTCCAAAGTTCAGCTGGAACTAATATGGAGCTTCCACCGTCTGAAATAGCCTAACTTGTGGAAGTTAGTTGACACACATTTCTCTCAAGAAAAATAGCTCATATGTTTCTGTGTTTTTTTAAATCTTCCAATGAGTTGGGAGATTCACGAAAAGTATCATTTGTAAAGTTTGGCTGAGGTAGAAAACATAAGCAACATTGACTCAGCAATGAGATCAGGATGCACATGAAGCTTCACTGAAGAGAGGAAGAATGAAACCAACATCAATTCTGTCGTATACGGAAAGGACTGAATATTATTTGTGGCTGAACTTTGGATTGGATTTGTGCGCAGAACAATGACTGTAGACTTTCCCTATAACTCTTACAGTATAACAACTTGAGTTAAGATTCACAAAAAATATATATCTGATCTTATCATTTAAAGGAGGGAAAGCAGTGATGAGAAAGAATCTGAAGTGCTCTGACTGGGATCCACAGAGAGGGTCGTGGCTCTGAGGCAAAATAAACCATTAAACCAAAACAGTGTTTTGAAAATGCACTTTAAATAAAAATCAGTTTTCCCTACATTCCAACCTGTTATGCGCTTGCTTTACCCTTAATGATAAATATATATAAATATAAATACACATGTATACAGTGTACTGTATAACTATCTTGCTTTTCCTGACGCAAAGCAAACCAGCCCATCTTACAAATGTAAATATCATCCCTCCATTTGAACCTTTGCCACAGATTGACGAGAGCTCATAGAAACGCTGTACTGGAAGATATCTCGCAGGTTCTTACTGTCATCCCCAGGCTGAGATTGTGCGGCAGAAAAAAAGGGGAGGTGGGTAAAGCTAGCGAAGCGCCATGACAGGAGAGGGTTAATACCATGGAGCTAGGCTAAGATTGCCCAGCCTCGTGTGGCTTCAAGTGGTCGACGGCAGTATTAGCAGCTGGCATGATTCTCCTTTCGGTGGGGCACACATCGCTTTGTTTGCCCCTCAACACTCTTACTAGTCTTGTACAAAAACGTATATTTTTGAGTCCTGTGTGAGCTGAGTTCCTAAAGGCACTTAAATGTTAGTCATATATTTCATAAAAAAAAGTCAAGGAAAGACTGGTGGAGTTGCACATATAGCATTGTGACAGAAAACATGATAATACTAGGAAGGTCATAGGTGGATCAGTTGGTGACACACCTTCAATGAAGGCTAAACGTGATGCTTCCACTTTGCTTGTATACAGGGTTTCAAAGGTCCCCTTCCCTAAATGCTATCAAAGAGAAATCATATCTGTTTTTTGGCTTTCTTTATCTCCAGAAGGGGGGTGGTCTTGGTAGGAGAAACATTTGGAACACTTCCAACGTGTGTCCTTGCTGTGCTGAACAATGAATCTGTGTTTGCAACTTTTTTCAATGAAGCTTCTCTTGCGTTTTCTTTTTGTATGCTGCACTGAAAATAGATGATTTTCACTAGTGGTTTGGAAAACAGACGTTTTGTCGGTCACTTCATCCAGTGAACAATATAGTATACAGTAGAATAGCTGTTGCATTATTTGTTACGACCCGTATGTACTGTTATTATGGAAGATGTAATGTCCTTCTGTAAATGTTGATTAATGTTGTTTTACCTGAAATAAAATATATTAATGCTTCCCATGAGTCTGTGTTAATATATTGTTGTATCTCCTTTCTATCAATACCTGCACTACAACATATCACTTGGTCTTTGTATTTTTTTTTCTGATTTTCAAAGAGACAGGGGAAGGGTCCTGACTTGATCGCCATGACTTCCATGGCCTTTATTATATGTTATACCTGCCGTGTTCTTACACCACTTACCATGGGACAGGACAGATTGGACAATAGTTATGATTCTGTCCTTTTGTTGCAAACATTTTTATAATGCATGGTTTAGATATATTTTCAAACCTTCATCACCATTGGTTGAATTTCAACGTTTTGATTGTGTCATCATTTCTGTCTTTCTACAGGGAATTGCTTGAGTTGCAAAAATTGTGAAAAAACTCAAATATTTGACATTTGACAAAACAGAAAGAGCAAAAGATAAATGATACCGTATGGAAGCCATTCGTTTGCAGTGATGATGTTTGGCAGTCTGACAGGTAGTGTGTTCTTAGCAGCCTGTCCTCCTACAAAAGACGACCATACAGTATAGGTTGATTGTTGAGCAGCTAATTACGACCCATAGTCACGTTTTAAAGTGTAGCATCTCTAGTGGTCGTGTAAGAAACAACATGCTCCCGTTGATTGCAAACGCTCCGGAGGGTCCTTTATTCACAAATAACCCTCTCTGGAAAATCCTAAATTGTGAAATAGTTTGGCCATTAAAATGCTTTTTGATTAGATTTCTAGCAAGAAGTGTATATTGTTCTTTTATACAACGGACAAGTCAAATCAAGCAATCTGATTGGTTCTTAGCCGTGATATACTGAGCGTATACCACGGGTAGAATTGTACTTACTTTTCACAAGTCAGTATCCCTCCGCGTCTGAGAAAAACAGATCAGATTGCTTGATTTGACTTGTCCGTTTTATAAATATATTTACATTTCTTCCGTTACGAAACAAACTTACAAAGCACAAGATGGAGACATTTAAGATTAACTTCGACCTCCGGGGGGGTCTTAGTATGGAGGAGTGGATTGAGGAGTGCCTATCTCCGTTGACCGTTAGTGGCCACAGGTGTGAAAGCTCTCTCCAGAGCTACTGGAAACCCAATCTCGGGGACCGGAGAAAGTGGAGCAATATTCTCGCCACGCCGAGCAACAGCCTAGAACAACCTCAGCCTATACAAGTGACCACGTAAGCCATTCTACTGATGCAGTTTTACGACGGTCGGTTGTTATTGTCAATATTAATATAATAATGATTTATTTTGTAATAGTCACACTCGATTTCGCCGATTTTCTTGTTGCCCCAGCTTGTCGACACCTCTTTCAGCAGAAACAAAGGCTACATTAATGTATTAAATCGAGTAATATAATATAACAAAATACATCCGTCATAAACAATACCGGAAACAGACGTAGGCAAGATCCTCAGCTCGGTGATTGGATGGTTTGGCCGCAATGCACGTTGGGATATGGTGTTTATGCGATGTGAAATCCGAAAACATTTTTAAAAAATAAAATAATACTTTATTCCGAGTGTGCTTGCTTTTCTCTTTGAAAGTCATCACATAACGGCATTGTAATACACGGTTCGGCTGCATTAAATATTACATATCTGCCGTAGTTCGGTAATTATATGAGCCCTGATGAGAAGACTTCTAGACAAACAGGAAGAGATGCCGCCAACACTGGAAACGTGACGTGGATCATAAATATATCAGCAGTTAAACAACATCTTACATTTCTTTTCACACAATGCGTCTCCTTGCAGTATCAACACTAATTCGGCTGACTTTTATATTTAATCCAATTTGTAGATAGGCTGTATTTACACCATAACGGTGCACAGCTGATATAAAGGCACACCTAGTGGTTAAAGCATGTTATTGAATTTCATTATTTTTATTATTAGATATTAATAGGAGGATGTGCAAAACAGACAAACTAATAAGGCTTAATTTAAACATTAAAGGATACTTTAGGTTAAGGTATTATTTTGAAAAAGAAGCTTTGGGGGTATCGATCTACAGAAAAATATTAAGCCTGACAAAGTACTTAACGTCTAATATTTGGTTTCCTGCAATGTTAACTATGTTGAAGCACTTATTTTAACTGATATTATACATATGAATTATACTCTTATGTATGTAGATAGAATAAGAAATGTGCAAAATATGACAGTTTAATGGTGGAGGTACACACACATATTGATAGATGTTGAGGAACCTGTGACCCAAGTTTTTCATTCATTGCATAACTACACCATAGTTGTGTATATGATATGTCAATAAACCTTTGAAAATCTTGAAAGGGATGTGCAAAATAGTCATTATATACAGTCTTTAATTAACTATTAGTAGAGAATAACGAGTAATGAATATACTTTATAGGGATCCTATTAATATCTAATAATAAAAATAATAAAATTCAATAACGATGTTTTAGCCTTTTTCTCTGAAAAAAGAAATGTGTCTCTCAGAATCGAAAGGGAAAAAACCTATGGGAAAAACACAAAAGCATTGTACACAATTTAAACCAATTAATGCAGATATAGCTTTAAAATCATTTGATAGTGAGGGGAATACGGTTTTATTATGAAAACTTCGAGACCGGAAATACTGTTTTCACCCCGTGAGTGTTAGTGTTGACGCTAACTTTACATGGACGCTGCCGCATATACACGTTCTCCTGGCGAGACCTCAAATCATCTTCGTAATATCTATAAAACTATAGATCCTACACATCCACTGGACGTGGATTCCAAAAGTACAATATACACTTCTTGCTAGAAATCGAATCAAAAATCATTTGAATGGCCAAACTATCCTACAATTTAAGAGGGTTATGTGAATATATACAACCCTCCGTAGCGTTTGCATTCAACGGGAGCACTAGAGGTCGAACATTTAAAAACGTTATTATAGGTCGTAATAAGCGCGTGAACAATCGACCTATTTGGTCGTATGAGTTGGAGGACTTGTTGGTTCTTAGGCCTGCACACAGAGAGGTAGAAGCTCCAGGTCACTGAACGTCCTGTCCTTCATCGTCTGGATCCATGTCCATCTTGAGAGGGTATTTCCTGAGATTGCCCACTTGATTGCAGTGGCGTAACAAAGTTGTGATTGGCCCCGGTGCAAATATTGTTTTGGCCCCCCATCGCCCCAAACATAAGCGCATGCTGATGACGGACATCCACTCTCTCTTGTCCTTTCTCTTTTGAGTGCCGCTCTTGTGCTCTGGTTTGCTGTACATTATAAATGCAAGCTATTACATTTTTTATAATGCTGCCGAACTTGCTGCTGCTAGCTACAGTACAGTACAGGTTGATTAAACGGTTCGCTCGTCACGCAAGGTATCACATGACATGAAAGGGAGCAAGGTCATTGGACATATAAATACAAATTACTTTAGGTTCCTTGGTGACTTTGAAGATTGCGTGAACCGGTCAATGCCATTGGGGCCCCAAAAAAATAAAATTAAAAAGATATATATAAAAAATTCTTTATTTTTTTAATTTTTTGCATGGGCCCCTGGCCGGCTCTGGGCCCCGGGCGTTGCATCGACTGCACCGTCGATAGTTACGCCACTGCTTGATTGGCAGACACATGAAAATGATGCCTCTCCGGCGGTCCTGTTGGCAGCAGCCTTCACCACTGGATCTGCTGTGGAAGGGGTCTGTACTCTCTGTGATGACACGTAAATACTGGAAGCTTCAGGTTTAGCCATGTCTCTGCCTGTTGTACTGTTCATTCAGCTGGTGTAGCTACTCCTGTAGCTGGTGTGTCTACTTTGTGCATAAAAAGGCTGTGATTGACAGCAAAGACCTGGAAAAGCTGAGCAGGTTCAGAAAGAGACTAAATACAGCTATATTTAGACAGGCAGTATAAATAGTTCTATTTAATACTACATTATGTAAGGGTGTATACTATGTGACCTTTAAATAACAAATTAGAGATTCCCAAATCCTAAATAAGTATATAACTGATTTATTCTCAGTTTCCTTCAATTCCATTGTTTTAAATGTACAGAAATCACTAAGCAACCAAACCTCAGAAAACACTGGTCTCCTTCTAAATGCTCGGCAGACTTTTACATCCACCCAGCATGCCAATAACAGGAGGAGCGAACTGAAATGAACCTCTGCTATCCAAAAGTGTGAGGGAGAATACAGGTCCTCCCTAACACTCCCATCTGAGAGAGAGAGAGAGAGAGAGAGGAGAGAGAGAGAGAGAGAGAGAGAGAGAGAGAGAGAGAGAGAGAGAGAGAGAGAGAGAGAGAGAGAGAGAGAGAAGAGAGAGAGAGAGAGAGAGAGAGAGAGAGAGAGAGAGAGAGAGAGAGAGAGAGAGAGAGAGGTAAAGCCAGACAAAGTGAGGTATATGTAAACAGGAAGTATTTCAGTGCACTCGTGGTTTATTTGCCGGGATGTATTTCATCATCCATAAACATTGCAGAGGTAATTCGATACTGGCAAAGCAGATAATTGACAGAATGATATCTGGTACATGGTTTTTATGTGTTGATATTATTGTACATGTATCTTATTTATTGCAAGTCGCTTTGGATAAAAGCCTCAGCCATATGAAATGTAATTTTAAAAATGTAATGTATCTTACAGTTACATTAATCTGAAAGACAAAATGTCAAAAAAATCAATTATTTGAAACTCTGGTCCGTGCATTTATGATAAATGTAATAATGCGCAGTAAGTATTTGAGTTTCAAACATATTTCAAAGCAAGTCAGTATCATGCTGTATTAGAGGCTTTTATTTCGAAGGAGTTGACCGGAAGCGCTGAGTCATGGCGGCTAACCTGACTGAGAGTGGGAGAGGCAGCGCGGAGCGGGCAGAGCGGCAGACTGGCGCTGCGGCTGAACCCTGAGCACCGGACAGCCTGAGCGGAGCTGCTGCTGTGGATCCGGAACGGAGAAGCCGAGTTTACCTTTTAAATCCGGGGGCTTTTCCTCCCCGTGGTAGCACTGCGCTGGGTGGGAAGCCTGAGGAAAGGAACACGTGAATTAAATCAGCTGGAGGAATTATTTCCTCTCCAACAAAGAGCGTTCAAGGAAGTAGCCTGCTGCCGTAAATTAGTGAAGCAGGACAAAAGTACTGGATCTATATCCCGCCATGGCTCACCACAGACTCCTCCGCGCGGGTTTGACTTTACAGTTTTTTGTTCTGTTCGTGAATGTGGGGATTTTTCGAGTGAATGGGCAATACGGCGGAGACCGCGGAATGTCTATACCGGAGCACGGGTTCTGCCAGCCGATCTCCATTCCGCTGTGCACGGACATCGCGTACAACGAGACCATCATGCCCAACCTGCTCGGGCACACCAACCAGGAGGACGCGGGGCTGGAGGTGCACCAGTTTTACCCGCTGGTTAAAGTCCAGTGCTCCCCGGATTTAAAGTTCTTCCTCTGCTCCATGTACGCGCCCGTGTGCACGGTGCTGGAGCAGGCGCTGCCCCCTTGCCGCTCTCTGTGCGAGCGCGCGCGGCAGGGCTGCGAGGCGCTCATGAACAAGTTCGGCTTTCAGTGGCCCGACAGCCTCGCGTGCGAGACCTTCCCGGTGCACGGCGCGGGAGAGCTGTGCGTCGGGCAGAACATGTCCGACCGCACGGAGGGAGACAGCCCCGGACCCGAGGTGTTCCCCACCCCGCGCCCGGTCCCTGAACACCCCATGCACGGGCAGTTCAGGTGCCCGGCCTCGCTGCGGGTGCCCCCCTACCTGAACTACCGCTTCCTCGGGCAGGAGAACTGCGGCGCTCCCTGTGAGCCCAAGAGGTCTCACGGGATGATGTACTTCAACGAGGAGGAGCTGAAGTTCGCCAGGATCTGGATCGGGATCTGGTCCGTGCTGTGCTGCGCCTCCACCATGTTCACTGTGCTGACTTACCTGGTGGACATGAAGCGCTTCAGCTACCCGGAGCGGCCCATTGTCTTCCTGTCGGGCTGCTACACCATGGTGTCCATCGCCTACATCGCGGGGTTCCTACTGGAGGACAAGGTGGTGTGCAACAACAGGTTCGACAATGACATAAGGACTGTGGTGCAGGGCACGAAGAAGGAGGGCTGCACCATCCTCTTCATGATGCTCTACTTCTTCAGCATGGCCAGCTCCATCTGGTGGGTCATTCTGGCTCTTACCTGGTTCCTGGCAGCTGGGATGAAGTGGGGCCACGAGGCCATCGAGGCTAACTCCCAGTACTTCCACCTGGCGGCCTGGGCCGTCCCCGCCATCAAGACCATCACCATCCTGGCTGTGGGGCAGGTGGATGGAGACGTGCTGAGCGGGGTCTGCTTCGTGGGGGTCAACAGCGTGGACGCCCTGCGAGGCTTTGTCCTGGCTCCGCTGTTCGTATACCTGTTCATCGGAACCTCCTTCCTCTTGGCGGGCTTCGTGTCGCTGTTTCGCATCCGGACCATCATGAAGCACGACGGCACCAAGACAGAGAAGCTGGAGAAGCTGATGGTGCGGATAGGGATCTTCAGCGTGCTGTACACGGTGCCGGCCACCATCGTCATCGCCTGCTACTTCTACGAGCAGGCCTTCAGGGAGCAGTGGGAGAGGACCTGGGTCAGCCAGACCTGTAAGACCTACGCTGTGCCCTGTCCCGTCCAGAACCACCCCAACATGAGTCCGGACTTCACCGTCTTCATGATAAAGTACCTCATGACGCTCATTGTGGGCATCACATCCGGCTTCTGGATCTGGTCTGGGAAAACCCTGAACTCCTGGAGGAGGTTTTACACGAGACTGGCCAACAGCAAACAGGGGGAGACCACGGTGTGAGGGGGGGGGGCACACTGCTGACAGACTGAATGATAGTCCACCTCTTCTCTTGATTTTTTTCTTGGACTTAAAGACAATTCTTTCTTTTTTTTATGTACATATACATTTGTGAGATTTTTGTAAGTATATATTTGTATTTAAAGATTTAAAAATGTTTTTTAAAAACTCCTTTTTTCCTACTTCGGACATAATGGAATTGTACTTAATAATCACAAAGAACCAGCTGACCTTCAATGGTCGGGGTCCCATGACCTGACTTACTGCGGACCCCAGTGGAGTATCTCATTGTGTGCTTGATCAGTGGGCCGCCTGCGAGTGCTGGCTCTATTCTGAGCGAGTCCCGTGAAGCCAGAGTGCTTCCTCGTGGCTCCTCATCCTCATCACCCAGCTGGTGTGTGTGTGTGTGTGTGGTGTGTGTGTGTGTGTGTGTGTGTGGTGTGTGTGTGTGTGGTGTGTGTGTGTGTGTGTGTGTGTGTGTGTGTGTGTGTGTGTGTGTGTGTGTGTGTGTGTGTGTGTGGTGTGTGTGTGTGTGTGTGTGAGTGTGTGTGTGTGTGCAGTGAGCAGCAGTTGTCTGGGTCTGAAGGGGAATGTCGGCGTACGGTGCACGAGTTGTGCATGTGAGCGATTGTGACAGAGGCTGGTGGTCTGTATCCCCACAGTTCTATCATTCCTTTCCAACTCCAGGCTCACACACCATGCTAGCTTCAGTTCTGAGTTTACACACCTCAGGCAAATTGCATTGTGTTTGTCCTGTTGCACTATCATGAATAATCACAAGTCATTTAAAAAGGGCATGGTATTCCTGCTCAGTGACCGCCATCACGGCACATGCACGTGTTATTGCTGCATACTCCAGGTGTGTGTATGATACCTGGCAATACCGTGCAGCCATTTCACACCTGACATGAAAGCAGATACGATGTTCACTGAGGTGTTAACTCATGAGTTTGAAGACCCTGGTAAGAATTAAAACATGTACACAACACCGTTTGTTTACAAAGGTGATTTCAAACCACATTTATATGGACTGAATGGCTGTTCACTGAACCGCCTGTAAGGGTCATTTGAGAGGTTAACATGCACTGCTGGGAAACAGAATGTAACAGCAGACCGTGTGTGTGTGTGTGTGTGTGTGTTGATCACATTCTATATCAACATCATGTTTCTGCATACAGTGCTGTGTAACATCCTTGGACACCCTTTGGACATTACATGTTCAATCAAATGCATTTGAAATGTTCTGGCATAAATAACCTGTTAATTATTGATTAAGCGTAATTGTTAGTGTTAACATTGATAATGACCAGCTGTTACATGTATAGGCTGTAACTGCGGGTTTCAAATTGACATCAGAAGCTGAGAACCAGTTTCAAAATGTTGACAAAGTGTAGGGTGCAGCCTGTGTTCAGTTTTAGTAATCATGAGCATATTATAGAACATGAGGCGTATGGACAGCTTAGGTTAAAGGAAAAAGAAAGAAGTGAAATAGTATTCATATTTTGTCTATGAACAGCATAATGGATAAAAGATTGTCTTCGTATATTTAAACTTCCAAATGAACTGTAACTTTATTTGAGTCATCATCATACAGCAGATGGTTTAAAGGGTGTCCAAACATCACCATGGCACTGTAAACATGGTTCAACCAGCTGATGGGGGGAGGTTGTTTTCATGCACACATCAGAAATGTTTGAAACAAAGCATATTTGTGGTTCTTCTGTACCAGCACATCTGAACCGGGAGGTTGAATGTGTCAGAGAGCGTAGAGCCGTCTGGGTGATGTGCAGAGTCATTTGATCCCGCTGAACATCTCTGCTCTCTGCACTATGAAGAGCAGAGAAAGGAAGCCTTGTGTTGATGCAGAGCACACACACACACACACACACACACACACACACACCACTTGTGTTCCTGTTCGCTCTTCCACGCCGTGCTTCCGGTTCATGATAATCCTTTTATTGTGTTGACAGATCTACAAAAGTCACAGCTTTGAAGTTATTTCCTTTGCATTTGTTATGAAGAGAACCTTTATATTTATAGAAAAAATCGTATACACTTCATTGATTGCTTTATGAGAATAAAAACATCTCACCATTGCAAATGTGGAGCCGTTGTTACATGTCTTTTGTTCTGTTAATTGAAGCTAGCTGTGCCGCTGAACGCGCTCGCTGTGCCGCTGAACGCGCTCGCTGTGCCGCTGAACGGGCTCGCTCTGCCGCTGAACGAGCTCGCTGTGCCGCTGAACGGGCTCGCTTGCGCTGAACGGGCTCGCTCTGCCGCTGAACGGGCTCGCTGTGCCGCTGAACGGGCTCGCTCTGCCGCTGAACGGGCTCGCTGTGCCGCTGAACGGGCTCGCTGTGCCGCTGAACGCGCTCGCTGTGCCGCTGAACGCGCTCGCTCTGCCGCTGAACGCGCTCGCTGTGCCGCTGAACGCGCTCGCTCTGCCGCTGAACGGGCTCGCTGTGCCGCTGAACGGGCTCGCTCTGCCGCTGAACGCGCTCGCTGTGCCGCTGAACGCGCTCGCTCTGCCGCTGAACGGCTCGCTGTGCCGCTGAACGGGCTCGCTCTGCCGCTGAACGGGCTCGCTGTGCCGCTGAACGGGCTCGCTCTGCCGCTGAACGCGCTCGCTGTGCCGCTGACCGGGCTCGCTCTGCCGCTGAACGGGCTCGCCGTGCCGCTGAACGCGCTCGCTCTGGCGCTGAACGCGCTCGCTGTGCCGCTGAACGCGCTCGCTCTGCCGCTGAACGGGCTCGCTGTGCCGCTGAACGGGCTCGGGTTCCTTAATGCTGTTTTTCAGAACATGTTACTCACACCATTCTTCCTTTGAAGCGATCCCTTCTCCGGTTTCAGTTATAAGGGCCAAAAGAAAACACTGTCCCCATTCTGTGCTTTCACCTGAAGCTGATGTGAGGCTTAGGTAGCTCAAGCGGGTACTCTCAGTGTTTTTACTAAAACATGCCTCTGGCCAGAGGGTCGCAGCACAAAGAGAAATTGTGAACTGTACGGAATGTAACTTTAAGTTGGTTTAACCTATTTTACACATTCCTATCATCATCTCTAACATTGGAAGTGTGATAGAGATTGCTTTAAAGGCAGCGTGACAGACACCAATAACTCTTTGAATGTGCGTGAGAGAACTGCTATGACACTCTAAAACTGTAAACCAGTTCTTTATCATTCAACATCTAATGATAATGAGATCTTCTGCAACGCATTGAAATCTTTCTCTGAGCAATTCCTAAACTATTTAGCACACACTTTCAATTCTTAGACTTTGATAGGTCTCTCTGAAATAAAAGTGTTGCTCAGGTCCACTTTCCATACCCTGAGACAGATGGGCTCCTCTGCAGCAGACGCAGGCTTAACGTATCACAGAATGGAAACACTGAATCCTCTCAAAGTGCACCTCACTGAAGAACTTTACACAACTGTTTCCAACTTCCTCCTGCAGTACCTTCCTGCTCCCATCGGTGGTGTTCTGAACAAAGAGCTGCACTATCTTTGTACTGCATTCACAGAGAAAACATTTCTATTCTCATCTGGCAGTAAAACGTGCTGATTGTCAGAGGTGGGAAGTAGTGAAGTACACATTATTACATTTCTGTACTTAAAGGTGGGGTAGGTAAGTTTGAGAAACCGGCTCGAGATACACTTTGTTATATTCCATGGAATGCTCTTAACATCCCGATAGCAATGAATATCTGAAGTGCTTTGACAACAAATCCATTAAATCTGTCATCTGTGGAAGCCGTAGTGCTGTAAAAAGTACACCAATCATCTGAGCCGGCTAAAGTAACTGGATGGCCTACCTGCCTGTCAGCCTTCCATCGGGGCACACACTTATCTCGTGCCCTCATTGGTCATGTGCGCGTTCGTGTGTGTTGGAGGAGGGGCTCTGTGAGGAAGTGGCAGATTTTCTCCGGTTGTGCATTTTCAAATTCTAGCGATCTCGAGCCGGTTTCTCCATTCTTACTTACCCCACCTTTAAGTATTTTTCTGGTATCAGTACTTTACTCAACTTTTCTGACAACTCTTTACTTTTACTTATTTTATTTTTAACACACATATCTCTACTTTCTACTTCTTACATTTTCAAAACAGACGTGTTACTTTAGTTGTAATCTGGTTGCATGATCATTATTTATTTGATACCCTATGACATACAGAAAACAAGATCAGTGCATGTCTGACATAGAAGTTATTCAATGCTCCATTCATGTGAGCTCAGTTACCAGTTACTCTTTCAAACAGTTGGTAGCTATGGTACTTGTTACTTAAGTTCCTCTCAGCTGGCATTCAACTGTTTTCCAACTCTAATGTCCTACGTCACTGGAATGCAGCTTAATCCCTCTGACCTTGGAGCTGCAGTGATGACCTCAGCTCTTAAAAAGCTTCTGACCACCCATTGTTCCAACAGCTCCTCACACCACGCTGCTCCTATCAGCCCATGATTGCATATTCGTTCTGCACGCCTGTATTACCCATGATGACCCGGGGCTGGAGCTGCTAGCTCTGCTCGGTAGCTCTGACTCTCACATCTGGTTCCACTGTGTGATCAGGATATGAACACACAGTATGTTGTTTTACATGTGTCAGGTTTTAGTGGCAGCTCAGAGCAACCGGAGGAACATATCTGAAGACATGGACGCTTTCAGTCAACAACCTGATTTATAAGCAAGAAAGATGTTCCCCACTGAGCGAAGGTAAAAGCACGAGCTCAGCTTCCTGTATATACATTAGTTTGTTAAATCAAGACATGGCTCAACAATAGGCTGAGATTAGATTTGGATTAGACTAGATTTAGACCAGAGATAATTTGAAATAGTGAGGATGATTATTTGGGCTGACTTTTATTTATTGTAGGCTATACTAGCTAGCAGTAGCAGATGTTACACCAAAGTAAGTTCCTTGTGTGTAAACCTACTAGTTATCAAACGGATTCTGATATAAGGGCTGGCTGTTGGGCCGCGCTGCGTGTTTCCCCCCCGTGCCTCGTCCTCTCAGCAGCCGCTCTGACCGGCCTGCTGTCTCTGGATGAGCTTCACCTGAAGCTGTTCTTCTGGAGGAATGCCAAACTAATGGCCGTGTCATTGTCCAGCTTAAACAACAACACATTAGCACATGTTCTGCAAGTCTCCCTCCCCGAGGCCAAACTGGAAAACCTTTCAGCGAGATGCTCCTGCTGCCACGGTGACCAGATAACAAGCCACATGTGGGCCAAAGAGCGGGACAATGCAGGACCTGCAATGATAACAGTTAGTTTATATATTATTTAAATATATATTAAAATATATTAAAATATATTTAAATATAATGTATATCTGCTGCATGAAACATTTCAATTGAAACGATTAGCTTTTTGATATTAATAGCAACGCTTTACTATGGGTTGATTTGTTTGCAAACTATGCAAGTAAAGGACTTATACATTTGGTTTGAATGGATTTGTTACTACTATGGTCTTAGAGTTGCCTCATACATATTTGTGTGAACATAAAAATAATGTGTGTGTAAATATGTGATTTGCAAATGTAAAACGGATCTGCAAATACGCAAAAATATTTTCACAAATAAAAAAAAATACTATAATTAATTTACAATAAAGATAAAGAAGTGTTTTGTCCCTCTCCAACGTGATGGAATATGACAGTGGAAACGTCTCACGTAAGTTACTAATGATTGTTTAATGCTTTTGTATTCTGTGGTTATTCCACACGAGCCGTCCTTACTTATCAATGCATTGAGTTTTTTAGATAATACATTTTTATACATATTTTTCAAAAGTATTCAAACAATTCTATTATAAAGATAAGAACCAATTACCTTTTTGGTCTTGACATATGATAATATAAAATATAGATTTCAAAAACTCAATTTGGAATTAATAATTTTTATTACTTTAGCAAAAATATTTTATTCACAAATGTCGCTTTTTCAAAATGTCCCCAGTTTGTATTGCCTTTCTCAAAGAAATAATACCATACAAAAAAGTATAAATGATGCAAATGTAGTTTCTTGGCACTTTAATTTCTGAATGACCACTTTTGTTTATGTTCAAATGCCCTCAGCTTATATTGTATTCATATGTTTATGATGAACATTGATGTCTATGTGCCTTATTCTGTATTTGACATAATTGCTTCAATAAAGATTTACCACATTTCTTAAAAATATAATTAAATACAAATAAAATTTGTAAATACATTTTTGCTAAAGTAATCAAAATTATTATATTTAGACGGGCGACTATCAATGGAATGCAGGACATCGGCTAAATGTGCGGGACAGATAACAGAAATGCTGTGCGGTTCTGCAGAGCGGGACACCGGGTCCCCCGAGCTGCCTCTAGCTCAGGGTGATGCTGAAGGCCTTACATTCTTCACATGGCCGTGTCAAAAGACAAAACAAACAGATACATTGCTGCTAATTACATGACAGCTGCCCTGCCAGCAGTGTGCGAATGTGTGTGTGAAGGGGTGACGGTTGGGTGGGGTTGATGAGTGTTTGGAAGGCTGGAAAGGCACCATGTCATTTTATTATAGCATTTTGTAACAAACGGCATGTCTATCGTATTCATGACATCATTATTTCATCAGGAGTATTCCCACGTACGGGCCGTCCTGGCCGAGAGCGCAGCATAAAGAGCTTCACATAAAAGAGCAGAAACAAGGTCAAACGAACAGCATTGAATCTCACATCAAGGAAACACACAGAGATAACTACAGATCAATAAGGAAGGTTAGATCGATAAGTATAGGTTCACTCAATAACATAACAAATCAATTTATATCAGAGTCATTATATTCCAAATACCACATTACATTTTAAATAGTTTTTTTTGTTCAAAAACATTACAATTAGAGTTATTTTGTAATACTTACCATGAGCTGCCGTTGTAGGGAACACTTTGAAAACACATTTTGATGTTAATATAGGAGGCATCATGTGATAAATATACTATACACTGTGTATATGTTATTTATTTATGTTAAATCTTATTTAATCAGAAATGTGACATGCTGCATAACATGGACATATGGAAACAATGAGACTTCACATGTCCCACCTTCAACACGATGGAAGGCATTGGATTCAGATGAATGTTATGCACGTTAATAAACCGAATGGCTGTGAATAGTTTGTGTGGAATACAGGATCCTCAGAGGTCTCATGACTGTCACCATGTGCTCACAGGATGCTGCTCATTGCATTCCATCTGGTTGTATATACAAATAATATTTTTGACACAATGTCGTTAATCTGTGCTGCTATATCTCCTCTCCCCACATCTGCCCCTCTCGGTTGCTTTCTTCTGCAGTACATGAAGCACAGAACCAGGAACCAACTTCTGTTTTAGAGGGGCCCTACTATTGTGTTTGTGGGGGGGGGTTCGCTTCCCTGCAGTGTGTTATATATGTGTGTGTGAATGTGAACGGTCTGGTGAGGCTGAAAACGCCTCCATTGGACTTCTTTGTTAACTTCCATAACATAGTGACATCACTATGTAACACTCACACTTCTTTTATCTAGCGCTCCAACACATTGTACGTGATAGGCTAAGGGGTGTGGCATCTCTAAGTTCTTGACCTATCACAACAGAGCCGGCCAGCTAACCAATCAGAGCAGACTGGGCTCTGGTTTCAGACAGAGGGTGAAAAGAGGTGCTGCAGCACAGGCAGTATGAGAAGAATAAAGAGCGGAGCAGGAGAGGACTCTTTAAAGTAGAGACACTACATACTGATATACACCTGAACATCAGCAGGAGAGGACTCTTTAAAGTAGAGACACTACATACTGATATACACCTGAACATCAGCAGGAGAGGACTCTTTAAAGTAGAGACACTACATACTGATATACACCTGAACATCAGCAGGAGAGGACTCTTTAAAGTAGAGACACTACATACTGATATACACCTGAACATCAGCAGGAGATGACTCTTTAAAGTAGAGACACTACATACTTATATACACCTGCACATCAGCAGGAGAGGACTCTTTAAAGTAGAGACACTACATACTTATATACACCTGCACATCAGCAGGAGAGGACTCTTTAAAGTAGAGACACTACATACTGATATACACCTGAACATCAGCAGGAGAGGACTCTTTAAAGTAGAGACACTACATACTGATACACACCTGCACATCAGCAGGAGAGGACTCTTTAATGTAGAGACAATACATACTGATATACACCTGAACATCAGGAGGAGAGGACTCTTTAAAGTAGAGACACTACATACTGATATACACCTGAACATCAGCAGGAGAGGACTCTTTAAAGTAGAGACACTACATACTGATATACACCTGAACATCAGCAGGAGAGGACTCTTTAAAGTAGAGACACTACATACTGATATACACCTGAACATCAGCAGGAGAGGACTCTTTAAAGTAGAGACACTACATACTGATATCCACCTGAACATCAGCAGGAGAGGACTCTTTAAAGTAGAGACACTACATACTGATATAAAGCTGAACATCAGCAGGAGAGGACTCTTTAAAGTAGAGACACTACATACTGATATACACCTGAACATCAGCAGGAGAGGACTCTTTAAAGTAGAGACACTACATACTGATATACACCTGAACATCAGCAGGAGAGGACTCTTTAAAGTAGAGACACTACATACTGATATACACCTGAACATCAGCAGGAGATGACTCTTTAAAGTAGAGACACTACATACTTATATACACCTGCACATCAGCAGGAGAGGACTCTTTAAAGTAGAGACACTACATACTTATATACACCTGCACATCAGCAGGAGAGGACTCTTTAAAGTAGAGACACTACATACTGATATACACCTGAACATCAGCAGGAGAGGACTCTTTAAAGTAGAGACACTACATACTGATACACACCTGCACATCAGCAGGAGAGGACTCTTTAAAGTAGAGACAATACATACTGATATACACCTGAACATCAGGAGGAGAGGACTCTTTAAAGTAGAGACACTACATACTGATATACACCTGAACATCAGCAGGAGAGGACTCTTTAAAGTAGAGACACTACATACTGATATACACCTGAACATCAGCAGGAGAGGACTCTTTAAAGTAGAGACACTACATACTGATATACACCTGAACATCAGCAGGAGAGGACTCTTTAAAGTAGAGACACTACATACTGATATCCACCTGAACATCAGCAGGAGAGGACTCTTTAAAGTAGAGACACTACATACTGATATACAGCTGAACATCAGCAGGAGAGGACTCTTTAAAGTAGAGACACTACATACTGATATACACCTGAACATCAGCAGGAGAGGACTCTTTAAAGTAGAGACACTACATACTGATACACACCTGAACATCAGCAGGAGAGGACTCTTTAAAGTAGAGACACTACATACTGATATACACCTGAACATCAGCAGGAGAGGACTCTTTAAAGTAGAGACACTACATACTGATATACACCTGAACATCAGCAGGAGAGGACTCTTTAAAGTAGAGACACTACATACTGATACACACCTGCACATCAGCAGGAGAGGACTCTTTAAAGTAGAGACACTACATACTGATATACACCTGAACATCAGCAGGAGAGGACTCTTTAAAGTAGAGACACTACATACTGATATACACCTGCACATCAGCAGGAGAGGACTCTTTAAAGTAGAGACACTACATACTGATAAACACCTGAACATTAGAGGGACAGGACTCTTTAAAGTAGAGACACTACATACTGATATACACCGGAACATCAGCAGGAGAGGACTCTTTAAAGTAGAGACACTACATACTGATATACACCTGAACATCAGCAGGAGAGAACTCTTTAAAGTAGAGACACTACATACTGATATACACCTGAACATCAGCAGGAGAGGACTCTTTAAAGTAGAGACACTACATACTGATATACACCTGAACATCAGCAGGAGATGACTCTTTAAATTAGAGACACTACATACTGATAAACACCTGAACATCAGAGGGACAGGACTCTTTAAAGTAGAGACACTACATACTGATATACACCTGAAACATCAGCAGGAGAGGACTCTTTAAAGTAGAGACACTACATACTGATATACACCTGAACATCAGCAGGAGAGGACTCTTTAAAGTAGAGACACTACATACTGATATACACCTGCACATCAGCAGGAGAGGACTCTTTAAAGTAGAGACAATACATACTGATATACACCTGAACATCAGGAGGAGAGGACTCTTTAAAGTAGAGACACTACATACTGATATACACCTGAACATCAGCAGGAGAGGACTCTTTAAAGTAGAGACACTACATACTGATATACACCTGAACATCAGCAGGAGAGGACTCTTTAAAGTAGAGACACTACATACTGATATACACCTGAACATCAGCAGGAGAGGACTCTTTAAAGTAGAGACACTACATACTGATATCCACCTGAACATCAGCAGGAGAGGACTCTTTAAAGTAGAGACACTACATACTGATATACAGCTGAACATCAGCAGGAGAGGACTCTTTAAAGTAGAGACACTACATACTGATATACAGCTGAACATCAGCAGGAGATGACTCTTTAAAGTAGAGACACTACATACTTATATACACCTGCACATCAGCAGGAGAGGACTCTTTAAAGTAGAGACACTACATACTTATATACACCTGCACATCAGCAGGAGAGGACTCTTTAAAGTAGAGACACTACATACTGATATACACCTGAACATCAGCAGGAGAGGACTCTTTAAAGTAGAGACACTACATACTGATACACACCTGCACATCAGCAGGAGAGGACTCTTTAAAGTAGAGACAATACATACTGATATACACCTGAACATCAGGAGGAGAGGACTCTTTAAAGTAGAGACACTACATACTGATATACACCTGAACATCAGCAGGAGAGGACTCTTTAAAGTAGAGACACTACATACTGATATACACCTGAACATCAGCAGGAGAGGACTCTTTAAAGTAGAGACACTACATACTGATATACACCTGAACATCAGCAGGAGAGGACTCTTTAAAGTAGAGACACTACATACTGATATCCACCTGAACATCAGCAGGAGAGGACTCTTTAAAGTAGAGACACTACATACTGATATACACCTGAACATCAGCAGGAGAGGACTCTTTAAAGTAGAGACACTACATACTGATACACACCTGCACATCAGCAGGAGAGGACTCTTTAAAGTAGAGACACTACATACTGATATACACCTGAACATCAGCAGGAGAGGACTCTTTAAAGTAGAGACACTACATACTGATATACACCTGAACATCAGCAGGAGAGGACTCTTTAAAGTAGAGACACTACATACTGATATAAAGCTGAACATCAGCAGGAGAGGACTCTTTAAAGTAGAGACACTACATCCTGATATACACCTGAACATCAGCAGGAGAGGACTCTTTAAAGTAGAGACACTACATACTGATATACACCTGAACATCAGCAGGAGAGGACTCTTTAAAGTAGAGACACTACATACTGATATACACCTGAACATCAGCAGGAGAGGACTCTTTAAAGTAGAGACACTACATACTGATATACACCTGAACATCAGCAGGAGAGGACTCTTTAAAGTAGAGACACTACATACTGATACACACCTGCACATCAGCAGGAGAGGACTCTTTAAAGTAGAGACACTACATACTGATATACACCTGAACATCAGCAGGAGAGGACTCTTTAAAGTAGAGACACTACATACTGATATACACCTGCACATCAGCAGGAGAGGACTCTTTAAAGTAGAGACACTACATACTGATATACACCTGAACATCAGCAGGGACAGGACTCTTTAAAGTAGAGACACTACATACTGATATACACCTGAACATCAGCAGGAGAGGACTCTTTAAAGTAGAGACACTACATACTGATATACACCTGAACATCAGCAGGAGAGGACTCTTTAAAGTAGAGACACTACATACTGATATACACCTGAACATCAGCAGGAGAGGACTCTTTAAAGTAGAGACACTACATACTGATATACACCTGAACATCAGCAGGAGAGGACTCTTTAAAGTAGAGACACTACATACTGATATACACCTGAACATCAGCAGGAGAGGACTCTTTAAAGTAGAGACACTACATACTGATATACACCTGAACATCAGCAGGAGAGGACTCTTTAAAGTAGAGACACTACATACTGATATCCACCTGAACATCAGCAGGAGAGGACTCTTTAAAGTAGAGACACTACATACTGATATACACCTGAACATCAGCAGGAGAGGACTCTTTAAAGTAGAGACACTACATACTGATATACACCTGAACATCAGCAGGAGAGGACTCTTTAAAGTAGAGACACTACATCCTGATATACACCTGAACATCAGCAGGAGAGGACTCTTTAAAGTAGAGACACTACATACTGATACACACCTGAACATCAGCAGGAGAGGACTCTTTAAAGTAGAGACACTACATACTGATATACAGCTGAACATCAGCAGGAGAGGACTCTTTAAAGTAGAGACACTACATACTGATATACACCTGAACATCAGCAGGAGAGGACTCTTTAAAGTAGAGACACTACATACTGATATACACCTGAACATCAGCAGGAGAGGACTCTTTAAAGTAGAGACACTACATACTGATATACACCTGAACATCAGCAGGAGAGGACTCTTTAAAGTAGAGACACTACATCCTGATATACACCTGAACATCAGCAGGAGAGGACTCTTTAAAGTAGAGACACTACATACTGATACACACCTGAACATCAGCAGGAGAGGACTCTTTAAAGTAGAGACACTACATACTGATACACACCTGAACATCAGCAGGAGAGGACTCTTTAAAGTAGAGACACTACATACTGATATACACCTGAACATCAGCAGGAGAGGACTCTTTAAAGTAGAGACACTACATACTGATACACACCTGCACATCAGCAGTAGAGGACTCTTTAAAGTAGAGACACTACATACTGATACACACCTGAACATCAGCAGGAGAGGACTCTTTAAAGTAGAGACACTACATACTGATATACACCTGCACATCAGCAGGAGAGGACTCTTTAAAGTAGAGACACTACATACTGATATACACCTGAACATCAGAGGGACAGGACTCTTTAAAGTAGAGACACTACATACTGATACACACCGGAACATCAGCAGGAGAGGACTCTTTAAAGTAGAGACACTACATACTGATATACACCTGAACATCAGCAGGAGAGGACTCTTTAAAGTAGAGACACTACATACTGATATACAGCTGAACATCAGCAGGAGAGGACTCTTTAAAGTAGAGACACTACATACTGATATACACCTGAACATCAGCAGGAGAGGACTCTTTAAAGTAGAGACACTACATACTGATATACACCTGAACATCAGCAGGAGAGGACTCTTTAAAGTAGAGACACTACATACTGATAAACACCTGAACATCAGAGGGACAGGACTCTTTAAAGTAGAGACACTACATACTGATATACACCTAAACATCAGCAGGAGAGAACTCTTTAAAGTAGAGACACTACATACTGATATACACCTGAACATCAGCAGGAGAGGACTCTTTAAAGTAGAGACACTACATACTGATATACACCTGAACATCAGCAGGAGAGGACTCTTTAAAGTAGAGACACTACATACTGATATACACCTGAACATCAGCAGGAGAGGACTCTTTAAAGTAGAGACACTACATACTGATATACACCTGAACATCAGCAGGAGAGGACTCTTTAAAGTAGAGACACTACATACTGATATACACCTGAACATCAGCAGGAGAGGACTCTTTAAGGCGGGACAAACGGGACAAATGCAGCCAGTGTTGACACATTATAATGGCTAGATCAAAGTTTAGTTATCACAAATTGAAATTAAAACACACGTATTAACATCATTAAAAGTTCACAATTATCAAAGCGGCAGGGTCGCCCGGGCGATGGTGACTGATGTTGAAATACCTGAAGCACCTAATGATCTCTGGTTACATTAACTGATTTTAAAACCAGCCCTCTGCAATGCTTTCTGAACAGGCATGTGTTTGGTCGTGTTCACTGTGTTCAGTTGACATGCTCCATCATTGCTCCAGTGCTCACGTTGGGACCTGCAGGGCGGTTATTGATGCAGCCGCTCGAGAAGATCCTAGGGGTTTGATTGAATGCATTAACTCCCAGCAGCTCACTGGGATCTCCTGAATTGTATACGGCTCGTGAAACCTTTTAACTTCCGGAACGCTTCAAATCTTCCAAAACAATATTTGTGATGATGTTTTTGTTTTACTTGAGGCCACAAACAGCAGAGGAATAATTGAGTCACCTATTATAGGTTTTTTTTACTCTGCTCCGACTCTGCATGCAAAATAAACGTTTGAGAAAAGACCGTCCATAGAAAACGAGCAGAGATGCCGATCAGCCACATATATGCTCGGATGCTCAGATACAGAGGTTTCAGTCAGCCTCCAGATGTGTGATGCTGAACGTCACACCACTAACTGCTCCCTGGAGAAAACAAAAGTGAAATGGAGAAACCTATCAAATTCAATTTCTGTGCGCCTCTGCTCTCTGTCTGCGGCTGAGCTGAACCAAACTATGCACGCATGAAATTCCCTAATGGAAGCCGTCTGTTTCCAACCTTGACTGTCTCTCAGAGCGGAGGATACGAGCGAGAAGAAAGGCCGGAGCAGCAGAGCTATAGTCACACACACACACACACACACACACACACACACACACACACACACACAGCTACAGAGAGAAGATCTGTTAATGTGAGGAGTGAGCCACGTGTTTACTGCTTCCATCACAGTGTTGGTATCGCCATGGTTTCAGAAAGGCTTCATGGGTTCACGGTGAGCACAGGGGTTGTAGGAGGAAGAGCCCGTTAACTCAACGCATTAGATCAAATATTCATGATTAATGGAATATGGGTACAATCCCTTTGCTTTGGCCTTTATTTAGTTCAGCTTGAGATGTCTTGACATATATTTTAACAAACGGTTGTTGCTTGAGATATTGAAATGTAAAAATGATGTGGTTTTTGAGGATTATGTAATAAGGATACAAAGAAAATGTGACATAAAGAAAGAAGTTATCAGACTACTGTTACATTTAAAAAAATTGGTACTTACTAGCAGGATTACAATGTCGCTAAAAACCTTTGTTTGTTGTGAAGGATCAGATGTTCTCTCTTCTCTGTGAGCTGCACCATTCTGCAGGATAATACTTTCAGTGTGAATACGTCTACTGCCTGAATCTGCTTCGTGGTTTTCACTTTCTTTGCTTCATGTGTTCTATTTTAAATTCAGCAGGTGAACCTGTATGTTCATAACATAGTGTGTGTGTGAGCTTAACTGTGTGTGTTGAACTAAAACGGAGCATTTTCTGTCAGCTCAGATTTTATTTCTGCTTTTTTAAACTGTAGTATGTGCTCATGTGTTTCAGTGTTGGTGTGTAGTCTCTGCCTGGATATGCTGAGTGAAAGGCAGGTCTTCCTATAAATAAAATCATTTCTGATCCTAAATATCTTGGCCTCTTCTTTTCTAAGGTCACATTGTTCTGTTGTCTTACATCAGTGTTTCTCAAACCTTTTCATACCAAGGACCACTTAACCAATAAAAAAACACTCGCGGACCACCTAACTCCACAAATATCCAAAAACACATAGTTTTTTACAAATCGCCTGAAACTGGTACAAACAAGTGGCAACATGTGTGATGAAGGTGTTTATCTGGGCTATATCATGCAATCGAAAGTGAAACTTAAGCTCGCTCCATTGCGGAGATATTCCCGCGAGAGTGCGGAAAACTTAAATACATTTATTTATTTCAAATGTGAAATTGTACCAATATACTCACGGACCACTAGGGGGCTCACGGACCACCAGTGGTCCGCGGACCACACTTTGAGAAGCACTGTCTTACATAATACACTTACACAGGTGGGGTAGGTCATTTTGGAGAAACCAGCTCGAGTGCGCTAGAATTTGAAAGTACGGAGCCGAAAAAAATCTGCCCCTTCCTTCAGACTTTCTCACAGAGCCCCTCCTCCAACACACACAAACGCGCACAAGACGAATGAGGGCACGACATAAGTTTGTGCACAGATGGAAGGCTGACAGGCAGGTAGGCCATCCAGTTACTTTACCCGGGCCGGCTCAGATGATTGGTCGTGCTTGTTACAGCGCCACGGCTTCCACAGATGATGTTTTTTAATGGATTTGTTGTCAAAGCACTTCAGATATTCATTGCTATCGGGACGTTAAGAGCATTCCATGGAATATAACAACAAGTCTATCTCGACCCGGTTTCTCAAACGTACCTACCCCACCTTTAAGTAAAACACATCTTATTGATATTCATTTCCTCTTTTATTTATCTGAACTGCATTCGATAGTGAGATAATCCAAAAGTAGCAAGAAGGTAACATTATTTTTATATTTTGAGACTCAGATGAGGTTAATGGCTACAGTTTTTTTACCGGTAACTAGCAATTGTAATGGATCACGTTTTTAAAGTGACGTTACGAACCATGCCCTTCCATTAGTGTTGCTACAGCTGTTAGCTTCTAGTGAGCATGATTGTACTTTATCATTAAAGAACCCTCTTCTTAGATGTGACAAGCGATTGGTATGTTTCCATCTCACTCAGAAAGTAACTTCATATTTAACCAACTGATTTGGTGCTTCCAGTTACTTTAAAGGGTAACACTTAAGAGGACACAACATGAGAGAGGGGAGGCATGAGGTACAATCAAGTAAGTCCCTGGGCTTGACTTTACCAAGGCGTTACAGATTGACCCTCCACATGGTTCATGGTATCCAGCATATCATCAGAGGGTGGATCAAACAGTGGGCGGACTTGATTTTGATGAAAGGCCTCTCGATGTCCTGACATGTCAGAATGTACTTTTATTTCCCTCTACACCATTATTAGAACCCAGAGATAAACAGTACAGTGGAGGAAGGACAAGGTGCCACACACAGATCCCTGCTATTGCACACGTGTTGTTGAGGATTTCCCTCATCAGTGGTTCATAAATAGAGCTGGCCCTGTGGGGAGTGTCTGTGAGGGGATCGAACCGCTTTCCTCCTCTGAGCTCTGTGTGGTGAGCACAGACAGAGCTCCTAATGGGAAACACAGACCTGGTATAAATATCTGCACTGTGTGTGTGTGTGCGTGTGTGTGTGCGTGTGCGTGTGCGTGTGCGTGTGCGTGTGTGTGTGTGTGTGTGTGTGTGTGTGTGTGTGAGAGGGAGGGAGCAGGGGGGTTTATGCCAGCACACTCAAGGCTATGGTGAGGGTAATGAGAACCATATTGGTGGGTGTGCGGTGGGGTTGGGGTTAGATCTCACTAAATGACTCATTCCATAACAATGCTCCATACCCAAAATGGAGAGTGGCCTCACAGCAGCCTGCAGAGAGCTCTGTGCTGAACCGTTTCACAGTGTGAGTAGCATGTATACCATGTATTGACATGTGGTGTGGTAGAAATAATGATTGACCTCCATATTTGCCATGGGTCAATGTGATTGGATGGACTTTGCAAATGTGCTTTCTGGAGCAATTCTTCTGAGCAGTTTCATAAAGCTTTCCCACTGACACATATACATAGTATTCAATCACATTTCAAATGTTCTGTTAGCTACTCTCGTGTTCACTTGATATCATTTATTTAGATGTTGATCATGTTGTCCTAAACCAGTCTATGAAATGCAGCTAAAGCTCCAGGAATAAAGCTGGTGAATGGAAATGACCTCATTCTTAATCACACAATAGAGTTCTCTAATAGATCTCATGGGGTTTTTAGACGCTGATTGAGTGTGATGCAGACTCTCTGAAGATCCATCAGCACCTCGTCACCAGCTCCAGGTGAGATCAGGGCAAAGCCTGCCTCCTTCAAACAGCCTCATCTCTCAGATATTGTTTGTGGCTAGATTGGATGGAGGGAGATGGATTGTGTGGGTCTTAGCGCTGTGTGAGGCCAAGCAGGGCCCTCTGCCACAGTGGCTGGCAGCATCATCACTGGCTGGGGAGGCCGCAGCCTGCAGAGTGAAGTGTTGTGATGTATACAGAACAGCTGTCAAGGGGCTGCAGTAAGTAGTCAGTGACTTTCAGAAAACAAAGACCTGTCTTTCTTGTTGTGTCTTCTCTATCGGAGATGGATGTGCTTTCTGATCTGTTCCAAGTGCAGCCGGGAAATAAATAAAGGGAGAGAGAGAGAGAGAGAGAGAGAGAGAGAGAGAGAGAGAGAGAGAGAGAGAGAGAGAGAGAGAGAGAGAGAGAGAGAGAGAGAGAGAGAGAGAGAGAGAGACGTGGAATCCCGGGCCGGCACCAGCCTTTATTAGTGGCGTCCCAGTAATATAACCACCTCTCAGAAGACAGCCGTAGAATTTCCTGTTCCTTCCAAATCTCAGCCAAAAATGAGGCCATCATTACCTCTGGTGAGGAGAAGCCTGCCGCAGCCCGTGGAGAGGGGAGAACACAGATGGAGTCAGCCTGGCTTCACATCAGACCTGCAGCCCAGCAGCAAGCTCCAAATGTAATTAGCATTGTACCTCCATACTTTTCCTTTCATGCTTCATTCTCCTTTTAGTCCAAATGTGTAACGCCTCAATTTCCCTTTTTCTGTCGTTAGTGTGCACTCAATCTGTTATGTTGTTCCTGCAAACAGGCAGAGGCTATTCTGGATAGGCTACTGTTCATTTAAGAGATGTTCTCAAATCAAGTAGTCCTTTGACACACTCTGAGGTTTAAAAGACAAACCCCACCCAGCCACAGCCTGTCATCCCTCTGCTGTCTGGCACACATACAGAAGTCCCCAGCCATACCAACAGAGCACAGAGCAGCTTCTTTACTTCTCAACTCTAACTCCACACAAAAAAAGGTTTAGCTTTTTATTTTTCTAATGTAGCATAAAGGGACTACAGCTGTACATTTAAAGATAAAATATCAATACCAACATTGATGAAACTTTAGTTTCAATACAGAACTTTTTGCAGTGTTTTATAGAAGATATAAAATGCCTTATAAATAAGCATCCCCCGCTCAAGGTCCAGATCAATTATAAATCTTTTACGAAATATTAGGCCTGATAAACTGCATGTTGATGGGCAGCAGTGCTTCATAACACACACAGTTACTTTCTTATGACTGAACCACAACGTGCTTACCTCTTATCCTCACCAACACATTTCTGTCATTCAACATTTCCAAATTTGTCGATTGAAAAATCTAAAAACGACATTTATTTCGAGTGATCATGTACATTGTTGTGTTGGATATGGTAGGCAGCTATGGAAAGGCGAATGCGTTCGACCAATGTTATATTTATTTTATTTTATTACATTAAAATGTGTTATTTTTCAATAGTTTTTAACTGTCTAAATAAATTGTACATGTGCGTTTGCTAACATGCTTGAATTACATTTATTCTCAAGGCACAAATAAGTAATGTTGAATAAAAGGTTTATTTAGAATTAATAAATGAATTATAAAAAATAAGTGAGCAAATGCCTCTTGAATCTTGTTCATTTTGTCTGTGTTCCCATTATTTTCCATGTGTATTGGAGAGGTGAGCCCTATCCAGTCTGTGGTGGTCAGATCATGAATGGATATTGTGTTAGAGCTCTGGCCCTGAGGCCAGGGGCGGACTGGCCATTGGGAATACCGGGATTTTTCCCGGTGGGCCGGTGCTGTGCGTGGGCCGGAGGGCCAAAAAAATAAAAAACATTTTAAAAAAGTATTTTTTTTTGCCTAAATCCTACCGGCCCACATTTGTAAGTGTTCTGGCCACCCCACTGGGCTGGGCTGGGCCGTTTTGATAGGCTACCTATGTTCTATCTATCAGTTTCACTTTCACACATCAGGCCCGTAGCAGCTGTCACTGCGCAGTGAATGATCAGGAGTGAGTGACTGAGAGACCTAGAGCTGGCAGTTGCTTACAGATGGATAAACAAGCTCCAAAGCGTAAAGGCGTTTTTGTATAGTTTGTGTATACAGTATACAGTATTGTAGCGAGCCCTGGGTTCAGAGGGAGGGCTTGCATAGGGGAGGGGGTTGGCAGGGAAACGGGGTTCAGGGGGAGTGGCTGTACCCGTAGGATAGAAAAGTGGGAAGTGACGTCTGACTCAGAGGTCGCGCGGCTGTGGAGAAGAACGTGTTGCCCACATTCTGTTACTGAGTTTAGGCTAGTTAGCTTGCAGGTTTATTGTTTTGGGTGCAGTCACTTTTGCCTCCACTTGCTGTTCAAATAAATGTTGAAAGAAAAAGTAAATCTGTTTACAGTTCTGTTTCATATGTGTGTTGAGAGATGTATCCATAGATTTAGTCCCTAATTTTGCTCTCAATGTGCATTGACACATTGATGCATTTAACTTCAACATTTAAAAATCTCTTCCCGGGGGAGCATGCCCCCGGACCCCCCTAGAGGAGGTGAGGTCCACTACCTGCCCACACCCCCTGTTAAATTGTCTCACCCACATTGAGGATGCATCCAATGCCAATGTTTTATTCCATGCGTCAAGTCAGGCAGATTGGGTCCAAATGTTATTATATCAATGATCTGTTAACATTAAAATCACTAATTATATAATAACAACAATAATAATAATACATTTATTTTGGGGGGCGCCTTTCAAAACACCCAAGGACACCTTACAGGGTTACAGATTTACAATTTACATTTACAATTTGACCTTACAAATTAAAACAGTGGATTTAGTTAAGTATCAGCCGGGGTAAGACAAGACAAACAACAGGAAATTGACTACAAAAGGACACACTTTATATGCTTTATCTATTTTGCTCTCGGCAACTCAAAGGCTCAGGTAATGTGATTGCTATATGAATAATGGTCCAAAATAACATGAATTGCATAGGGTCTTTTGTTAAGGAACATACTTTCGTCGCCGGTCGGCCGAGACATGCCGCACATTAAGTGGGCCTGTCTGTCAATTAATCCCGGGCCACTTGTTCCCCCCAGTCCGCCCCTGCCTGAGGCTCTCCGCTCACATAAACAGAAAACTCAGCATCATCTCCTGCTGAAACCTGAGACTGAGCCTCCGACACAACCCCAAACACAAACGGGATTTTCCACATTGCTTTTCTTCCCGACTGCAACGTTGTTGTTGTGTTGTGTGTGGTGTGTGTGTGTGTGTGTGTGTGTGTGTGTTGTGTGTGTGTGTGTGTGTGTGGTTGTGTGTGTGTGTGGTGTGTGTTGTGTGGTGTGTGTGAGAGAGAGCGTTTCACATGTGTGTATGAGAGATTTTCAGTTGTGAGCAGGCTCCGATTGGCCATCGGGAGATTCGGGACTTTTCCTGGTGGGCCGCTGCCGTTGGTGGGTTGCTGCCTTCGGTGGGCCGCTGGCTCTGGCATAGGTGGGCCGTGGACTTTCACAGCGCCGCTGTATGGGCTCAGAACAGTCTCATAATACACACATGCACACAGAAGGATTCACACTTGTGTTTTTCACTGCACACACAAATGTGTTCCGTTTCATATACATGTAAATTCAATCCAAATACAGAAAAAAGTGTTACATATTTGATCCTCACATATTTGTTTTCCGTTTAAATCCTCTGAACCTGCAAACACAAATCGCTTTCTGTGCACGGATCGCTGTGCATACGTGTGTGGGTTTTTTGAGACTCTCCTGACGGTCAGCTGATTCGTACTTGTAATTTTTTCAATCTATAGCCAATCAGATGTCTCCTTCATTCTAAGCCAATCACATGAGCGTGCCCCCACGAGGGTATGATGTCTTGCGTTCATGACATAGCGCTTCTTGTACGCATTTTGCGCTGTCCATGGAGCCTGCCTACAGGCGCTAATCTCAGGACACCTCCACTCTCAGTACATTGCCACTTTCCGAGCAAGAGATGCACGCAAATACAAGCTTTTATATTATTAAGGTTCAGCGCCACTTCCCGTGGGTGCAAGACAGTGAACTGTCAACGGGGGGAGCCTCGCTGCGGGGAAACGGTGGACCTCTGTCGTCTGTCAAAGCAACTTCAGATGGCCAGTCGGCCCCTGCCGGTACCGAGGTGGGCCGATCGGAGTGGCCGACCGGCCCACTTCGTTCTGATGGCCAGTCCGCCACTGCTTCGGCATACAGTATAAGTGTTGCACGGCCAGATACGGCTTGAGAAGCCGACTCAGATGAATGAGGCGAGTAAACAGCTGACAGCCGGCAAGAAACTCGAGCGATTATTCGCATCGCGTCCGGTTTGAACGCACCATGATTACAAGTATTATATAATTACAAAATAAAATCGCCACTCTCAGTACAGCGCCACTTTCCGAACAGGTAATGTACGGCAATACAACATTTTATATTATTATCCTTCGCATCGAAAGGAGCCAGTTGAGGTGGTTCGGGCACGTAAGGATGCCACCTGGGCGCCAAGGAGGTGTTCCAGGCTCGTCCAGCTGCGAGGAGACCAAGGGTGTAGACCTAGGACCAGGTGGAGGGATTATATCTCTTCGCTGGCCTGGGAGCGCTTTGGGATCCCCCAGTCAGAGCTGGTTGATGTCGCCAGGGAAAAGAAAGTGTGGGGCTCTCTGCTGGAACTGCTACCCCCGCGACCCGACCACGGATAAGCGGGAGAAGATGGATGGATGGATGGATGGATGGATTATTATTATTATTATTATTATTATTATTATTATTAATAATAATATATATATATATATAAATAAAAACATCTTGTATTTTAGTTACACCCGCTATTGATTAATTTTGTAAACATTGGACCTTGACACCGTCCACATAGCTAGTGAAATAATATAATCGAAAACATTAAGCCTCTTTGATTTAATAATCGGAGCTGAAACCTCTCTGCCATCTCATATAACACACTTCCTTATTTACCCTTGAATAATAATACCGTAAAAATAAAGACGACTATGCTACGGTCCTTCAGGCATGAGATTAGCGCCTGCAGGCTCCATGGACCTGTCATCTCCGGACAGTGCAAAATGCGTATATGAAGTGCTAAGTCATGAACACAAGAAATCATACCCTCATGTGATTGGCTTAGAATGAAGGAGACATCTGATTGGTTATAGATAGAAAAAATTACAAGTACGATTCGGGTGACCATCAGGGGAGTCTCAAAAATCCCACACACGAATGCACAGCGATCCGTGCACAGAAAGCGGTTTGTGTTTGCATGTTCAGAGGATTTAAACGGAAAAATATGTGAGGATCAAAAATACATATGTAAAAATGTTTTCTGTATTTGGATTGTATTTACATGTATATGAAACGGAACACATTTGTGTGTGCATTGAAAAACACAAGTGTGAATCCTTCTGTGTGCATGTGTGTATTATGAGACTGTTCTGAGCCCATACCGCTGCGCTGGTACTGCATCCGCATCTGCTGCAAACACCCCCGTAGCGAGGCTCCGGAGGCTCTGGCTACGGCGGCTCCGGCGCTGTGAAAGTCCACCGCCGTTGCGAATCTCCGGCTGTAAATAATCTCCCATTCATCGCGTCCAATCGCGACCCCACTGCTCTTAGTACTAGACTCCTGGTACTAGGATGGGTTAAATGCAGAGAACACTGTGTGTGCTGTGTGCTCTGCAAGCATGTGTGACCATTAGGGGTGTAACGGTTCACAAACATTTCGGTTCGGTACGTACCTCGGTTTTTAGGTCACGGTTCGGTTCGGTACGTTTTCGGTACAGCAGAAAAAATTATCACAAAACATAAAAATGTTCAAACCGGAGACTTCAATGATGCTGGAGGATTATCGAGCTCAACTTTATCTGCGATCGCCATTTCGACAGTTCCTCAAATTACTGACTACATTTGAACGCATCCCTGTGACCAGCTCTCATAGTATGCCTCTCGTCCAATGAAATGACTTGCTCGCTCTATGACACGTTGAACCCAATGTGAGCAAATTACTCTGAATGCTGCGACGCCAACACACTCTCACTCGCTAAGCGTCCAATAGCGACGTTTGGTCAGTGTGGCATCCAATTGTGACGCTCCTAGGCTCCTTTAGCGTCATAAAGGGACGCAAATAGCTTTCAACTGATTGCAATGTATTCCCATCTGCGTCGGGATTTGACGCTCATGGAAGCACGGCATTCGTTTATGTCGGCTGCCCTTAAAGGTAATGTGAGCGTCCATTCCCAGGAGTAAAGGATGGCAGAAGACACTACACTACCCAGAATCCCCAGCTATCGTTTGGACTACACCATGTGCTCTTGACAAACCCCGTGATAGTCCTCAAGCTCTGTGATTGGAGAGTGTGCTCCGAGGGTTAAGCCGATTCTCGAACAGCACTTGAAATGGGATGGAACCACGGCAGACTGTCCAAAACTGGATTTGAACGGGTCCACCGCGTCCCCCCCTCCCCCACCCCGTCCCCAGAACTACACATGCTGGCTATTCTGTTTCGCAACATGTTCTCTATGGCACGTCTCTACTGGGAGTTGTAGTTTTAAAAGACGTTTTCGTATTTCCCATAATAAGAAGTTGCCCAGTATTAAACTGTGTACATCCCTGGAGGTTTAGGGGACAGGAAACACTCACATTTAAAACATATAATTAATAAATGGGTGAAAATTGCTTGTGCCCATTATGGGCAGTATTAATATATATACCCACATGCCAGCTAAGGTCAGAAGAGCTTTATTTAACAGCTGGTCTTATGTGTGTGACCCCTGTGATAACATTACATTACATTAATTGATAAGCCTGAAACATGCACTTGTCAAGGTTCAGAGGCACATTTTGCAAATATGGCAGTAGCCATCGATCAGCTTAAGATAAGATATACTTTATTGATCCCAAGTTGGAACATTTGCGTTACATCAGCATGTGTAACAGTTAAATATGCAGTTGTGTTTATTTGAAAATCATTTAGTATAATCACATACATTCTGTGTTTTATATTCAACAATTCTGTGTTCTTTATTTATTGATTGTTCAATACCTGACAAGGCCGGAGATGAAATATCTACATACATCTTAAGAGTATAATACATTATGTATAATATCAGTTAAAATAAGTGCTTCAACATAGTTAACATTGCTGGAGGTATGCACAAATATTGATAGATGTCTTGTAATGCACTATTGAGGAACCTGCAACCCAAGTTTTTCATTCAGTGCAGAACTACACCACAGTTGTGTAGGCCTATATGATATGTCAATAAACCTTAGAACATCTTGAAATCTTGAAAGGGATGTGCAAAATAGTCATTACATACAGTCTTTAATTAACAATTAGTAGAGAATAACGAGTAATGAATATACTTTATAGGGATCGTATTAATATCTAATAATACAAATATTGAAATTCAATAACATGCTTTAACCACCAGGTGTCCTTTATATCAGCTGTGCACCTTTATGGTGTAAATACAGCCTATCTACCAATTGGATCAAATATAAAAGTGAGCCGAATTAGTGTTGATACTGCAAGGAGACGTATTGTGTGAAAAGAAATGTAAGATGTTGTTTAATGGCTGATATATTTATGATCCACGTCACGTTTTCAGTTCCTCATGTTTGTCTTCTCATCAGGGCTCTATAAATACAGAACTACGGCAGATATGTAATATGTAATGCAGCCGAACCGTGTATTACAATGCCGTTATGTGATGACTTTCAAAGAGAAAAGCAAGCACACTCGGAATAAGGTATTATTATTATTTTGGTCTGTTTCCTATATTTGTTAATGACGATGTGCTGTGAGATGTGAGACTGGAATTGCACAGGGGGGAAATAACGTAGGCTATCTTTAGATGCGGATTTTGTTAAACTAATATGTTTAGGCTGTGGACCAACACTATACATTGACGGGGAAGGGGGTAGCAATAAAGATAACACCATTAAACAGTTACACAACATAACAGAAATAATATCGATAGCAGCGTCCCTAGCAACCACCTTGGTAACAATGAAAACGTCGCGATTTCCTGAAGTAATCTTCGTAATAACTAGCAAACTAAAGATCATGTACATCCACTGCACACATAATCTGAAATAACAACTCATATTTCTCGCATCAAATGACATCAAAACGCATTTTAATGGCCAAACTAACTTTAAAATAGGCATTTTACACCCAGAATAAAACGAATTTCGGCCATGTTTTCTTTTTCTGCAGGGAGAAATTTGAAGATCACGTGACATAGACGCCAGCCATCGGAATGAATGGTGAAAAAAACGGGGTTTGTCAAACAGAGCACATGGTGTAGGCCAAACGATAGCTGGGGATTCTGGGTAGTGTAGTGTCTTCTGCCATCCTTTACTCAGAAAACATATTTGTTTCTCCGAATCGAAGGGGAAAAATACAAAAGCATTGCACACAATTTAAACCAACCAATGTTGTGTAAATAACAAGGATAATCTGGTGTTTTTTAGTCGATGAGTAGTGCAGATATCACTGTAAAATCAATCGACAGTAAGAGGAGTACTTACTTCCGGGTGTAAAATTCTCCGTTATCCAATGGGAATGGATGCTCACATTGCCTTTAAGGGCAGCCGGCATAAACGAATGCCGTGCTTCCATGAGCGTCAAATACCGCCGCAGATGGGAATACATTGCAATCAGTTGAAAGCTATTTGCGTCCCTTTATGACGCTGAAGGAGCCAAGGAGCGTCACAATTGGACGCCACGGACACTGACCAAACGTCGCTATTGGACGCTTAGGGAGTGAGAGTGTGTTGGCGACGCAGCACCTGAGATTACTTCCAAGAAGTTGTTCACGTTCTCAATATTTTACGTTTAACCTTATATTCGTTCAATACACTTTGGTACACACGTGTACCGAACCGAAGGGTACTTATAAGGGTACTTATAAGTCCGGATCTGAACCTGAATGTGAGTCCAGGTACGCAGCACTATGCGTGACTATGACACACTTTCTTACATATTAACAGAATATGTTACTGAAGAATATTCAGGTTTCAAAATCGAGAAATATAAAAGAAAAATGAGTTGTAAATCATTACAAGAACACTTTAACACTTAACTTTTATTTGCTGTAAACAAAACATTTACATTATCATCATATTATGTTTTAATGAAGAATAAATTAACAAACTGTTATCAGGAGCATCTTATTTCCACCTTATTAAAGGGGATCAGCTGTTCCGCAATTTTATATGGAAATTCTTATTATAGTGTTTTAACTACATGGCAAATCTAAGCGTAGTTCTTTTTTAAGTAAAAAGAAATGTGCAAATACAACATAAACAAAGTAGCCTACAGCCCAAACCACAAATAGGCACTTATTATAAAAATGAAAGAGTTATAATTTAGTCTCACTATTTGACATTAAAATTGACATGCATTACAATTATTCTTTGGACAAGTACAGGCAGCTTATCAGGCCATTCTCAGAACTGTGTTTCGTGTTAGCGCTGGAGTTTTCAATTAAGGGTGAACCGTTTATATGTCCTTAAAGGAGCTCCATGTGTTGTGACACCTGAGGCGTTGTAGCTTGGGGAGGGGGAGTTCAAACAAAGTCATCCATCCTGGCTGTTTCCCCTCTGGTTCAGGAGGAGCAGGAGGTGCTGGCTCTGCAGTCTCCTGTTACCGGGGAGGATGGAGATGAGTGAGTCGGGGTGAGAGGTCACCAAAGCTTCCTCCTCTGTGTGGAGTAAACAGGGAGGAGATGATAAGGTCTGATGGATCCATTACACTCTGTTGTTGTCCCATCGGGCTTCAAACAGAACACACCGACAGCAGTATGTAATGAGACACAGCAGAAAGATCCAAAGTCTTCAGAACTCAAGTGTTAACAATATGCAGTCATGCTGATCAGTTCATTGGTTGGTCGTATTAAAAGACTAATGATGAGAGTTTTTCACTTTTTCCTTTCATTTTGAACTCACATAGTGAGAACATGTCGATGCATCCTAAAGGACATGTTGAGGGTGTTACTTAAGCCTCTCGCTTTGTCTGAAAAAGAAAGATTATAATTATATCATTATTATTTAAAATGAACTGATTGAGGTCCTGAAGAGCCAAGAGGTGAAGAAAACAGGAATGTTTCATGATCCAATATTTGACCTGACAGAAGTTGTAGAAATAAACACGCACACCTGAGGTGAATTCCTTTGATCTTTGTTGATCTTTCCTGCTGTGGGATATATAGGGAGGGTTTACCATCTACTGCAACCAGCGGGTCATGACTTTACCTTTAAGGCTTTATTTAAAAGTGAGACCTTGTTCAGGGCTGTGCTTACTGGAGCGAGGGGTTTCACAGAGCATTTTGGGAGACCTATGATTCATCGGTGGGTTTAGCGCAATTCACTTGTAAAAACATAACGTTTTGTTAAACCTATATATATATTAAACACTCATTTCTATATCATGAAAATGTTTAATTAACTGAAATGTACAAACAGAAGAGAAGGGAGGGTGAGGTTAGCTGTTATGTCGTAGAGCCAAGTTCAGAGCTATTTCCCCTCAACCTTCATTCGACTGAGCCGAGACCATGGTGACGTGTTGGATTGGGGGGGGGGCACAAGGACACTCTGTGGGCCCATTAGGCGGAAGATGGCCAGAAGACCCAGGGAAGCTCCAGGAAACGTGATGTTCTTGAGAGTCAGGACAATTTGGTGCTTCCACGCTGTCTCCAGCTCTCTTTACACACCCATGCCATGGATTAACCAAAAGTCATCCTTATTATTTGGCCCAAAAAAAGGTGATATATAACCTAAGATTATTCCACTATGTCTCTCCTTTTTGGGATTAGCCGTAGACGAAAGTGCACCTCGTTGAGATGACCTGAAAAGGCCTGAATATTACTCATATTTAACCAAAGTGCCGATCCCAGATGGGTGTATTTGCTTAATCTTGTTAATCTTGTTGATAGCGCTGCAGGGGGGGCTGAGGTGCTGTGGGAGACCCTGATTGGGTGTGATGTCATCTTATTCTGCTGCTTAACTGGGCCTTGCCTTTAAGTGCTTTCCAGTACGTTTGGAGATCAAAAGCCATACTCGCCAGAGCAGCTTTAATCACCTCCTCTGCTAGGGGCAGGTGTGTGTGTGTGTGTGTGTGTGTGTGCACGTGTGTGTGTGTGTGTGCGTGTGTGTGTGTGTGTGTGCGTGTGTGTGCGTATGTGTGTGTGTGTGTGTGTGTGCGTGTGTGGGTGTGTGTGTGTGTGTGTGTGTGGTATTGGTTGTGTAGTACGGATATGCAAAGGGTTGCTGGCATTTCCAAAGATAGCCAGGCTGACATTTCTATTGACTTTGATGTCGATAATCCCTCACAAGTTCCCCAAGCTAACTGATATTGTGTGTGTGGTGTGTGTGTGTGTGTGTGTGTGTGTGTGTGTGTGTGTGTTGTACTATTTGGGTAAACATTATCGCTGTATACCTATGAGGGTGTTCCAGGTTGGAAAGTAGACAAGGTGGGGATTCAAATCAGAGTAACATCGTATTTACTACATTGTATATGTCACACTTCCCTAGAAACAAATCACCAATAAAGGTCATGACATCAAAGCCCATAGGACACTTTAATTGAGGTATGATAAGTAATATTTGTATACTTTTTGATATGTGGTAAAATGTGTGTTTGAGGCCACATCGGAAACATCTGTTTGACAACACTGACATCTTGACGGCTCTGAAATGGGACTACAATGTTCATGTTTTAGTTTAGGTGATATCGAAGTGTTTATAATCCACCAGTGATATCCTCCGGCGATGAGCCAAAACTCATCATTGCAAAAGTGTAGGTTTATTTACTCCCCAGAATTGCTGTTTTCATTTGTTCTTAACTGACATGTGTTGGTATGTAACAGGACTTGATTGTTTCAGCCAGGAGGGAAGACGGACAGACGTGTCTCATCCAGCTCCTGTCTACGCTGTGGTTCTCCGTCAGAGGTTAATGGAAGTGTGTATTAGCCCTGCAGGAGAGCGAGGGGCCAACGTCTTTGACTCTGTCTGACTACCAGACAACATATCTGCTCCTCTGACGGCCACAGTAATAACAGCCTGTTAGGAAGACACACTCTTCTTCTCCAGCCTCCATTATCTCCGGATCACTGAAGATGCAGCTGTGCCGGAAGAGAGCATGCTGCGTCACTAACTCTCCATGAACCATGACCCTCCAGAGGATCAGGAACCTTTGGCCTCTATAGTTCCCTTCCAGACCAAAACTCTCATTGTCAACGTATTGGTCAAATGATGTCATTGTTTAAGCTAGACCTGATCATCTTTAAGAAGTGTAAACATGTACATCAAATCCCTCAACTGTGTTTCCTAAAGTCTCATAAAGTGTCTTCTTCATGATTTCTAGTGTGCCACAGCAAAAAACTCAAATGTGCTTTTGTGCGTGTTGGATTATGTGGTCTGTGCAGATATGGGGACTCGAGTCTGCGACTCGGACTCGAGTCGCACTTAAGTCGCACACACAGAGACTTCAGACTCGACTTGGACTCGTGACCGAAAGACTTCAGACTCGACTTGGACTCGTGTGTTGGGACTCGTGAACAATCATTGTGTTTTCTATGTTTGGCGTATTAAAGGTGGGGGAGGTACATTTGAGAGAAACCGGCTCGAGATCGCTAGAATTTGAAAATACACAACCAGAGATAATCTGCTAGAGGCTGCTACTTCCTTAGCCCGCCTCCTCCAACACACACGAACGCGCACATGACCAATGAGGGCAAGAGATAAGTGTGTGCCCAGATGGAAGGCTGACAGGCAGGTAGGCCATCCAGTTATTTTAGCCGGGCTCATTACGCAGACGTGCGCGCCTCTGTTACTACCTCGTAGTAACACAATGGCGACCGGCGGCACACCTGCAGCTGTACCGCTTGTAATTAGGTTCAGCTACAAACACTTCGAACAAAACGCCGGCGGCACCAACAAAAGGAGCGCACACTGCAAAGTCTGCAATATCAAAATCAAGGATGCTGGCGCAACAACGTCGGATTTCATCAGGCACTTGAACACTCACCCGGAGAGGTCAGTCACATTAACGCATGGACGGTTAGCAAACATGTTTAGCTCAGCATCAGCTATGTGATGCTAACTTAGCTTGCTACTAGCTTTGTAACTGAATATTTGAAAAGATTAGTGAATGTTTGCTTGTCACACTTGTTTGCGTTGAGTGGCGTTGACATCCAACTCTTGACATGACATAAAAAAGGTCGGTAACGTTAATCATTACGTTCCGCTGCCACCATCTACTGGCTAACGTTAAACGTAGAAAAATACATAGTTACATACATAAATACATCTGTGGGTTTATAGGCAGGTTACAGGTTTATTGTTGACCACGTAACGTTAATGTTACAGGTTTATCAGGTTACCATGACACTGGCTTTGAGTGAGAGGATAGAGGAATATGTTTATTAATAGTAGACTTAAAAGATGTCATTAGAGACCCAGTGTATAATAACACAGTAAATGCTTTGATGCAGTACTCTGAACAGACTGGATAGCAGCAGACAATAGAAGGCTTATTACAACCAGAAGAGACATGAGACTTTTATTTTTTTAGAGACTTGAGACTTGACTTGGACTCGTGACCAAAGACTTGAGACTTGACTTGGACTTGCAAAAAAAGACTTGTGAACATCTCTGGGTCTGTGTCTCAATCCAGATACCTGTGCAGTGTGAACACTTGAGCGGTTAGAATTTGGACTGAATAGTAGTGTCAAATCGCACACGGCCTCACAGGAAGTGACGATCACCACTGTTAGCTAGCTTGTTAATATTGTTCTTGTCTGCGATCCAAACTGCTCAAATTATCTGACAATATTAACGGTGGTTTCTTTTAGACACAGATATAGTGGTACATTTATGTAATATCGAAAAAACTATAACTTTATTCATATAAAGCTGTAATGACCGGATTGACTTCAAATTATGTTACGTAGCTAAAATGGCTAAAACATGTCTATGATGTGTTTTGCTCAAAATACCAAACAGATCATGCATTTTAGAAATCCCTCATTCCCCTCTATTTCAGCCCTGTTAGAGAACTGCAGGCTCGGGGTCCTTAGCTTGAAATTCTACCGCAGATACAGCTACAGGCTGCCGTGATTAAACGCCATATCATGTTCTAAACCACATCAAGGATTATTTCTGAAACAGTTTGGAGCTCAAATGCTTTCTCTCTCTCGGGTTTACCACAAGGTGAGTTCCTTTTTTTATTTCCTGTTTTGTTACACGTACTCTCTCCAGTACAGGTTAGCTCTGAGTGTTAGCGATGCTTGCGAATGAAAACAAAGACCATATTACTTCCAAAACACGCCGGGCATTGTTTCTGGGCGTAAAGCCACATTTACGATATTACATCACATTGGCAGCAAATCAGCTCCATTGTTCCCCCGTTTTTAGAGATGTGGGTACGGAGGAAAAGAGAGAGGGTTTTATTTTCTGACACGTTGTGGGTCTCCTGACGCACCGGGGACACATGTATGTATAAAAGACATCAAAAAGTGCATTTTGCATGATAGGTCCCCTTTAAGGGTGACGTTAAGTGTCTAGAGTTCTACACTCAACTCGACCGTATGAGTGCACCATCCGGTACTCATAGTGCACTGCATGTTGCCATTCTTTGCATTGGAACAGTATCAACTAAACATAGCACAAGTACAGAATTACGCAAATTGAGAAACGGCACAGTTGTTAACTAAGAACCAGCAGGAAGTACACATGCATTAAAAGTGTTGATGAATGCCTCACTTGTTCTCATGCAAACTTAAGTATGTGTTTATGAATGACTGGCACACTTAGCGATGAGGAAATACTCACCTCCTCCACCAGCTCCTTCCAGACCTCTACTGGTTGTAGTTGCTAACACCAACTCGTGGTTCTCTTGTTGTCTTCCCTGCATGCGCCTTTGATGCAGACTTCAGTGCAGGCAGTAAAACAAACTAGGCAATGTTTCCCAGAAGAGGTGCTGACAGCACATCATGTACATGCTGGGTTTGCATTTCCATTATCATTAGTTTGTGTGCAGACAGAAAATAAACAGTGTTACAGAGGGGGGAGTACAGTTAGACAGAGTGTGAGCACCCTCGTATCAGGAAGTGAGGCTGACAGCAGTCGGTGCAAGTCTGTGCTTGTCTGCTGATGTCTGTCTTCCTTCTCAGCTGAATGAACAGCTGTTGGAGTCGCTGACTCTTATCAGAGCAGAGAGACGGCCCTGTGCCTGAACACAATAAGTGGTTTCTCAGACAGGTCATCTCCTGCTGAAGCCCTGTCATCTGATCTGCTCCCCCCAGCCTCCCCCCCCCATTCTGTCCTCCCTCCGCCCTGTTCCCTCCTCTGTAATAATGATAATACCTTCAGACATCTCCTTCCCACCCCCCCACCCTCTCACCTTTCTCTGCCTAGTTCAAAGCACCTCTGTTTGCCGTATGCATGGCACTCTATACCCAAGTGACTTGCAGCAGAGAGTCATAACAACATATCTATCCGGTGACATATTCATTTATAAACACACCTTTATTTAGAACATCGCTGAACACAGTCACACAAGGGTTTTCCCTATTCAGATTTGTATCTTCTTAAAGCCTAACAACATATGCTTAAAATGAAATTACATTTACTAAGCCTGTACATTTGAATAAAGTGCAGCTCAATAAGAACTGCTACGGGATTTAGAGCCAAACATTTAAACTCCTTTGATGAGATTATTTCTTACTGTGAAAAAACGAGATTGCGGATTAACTATCACCGTCTGCTTGAATAATGGCTCTGGACTGAGCCGGCTGGGAGGCGAGGGCCGAAGAGAACCGGAAGGTAAAGTGTGTGAGAAAAAGAATGTTCTGGTGAAACAGAGAATCCAAGGTTAATGCCAGTGGTCTTTTTTTCATCTCAATATTCAAAGTGTTCCTGTGGCCCCAGAATGATCGAGGGACACTGTTTGCAGTGTTGCGAATGCTATGTGAGCGCCATGCAGCTGTGGAAAGGAGTATTGTCATCATCTGGATTTTTCAGTTTCCTGTTTTATTGTGTTAAAACTCCTCGTGTCATGTTTCACTTCCTGCTTTTGGTGATTGTTTGTCTCTCACTGATCCTGTCACCTGCTGCCCTTATATATATAGACATTGTTATCGATTGGGATAAACCCCTTGAGATGCACCATCTCGTTTTCAAGGGGGTCCCGACAACAGCAACAACTTACAGACACACATAAACAAAAAGACAGAGAGGGGACAGAGAAATAAATCTGAACAGAATGTCTAACTTGATGATTTGGCGAGTAGGGTACAAAATACTGCTTTAACTAAGGGGGATAGTTAAGATAAATGCATTTAAATATCAGCTGAAGCCAATGCGTGTCTTCTTACATTTAAAGAAGGCCATTTCAGCTGGTTATACATTGTGCAGTGATGTGTACGACAAGGACCACCAAGAACACATCTGCATAGTCTGTTGTCGGCTGTGTTGAGTGGAGCAGGATCTGACTGATGTGCACGTTGGTAGACAACATCACAACAGTCCATCATCTGAAGAATACGTGGAGAAGCAATTCTCTTTCGGACACTGAGCGTAAAACATTTGCGCGAGCGGTGAGCCCTTGTGTTTCTGCTTGCCCTCTCCAGCAATGTCTCTCAACGTTATAAATCATGTGCTATGCTTGTGTTTCCCAGTTGTCTTCCTCAGCTCACCGTCGATGTTTACCATGTGTGTGGTTCCGCAGTCAAAATGTCCGGTCTCTGTTCTCACCATGTCTCGTGCTATCCATGGATTGGGTTGTTTATATGACCTTTACTTTAAATCATGCTCGCCTTAAGTCAGTCACACCTGCCTCTCGTTGTTTCTGTGTGTGGTTCCCACGGCCCTCATCGACCCCTGGCACATGGCCGGTGGAACACAACAGTGGACTCTAAGCAAACGTGCATGTTGTTTACAGACGATGCTGCACCGTTTCTACTGCATACATCTTAACATGTTTTCTCTGTTTCAAATCCACCTCCTGGAAAGAATCATATTCCCAGCCCGAGAAGCATTTGTGAATATCATATTGGATGCAAAGGGCCGCATTCCAAAAGATGGTGCATGAGATACCTCACAGGCGTTCTCCATGGTTAGTGATGGCTAAGTGATTTTGGTCAAGTTGTAGCAATGCTTATACGTTATGATGTCAGACAAAGGGTTGTTCAAATAAGTTATATTGATTTTACAATGGTAACATATTCTCTTACATTGTCGAATGAACCACGATGAATCGGAAGGTGTTAATCGTTTGCCTCTGAGACCCCAGAGTGCAGCTGCCCCACTCAGGTCACAGCTCAGCCTTTAGAACTGCTCTCTGTAATGTGGAGACAGTGAGAGAGGGCAGGAACAAAAGGGTCGGAGTGTGATCAGACACTTCAGCGTACTGCCAACTGACACTAGAACAGCCCCTGATAACGCGTGTGACGGTTGGTTTCCATTCTGGCCCTGCATTCTCACAACGTTCCCAGACCATAGTGTGGTCGAATTGTATTGTTCGACATGTTAGTGCTCTCAAATCCTAAGTTTGGTAGAAAACCTGTTATTATCCTCGCAGCCCCTTCTGGGACTCGTGGAATCACTGAAACTTGTCCAAGAACTCATATATGTCTGCTAAAGCCCCTTGATGTCCCCCCCAAGGACCCTGTGAGACCTGGCTGCACTGATCAAAGCAGTGTGTGTGTGTGTGTGTGTAAGAGCATGAACAGGTGGGCAGTGACTATCAGCCGGCCGTCAGGGTTCAATCCTCCAGTTGCATTCAGAGAGCTGCAGCTGTTGCAGCCTCACTGCAGCGTGCGTCCTGCAGCATGATCCTCCCTCGTCTTCCCCACACCTCTCACCGGCCTGCACCCCTCTCTCACCCTTTTTTCTCACGCCTCTCCTTCCTCTGTGCAGGCCTCAGGCAGTCACCCCCGGGGCTTCTGGATATGCGGTTATCTTTCATCCTGCCACTCTGAGCTCGCTGCAATGACAAGTATCCCTCTCACACAGCTCGGCGCCGGATGTGTCAGCCAACAGGAGGAAAAGTCTTCCATGTGCGGGTGGGTGTGGGTGTGTGTGTGTGTGTGTGTGTGTGTGTGTGTGTGTGTGTGTGTGTGTGTGTGTGTGTGTGTGTGTGTGTGTGTGTGTGTGTGTGTGAGAGAGTGTGTGTTAAGGCACGCATGTCCCTCACCGCCCTTACAGCTCCGGAGATAAGACCACAGCCAGGATGTTGTGTGAGAAGCTCATAGCTGTAGGCTGATGATAAGTGACTTCCACTACTGTAATTGCAGGCTAATTATACTGCGCTGTGTGTGTCTGTTAACACACCTCATTACATATCGTCACGTCCCTCATATGTTAGCCTCAGTGGACACGTTGAAACCACAGCTTAAGACTCGTCTTTTTGGATTGGCTCTTACACCCCTCTTTTTATTGGTATTCTAATTTGTATTATTCTTAATTTTTTATATTGTTTTATTTTCCTATTTATTCTATAGGTTTTTATTGATTTATATATACTATAGTTTTAATTGGCGAAATCCCCTTTAAATTGGTCTTTTCATCTTTATTATTCCTATTATTTATAAATGTATTTCATGATTATTAAAAAAGAAAAGGAACATTATTTTATTTATTTTATAGGTTTTAATATTTTATTGTATTTTTTTTTCTATCTTCCTTTCTTTTACTTTTCTTTTCTTTTCTTTTTTTTTCTTATCATGCCTTTTTCCTCCTTGTGCCCCTTGAACTGTTATGTTATGTGTTTGTGTGCAAAAAGGTTTCAACCTGAAGTTAATTTCTTGTTTTTAGTTTTTATTTGTGATGTGTGTCGTGAGAAAGCACTTTGAGAAGCAGCTGCTGTATGAACAGTGCTATACATGTAAAGCGTTCTTGTCAGTATTGCATGTGGGGCTCTGGAGCTGAACTCAGAGCAGTGAACTGCAGGAATACTGGAAGAGGTTTGCCTCCCTGCTTGGGAGCGGATCAGTGTCTGAGGACAGAGATCCTTCCCTGTGCTGATGTATTGCCGTGTTGTGCTGCTTCCCTCAGGGCTCACCCTCCACGTTACACGCAGCCATCCATCATCCTGTCAGAGCACACAGAGACTTTATTCAATCGTCCAAGACCAACTTTCAAACCTGTTTTCCCAGTAAAACATTTTCGTTGGGCGTGATTTACTGACTTACAGATCTCTGCTCACGTAATGTAAGCCCTAAGTTTGTAGTTGTTCAAGTTAAAGGATATTTGAAGTCAAGGTTACAATTATAAAAACATGGCTAAAATGTGACTCTATTGATGTCATTTCACACATCAAGGCCCGCCCCTCCCTACACGCAGATCACGCAGACTGCGTGGGGCCTCATCTTGCAGAGGGGGTCTCATCGTATGCGCAAATGCGGCGCAATTCATGTTATGCGCAAATGCGGCGCAACTATGGGCGCCACAGTTTCCCCGCTGCAAGACTCCGACGCTAAATAGTTCACAAGTGTGCTCCACTAGCGTCTGTTTTCTTAAAGTGGACCTATCATACTTTTTCAAAATACCAAAAAGATCCTGCATTTTAGCCATGCCTCATTTCGCTCTATTTGCTCTTTCCAGCACTGTATGAAGGGGGCAGATTCTGTGAGCTGCAGCTGACCACGCCCCCTGCAGGAGAGGGGAGCGTGTTCTGAGATCAGCTGCTGGGCTGTCAGAAGAGGGGGAGAAAAAGAGATCTCTGTCCTCCGTGTTTTATTCTTATATGATTATATAGAGTCATTATTCATTTGTTTTAAAGCTCAATTTAACGGACATGTTGACCAGCGAAAAAAAAATCGAACTGAAACTCTGCCGCACGGTCCCCTCGTTCCTTGGAAGAGCCGGAGAGGTGGGTGTTTGTCATCTGCTGGTGGACTACCGGAGAGAATTACAGTGCTTGCCTCGACGGGGAGGGATTGCATTGAATTACAGCAGCGGGAGCAAACGCTTGGAGGAGGGAGAAAAAGAGCCACAGCAGAGAATAAACAGAAGGGCAACCATGGCAACCATGCGGAAGTCTTCTTCACTGCTTTTGTGGCAGACTGCAGCGCCACTTACAGGCCTGGCACATGTACTACAGTGTCTCCAGCGCTTTCGAGCGGCAATGGCCGGCCGTGGCCCAACCCCACATTCCCCTGATTGGTGGAGAATTAGCCATATAGGCGGAGCTCCTCGTTCCTGATGTCAGAGCATTTTCAAATCTGGATCAATCTGTATCAAATCCATTGCAGCCCCGTTTTTAGAGATTTGGGTATGGAGGAAAAGAGAGAGGGTTATGTTTTCTGACACTTGGTGACACACCGGGGACACATATTTATGTATAAAAGACGTACAAAAGTATATTTTGCATGATAGGTCCCCTTTAAGTCAAGTCACTTTGACTCAATTGGGTTAGTTATTGGTTATTGATTGTTACCAGACTTGAATTAAGACTGACCTGATCATTATGTAACCCCATCTCCCCTGGTGAGATGATAAAGCTTGATTATACTGTATGAACCTTCAGTTCTATTATAACACATTGTCCCATTTAAGTCGTTGAGGTGCAACTCGCACCTCAACACCATCAGCAATAATAAAAAAAAATAGAAAACTCTGGTAATGAATATCTACTCCAGAAGGCACATTCTGCTAAAAGTCTCCAAAACAAATGATAAGATAATGTGTATAATTGTGGTACCGAAGTGGGCCGGTTGGATTAGTCACTAGCACACCCCGTTGACAATTTACGAGTGGTACCGAAGTGGGCCGGTCGAGATGCCCGGGCTGATTTTTAGTCCCAGTCCTCCCCTGCTTGGAGGTGAGACTGTATGAAAGATAAAACTTTTTGGGTCATGTAAATGTAAATTCAATATTTGCCACCAAATCATTTGCAAAACATTATGATTTGTGTGGAAACATTTTCGTTAATAAGATTATTTTTTATTTGTACCTCTTTTCCTTTCTCTTTCTTGATCCTCCTTAGCAACGGTCATTAAAGTCCTTGACAGCGGTCTGTTTTACTGGATTTACAACGTGTCACATGTTCTGAATTGACCAATCAGAACTTTATTTAGCCTCCGTATTGTTTATGGTTGAATGTGGTCCGTGAAAACATTTTTGATTCTTAACCTGTTCAACCTGGAGGCCCCCGTCCGAAACTGTGTCTCAGAGCTTCTTAACATTTAAAAACCTATTAATGTGTCATAGCCATTTAACGGGAAGAAACTCAGCTAACTGACGATATGAACCATTTTTACCTCACAAGAAGCGTCTAAATGAGCCCTGAGCGAAAAAATGCTAACACACTTAGCACAGAACTCTAGGTATAAATACCCTTATTACATATCGGATCTGCACAAACAATATTGATTAGCAAGCTGAGATTCCACAGATTCTGGGGGTATAAGTATCATCACTAAGCAATCAGAACTCGTGACAGGGGAAGCAAACACAGACATCACAGCACGGAGCTTTACGGAGTAAAAACGGGACATTGTCTTACCTATGCTGTTGATCAAAAGTTGTGTTCAACGTGACGGAGCCCACGCACAATAAGGGGCTCACTCTGGACTTAATTATCTCAAAGGGTCTGAATATCTCTAAGGTTGTGGTGACTGATGTTGCACTGTCTGACCATTCCTGTGTTTTCTTTGAGAGTTCTATTTCTGTTCACACAAGTGTTCAAAAAGAGGTAACCACAAAGCGATATTTAACTGAATATACTAGGGAAATGTTTACTCAGAATTTTTCTTCCACACTTGCCCCAGCGAACATCTCAGTAAATGAGCTAGTAGATCATTTTAATTAAAAAAATGTAAATGTTATAGATGCCATTGCTCCAATTAAGGTAAAGGAAGTGACTGGGAAGAAAATATCTCCATGGAGAAAGGCCATGACCGTGAAAACAAAAAAAAGAGAATGTCGAAAAGCTGAACGCAGGTGGCGAAAAACAAATCTCCAGGTTCACTTTGAAATCTATAAAGAGAGACTTGGCCTTTATAATTTGAAATTGAAAAACGCACGACAATCGTTCTTCTCTGACATCATTACCAAAAACAAAAACAACACACGTGGCTTGTTTGCTACCGTCGACAGACTAACTAACCCCCCAGTGTCAGTAGCCTCTGAATTTCTATCCACCAGGGTGTGCAATGATTTTGATGTGTTCCAGTCAGGCTTTCGTCTAAACCACAGCACTGAGACTGCTCTTGTAAAGGTCTTTAACGACATCCACTTAAACACAGACAGTGGCAGAACTTCAGTGTTCGTATTATTAGATCTCAGTGCTGCGTTTGACACTGTTGACCACAGCATATTACTAGACCGACTGGAAAACTGGGTGGGACTTTCGGAAACAGTTCTAAATTGGTTTGAATCCTACTTAAAGGACAGAAACAACTTGGTTTATATTGGTAAATACTAGGGCTGTCAAGTTAACGCGTTAATAACAAAATTAACGCCACTAATTATTTTAACGCGATTAAGGCATGTGTATTTTTTTCCTCGGCCGCCCCGTAATTTCAGAGCGCATCGAGTTTAAAATACCATCTATAAACTGATGCTGACAGCCCCACTCCTGCTGCCTTCTTGCAGCAGACCACACTTCCACGCTCACCGGCAGCAGGCACCGACTGGCCATTGGGAGGACCGGGAGGGTGTGTGTACGTGTGGCTCGAGCGAGAGAGCGACCTTACGTGTATTGTTGTTAGCATCTGGTGCTAGCTAGCTGCGCAAACGAATATAAGGAGATGTTTAAATGAAAACAGAGGAGCGACATTTCGCCGACAACTGGGCCAACTTTATGCAGGAAGCCAGACAGTGAGACATTGTACGGAAAGTCAGCACACTCAGCACGGATAGTGCGCGTAACATGATTGCAGCGTCCAGGCAGCTCCCGTTCGAGCATATGCCTTGAGTTGCACATAGCTCCAACGAACACACACATGTGCACACACACACACACACACACACACACACACACTCACACACACAAACTTTTTATTGAATGAGAGAGGTTCCAGGTTGAATTGAGGCGAATATTTGTAATGTTCAGAGGTTGTTGTGGAAAAATATTCCTCTAATGTACATTTAGAACAGATACAAAATGTGCGATTAATTTGCCATTAATCGCGATTAACTATGGACAATCATGCGATTAATCGCGATTAAATATTTGAATCGACTGACAGCAAATACACATCTGAGTTGACAAATATGACATGTGGGGTACCTCAAGGCTCCATATTGGGGCCTCTTCTCTTTAACGTCTACATGCTACCACTGGCTCAGATAATGAAGAACAACACAATAAGTTACCATAGCTATGCAGATGACACACACATTTAATAATAAAAATAATTCCTTACATTTATTATAGCGCTTTTCCAGTGCTCAAAGCACTTTACAGATACACACATTACACATGTTTTTTATACATGCAATGGTCACACTACCCACAGGAGCAAGTTCAGGTGAAGTGTCTTGCCCAAGGACACACCGGCTTTACAGACGCAGCAGTGGCGGGTTTCACCCCTTGATCTGATGATCATTGCACAGCGCACTGTGCCACACCGTCCATCTTCACGCCTCGAGGTCATTGAGGTGCTTTTACAAGTACACATTGATATTATACATGTACTGTGGACAATACCCACAGGAGCACATCCTGGTGAAGTGTCTTGCCCAAGGACACAGCGGCCTGACGCAGTGGCGGCAGGAGCGGGTTTCGAACTGGAGTTCCCCAACGCACCCCTTGATCTGATGATCAGATGCACAGACCACTGCCCCACCCGTCCCATTTACGTAACAATTTCACCAGGAGACTAAATGCTCCAATTCAAACACTGAGTACTGTAAGTGCATTAAACAAATCAATGACTGGATGTGTCAGAACTTTCTACAATTAAACAAAGATAAAACTGAGGTAATGGTTTTTGGAGCCAAGGCAGAACGTTTAAAAGTTAGCGCTGAGCTTCAGTCTGCAATGTTCAAAACAACAGATAAAGCCAGAAATCTAGGTGTAGTCATGGACTCTGACCTGAGTTTCAACAGTCACACTAAAACAGTTACTAAATCAGCCTACTATCACCTACAGAACATATCTAGGATTAAAAGACTAATGTCACAGCAGGATCTGGAAAAACTTGTCCATGCCTTTATCTTCAGTAGACTGGACTACTGCAATGGTGTCTTCACAGGTCTCACTAAAACATCTATTAGGAAGCTGCAGCTGATTCAGAACGCCGCTGCTCGAGTCCTCACTGACACTAAGAAAGTGGACCACATCACTTCTGTTCTGAAGTCTTTACACTGGCTTCCTGTGTGTCAAAGAATAGATTTCTAAATACTGCTGCTGGTTTATAAAGCACTGAATGGTTTAGGCCCAAAATACATCTCTGACCTCCTGCTAAATGATGAACCATCCAGATCTCTCAGGTCTTCAGGGACTGGTCAGCTTTCTGTCCCCAGAGTCAGAACTAAACATGGAGAAGCAGCGTTCAGTTATTATGCTCCAAACATCTGGAACAAACTCCCAGAAACCTGCAGGTCCGTTGTTTTTGTTGATGCTTTTCATTGAACTATTCACATCTTAAACTGCACTGTAACTTTTATCCATGTATTTTTTTCTTTTAATGTTTCTTTTATTAGCTTTTCTTTTTAATGACTGGTTTTAAATGCCATTTCTTAATGTTTTTCATTTTTTGTAAAGCACTTTGAATCGCCTCGTATTGAAAAGTGCTATATAAATAAACTTGCCTTGCCTTGCCTTGCCTTGCCTTGCCTTGCCTTGCCTTGCCTTGCCTTGCCTTGCCTTGCCTTGCCTTGCCTTGCCTTGCCTTGCCTTGCCTTGCCTTGCCTTGCCTTGCCTTGCCTTGCCTTGCCTTGCCTTGCCTTGCCTTGCCTTGCCTTGCCTTGCCTTGCCTTGCCTTGCCTTGCCTTGCCTTGCCTTGCCTTGCCTTGCCTTGCCTTGCCTTGCCTTGCCTTGCCTTGCCTTGCCTTGCCTTGCCTTGCCTTGCCTTGCCTTGCCTTGCCTTGCCTTGCCTTGCCTTGCCTTGCCTTGCCTTGCCTTGCCTTGCCTTGCCTTGCCTTGCCTTGCCTTGCCTTGCCTTGCCTTGCCTTGCCTTGCCTTGCCTTGCCTTGCCTTGCCTTGCCTTCAATGGCATTACAACGATAAAAACGCTGCTGAAGGTTAATCCATAGGTTAATCCAGTGGTTCTCAAAATTGTTCTGTCATTCCCCACTTTGAACAGGTGGGCCTTTTCAAGCCCCACCCGTTCCTCATCTTTCCAATAAAATGGTAGGCCAAGCTTAAAATGGTCGTTTTATAACAGGGGTCTCCAACCTTTTTTAGGATGAGAGCTACTTTCAAAAAATAAAACAAGTCATGTGCTACTTTTACTCCTCTTTTTTTGCAGTGTATATATTTAGCACATTTTAACCTTTGTGTGCTGTTTGGGTCTGTGATTTTTTATTAAATGTCGAAGTTAAATGCATCAATCTGGTGCACTTCATGAATTGATGGATACAGCTCTCAATACTCATATGAAAGAGAGCTGTATACTTTTCAATAATCCAAACATCTTTAGAATATGATCACAACCAATAACATCATTTACACTTGTTTATTCATATCTTATGTTGCCTAGTTAGCATTCTTTCTTTTTATTTATGCATATTTTACTAATAACTCCCCTTTTAAACTGTTTTTTGTTTGTTTTTCTGTCCTATGGTTACTATAGGACAGAAAATAAAATGCAAACTGGTAGGGGCTGGGGGTTTAAAACCAAAGCCTATCACAGGATGAAGTATATTTTTTAAACGCTGGACTTTCTTTCTCTTGTCATTCTGATGTTTATTTCTCCTTCAGTAATATCCATGAGCCGTCTCCTCTGTGAATAAACTGATCGCCTGCTAATTATTTATTGATGTCCAACTTTCTCTACTTCAGGCCTGTAGGTCTCTAGATGGCCATAATAAAGTAAAAGCTAGGCACCACTTTGAAGATGAACGGCATACTGCAACATGTTTGAAGTTCATCATCAGGTGCGATACAGAAGTGATTTGTGAACAGAGTGTTGAATTAATGATGCTGTGTGCTCTCCAGGCGAAACACACTGTTTTTGGATCAGACAATTATGATCCAGTGCGTACCTGATGCATAACTAAACTATTGTTTTACATCCCGATACGTGTTTGGAGAATATCTACAGTTTAGAAGCTCAAAGACAAGAGTTTGACATCAAACTCTAACTGAGAGATACGTATCCACTCGAGAGAGAGGACTGAAGTAAAGCGGCAGAACACTGGAGGGTTTGGATTTGTTTGCTCGTCCTACTTCATCCCTCTGAATGTGTTCATCGGGGACAAAGGGAGCACAAGTATTCACAGGTACACAGAAATACTGAAAAAATATACTAAAACAAAAAATACATTTATTGAAAAGAAATCAAATAAAGGGACAGTTCACCCCAAAATCAGTGATACTTATTATTGCTCCAGCCTGTGGTATCTATCTGTGGTGTCTGAATGTTGTGATTTGAGTTGCTGAGTGTTGTAGTTTTTTGGCACTAGAGAAGTCTGCCTTCCCTCCTGTATGAGGAGCTCTGGGAGGTGGCTGTGAATTAGGAGGTAGAGCGTTCGTTCACCAATCTGAAGGTCGTGGTTCGATCTCTTGCAGTTAACATGTATGTGTTCGACATGTTATATACATACCTAACCCCAAATTGCTCTCGATGGCTAAGAGTGTGTGAGTGTGTTTGAATGGTAGTCTCCCTGTACATGTATGGTAGCCCTGCTTCTGTGTGAATGTGTGAATGTTTTGGTGAGTTGAGGGGTCGTACAGTGCTATATAATCCATTCAACGTTTACCATAACTGCATGGCACTCCCGTTGTGGTGCTCAAACACACCGGGAGCACATATTTATGTATAAAATACATCAAAAAGTGCATTTTGCATAATAGATGACCTTTAAGTTCCCAATCTATCCTAATACTCGGTGATGATAAATGTGCACATTGGTGGTTTCCACTGACATGGTTTTGACATGGTTTGGGTGAATTGCCATTAAATCTGGTACACATGCTTTATTCTGCACTCATACACTGATGGCACATATTTTCATAGTGCTTGTCAGTACACGTGCCACAGCTGTTCAGATCAACTGGAGAGGTTTATGGAATTTATTGGACAGTCTGACGATAAGGTATTACACAATTCTAGCCTAGGAGTAACAAATGCATGGACTAGTTGTTCTCGTTTTGAGACAGGAGGTGTTTAATTGTGATACTTAGCCCCCGAGGTTTGTTTGACATGATCAAAGATAACTCTGAGATTCCTTACTGTGGTGCTGCTGGAGGAGGCCAGGTAAATCCATCCATCAGAAAGTTGCATGCCATCTATGTTTTTATGTCCTTAGGCATGATGAACTTTATCCAACTGAATGGTTTTACCTGGCTTTGTAAAGAAATATAGTTGGATATCATCTAACTATGATTGCCCTTATAATATTGTCAACAAGAAGCAAATAAAAAGCGTTTCCAGACTCATTTTGGAGTAAATATATCAATCACCGATAAAACATACAATCTGAAATCACTCAGACAAGTACTGTAGGTTTTAAACCAGCTTAAATTGTTTTTACTTTTAACGCCAATTACATGTTTGAGTCTTTGTAATAGAATGTCGTGGTCAATGGTATTGATTGCAGCAATAAAATATACCCAGCCAGTACAGTGACCAGTCCATATTCAGATGCAATTAGGTAATTTGTTACATCACTATCTTTGCTATGATGTACTCTATAACCTCTAAAAAAACAAACTGGTAAGATGATTAAATAAATCATTTATTCGTCCCACAACGGAGACATTTACAGTGACATGTTTTTGCCATCGATTATTTTATCATACTGTTCTGTACAGATGAGACTGTCATAGATGTATTTATGTGTGCCTGTTATTATTTTACCGTCCTGTACAAGTGTGTGTGTGTGTGTGTGTGTGTGTGTGTGAGATCGAGAGAGACTCCTTTTCCAACCTCCCAAACTTTCTTTTTATGTGTGCATTGTTATTTGTGCTTGAGCAACATTTTACTTGAACTTTATGTCAATGAAATTAGATGTAATTATTCTCCTACATTTGTATTTGTTTTCCAGAGATGTTTCACAGCTGCCTGGGCCTAGTAGCCCACGGGCGGCGTTTATCCAGCAGCCACAACATCCATCTGTGCCGGCCCCCAGGTCAAGATCTACTGTGGCTCAAGGGCCTTCACCAGAGCCATCACCTCCAAGGACCAGCAGACCAGCATCACTACAGCTGCCTCCACCTCCATCTGCGGCTGCCACCAGGTCAAGATACAGCTCAGCACAAAGGCTCCTCCACAGCCATCACCTTCAACTCAGCCAGCAAGGAGGTCTCGTGGAGGTCTCGTATAGCACTTGTACACCCCACCTACACAGCAGCCCATGCACCATCACCCCCACCTACACAGCAGCCAGACCCACTGTCTTGGAAGACAGACAAAGACCTTCACACTGTCTTGACATTTATAATGAATAGTTGGTTGATAGTTCTGATGTTCAATATTGTAAATAGTTAGATTTTCCAGTTTCTTATATTTATATAAATAGTTGGTTGAAAAAAACATATTTATAATAAATTGTTGGTTGAAAAAAAAGGTTGAATGCTCAATTTGTATTTGTACACATCACATGAACCTTGGTATGTAATATGAAGTCATTATTCAGTCCTGATGTATCTTAGTCCCTGCTGTGGTGAAAGTAGAGTGATAAACACAGACATGAATTACACATTTATATAAAGTGTAATTCAAATATTTCACTGCTTTTGTGATCCTAAGACTTTGGTAACCAAATCTAAAACACCAAAACATTTCGATCACATGAGTACATTTGTGTTTTCACAAGAGTTTTGAAGATTTTCCGAAAATCGGATGTAACATTTTAAGCTTTTGAGCTACTTATCTCATCAAACAGTGCTCTAAGGTGTGTAATTTGCATATATAGCAATACCAGAGATTGTCCTGAACATTTTGATATTTAACACATGGGGTGCCATGTGAGAAGAAATACATTTAAAAGGGGATTTAAGAAAACATCAACAATTCGAGAAAATACCCTTAGACTCCAGAGGGTTAAGTGTTCATTATTGTGCATTGTCAAAGAAACGATTAAATGAAATGAGATCCAACTGGTAACGCTCCACCTCCCCACCAGATACAACTGGTAACGCTCCACCTCCCCACCAGATCCAACTGGTAACGCTCCACCTCCTCGAGACCCTCACTTTCACTACCACCCTTCTGGCAGCTCGCCCGACCCCATCGATGTCTCCTGTCGGTGGTGGGTCCGTGGGACGATGGGCAAACTATTTCCAATTCTGAATACCACCCAAAGACAAGATCCAAACCTTTTCCCTTGTATGACACTACGTTTGCAGGAAATAAAGTACAACATATCCTAAAGTTGGACAAAAAATGAAAAAACTCCAGGAGAGTACCTCAACATTGTTCTTACTGTACTTGAATTGAATAACAGAGTTAGAGTACAGTTCAGCACAGACAAGTGAATACCTTCATTCACTTAACACTCAATAAACAACAAACATTAAAAAAGAGAGAAGCTACTGTGGGAAATGTTTCTTCAGCTAAATGTATGTGATATTGTGTTTTTATATTGCATTATTGAATGGACTTTGGCAATATCATCCCGTAATTAAAATGAATTGTGTGTTTTTGACTCTACCTCCTCTAATACATCATGATCTTTTGTTTTCACTTTCAACACATACTGTTTGTTCCCACGTGTGAATGAAAAGGTCTCTCTTCTGCTATAGTGAATTTCCGCTTCTTGACATATGTCTAACACAGGAATGTTAATGTGATGACAGTGACAACACCTGCAGTAGGCTTATACAAACGTTCACTGTAAAGGATTAGGCTGTGGTTTTATTTGTGGTTAAAAGCAACGTGCACGTTTTGTAAAGGCATTCCTGGTTCCCACAGGATGAACCAGCTGACTCATCCCGACTTTTCCTCACATGATAAAATGTAAAAAAATATATTTTATTACTGGGTCCTTATCAGGTCAACATTTAAATTTCTCTGAAATCTGATTAATTACTTATCACTTATAACATTCCGCTGACCTTTATTTTTAGCGCTAATTAGCAAATGTTAGCATGATTAACACCAACATAAGAGGGCGAACATAACAAACATTATACCATCTTAGGCTGTTCTTATTTTTTTATTTTGTAGCTATACTTACAAAAAGGTATGCACTGTAATTTGCTTATATGACACAACATAAATGTACATATTGTATTTTAAATGTGAACTACGAAGTATAAAGAGAGGCAAAGTCTGCATCGAGAGTAGTTGGGGGTAGATGGGTAGTTCCAAAACCATCAGATGTGTACCGCTGTTGTGTCCCATGTGAAACAAGAACTGATTTATTGATTATTTCACGCAATTTCTGTATGTAAGTAACACTTTTTCATCGCTATTTTAACCAAATTGACTCGTATATCAAGTTGCTTTACTTTTTTGTGAGAAAACCGAAGTTTATTTTTGAAAAGACTGCATGCTGGGACAAGTCTAACTTGAAATATGTTGCTGGACGTTTAGTGGAATAATGCAGTCAAACTTAAAAAATGATGTCAGAATCAGAATGAGAATACCTTTATTCTAGTCAACAAGATAGAGAATCTCTCCTCTGATTGGATGGTCAGGGATGATCCGGGCTCGACCTGGAAAGTGAATCAAACTTTGTGCTGGTTGTATTTTATACTCAACTGTGTGTGTGCGTGTGTGTGTGCGTGTGCGTGTGCGTGTGCGTGTGCGTGTGCGTGTGTGTGTGTGTGCTCTTCCTTGTTTGTCAGAGAAAATGACTGCAATGACAAGACTGCAGTGGCTTAACTACAGTGTGTGTGTTTAAATGTGTGTGTATTGGTGCTCATGTGGTGTGTGTGCATGCATGAGCATAATGGTGAGTGCGGCTCTGTGTGTGGCGAGAGTAGAGAGAAATTAACTCTGACCAGAATTATAGTGTATAACTCTATCTGGAAGTGCTGCTGACACAACCCTCTAATTACTTTGAATAATTGAGTCTCAGGGCGGAAGTCTGAATAACAAACTGGGATTTACTTTGCTAAAGCTCTTTACAGTGCCATTACCATGTCACCACATCAAATTGTCTGTGGTTACATGGCGGTTGCCTTGGTGAATTCCAAAAGTGCACGTAGAATAGAGTGTAACAGCATAGAAACAACACAGGATTGTGTGAAAGTCAAGGAAAAATCTTGTTCAACTAAAATAGCACTCGAGGAGCACAGACCTCCACCCAGACCAGGGGTCGGCAACCCGTGGCATGCGGCTCTTTAAACCCTCTACTCTGGCTCCCTTAGACAAAAATAAGAAGGATATTAAAATGAAAATATTTGTAGAACTATTTATATTTTTTTGTACGGTTGAAAATGTTTCAAGTATTTTGAGGTGATACACTACAAGCCCGGAGCAAAAACTTTGCATGGCTTTATTAAACGCTAGGTCAATAGCAAACAAGACGTTCCTGCTAAACGACTTCTTCACCTCTCGTGAACTAGATTTTATGTTTCTGACGGAGACCTGGGTCCATGCTGGCGAGTATACTCCGTTCTCTGAACTTCTTCCTCCTGACTGTACATTCTTCAGCTCCCCCCGTACCACCGGCCATGGTGGGGGCATAGCATCAGTGTTTAGTGCTGGCCTCCAATGCCGATTGCTTCACCCTGTAACTAGCTATGCTAGCTTTGAGTTACAGCTGTTTGAACTGAATCCGGCCTCACCTATACTCTGCGCAGTCGTGTATCGTCCGCCTAAGTGCAATAAGGATTTTATAAATGACTTTTCTGACTTTCTGTCCGGGATCATGGTGAAATATGATCGTGTCTTGATCTCCGGAGATTTTAATATCCATGTGTGTTGCGAATCCAAACCTCTGGTTAGGGACTTTTTAAATCTCCTTGATTCTTTTGGTCTCACTCAGTCCGTGGCTGGCCCAACACACGAAAAAGGACACATTTTAGATTTAGTTTTATCGTTCGGACTGTCTGTATCTGTGGATGAAATCTGTGCAGCGACACATATCTCAGACAATTTTCCGGTTCTGTTTACAACCTCGATCCCTTCCGCAGGGGTCGAGTCGCGAGCCCCTGCACGTCGTCTGCGTTCGATTAACCCCTTGACTGCCTCACAGTTTTCTGATGTTTTTAATGTTTCTCCGATCTGTAAATTAGAGGTGAACTGTGCTTTTAGTGCTGATGAGCTTATCTCCATGTTTGACTCGACATGTACCCTGATACTGGACTCCGTTGCTCCTTTTAGGCTTAGATGCACCAAAGTTCTCTCAGAGCCGTGGCTCAATGACTGTACTCGTGCTCTCAGACGCGCTTGCAGAGAGAAAATGGAAAAAGGATAAACTCCATGTCTCCCTAGAAATCCTTCGTGCTTGTCTGTCTTTCTGACTACCAGACGGCAGTCAAAGCAGCCAAAACAGAGCACATTTCTCTGTTAACTCTAAAAACAGCCAGAAACCTCAGGTTCTTTTTAATGTCCTCAACTCGATCATAAATCCCTGTGATGTTTCTTTGGTTGTGTCATCGACTACTCTCTGTGAAAGGTTTCTTACATTTTTTATTGAAAAAGTATCTGCTCTTAGGCTAGCCCACACGAGTGCTACCCCAGATTCTGCTCCTTTTCTGTGCCCTGCTGTCCTCGACCACTTTGAGCCTGTATCCCTCTCTTCTCTCTCAGATGTTGTCAAGCACCTGTGGTCAACAAACTGCACCTCAGACAGCATTCCCTCTCGCCTTCTCAGAGATGTTTTTGATTCAGTTGGAGCAAGTATTTTATGAGTCATAAACACCTCTCTCAGCTCAGGTTGCGTCCCAGCTGCCTTCAAACATGCTGTGGTCAAGCCACTGCTAAGAAAGAAAAATCTCGACCCCTCAATTCCCGCAAATTTTAGGCCCATCTCCCAGCTACCTTTTTTATCCAAAGCCCTGGAGCGAGTAGTCTACGCCCAGCTGCAGTCTTTTTTAATCTCAAATGGAATCCATGAAAAGTTTCAGTCTGGCTTCAAACCAATGCACAGCACTGAAACAGCCCTTTTAAGAGTTTTTAACGATCTGCTCCTAGCTGCCGACTCAGGTAGCCCAGCTGTCCTGGTGCTATTAGACCTAACAGCTGCCTTCGACACAGTGGACCATAGCATCCTGTTGTCACGGCTTTGAACAGTCCGCTGGCATCACAGGCTCTGCCCTTGCATGGTTCAGGTCCTACCTGACAGACCGCAGTTTTTCAGTGCAGCTAGGTACCTTCTCCTCTGCAAAGGCCCCTCTTACTTGTAGGGTTCCCCAAGGCTCTATCCTGGGCCCCATCCTCTTTTTATTGTATATACTGCCCCTAGGTTCAATCCTCAGAAAACGTAACATTCCCTTCCACTGCTACGCTGACGATGTTCAGATGTATCTGCCTCTCAAAGGAAATGACAAACACAACAGCAGTTGATGGATTGCCTGACAGAAATGAAGTCCTGGCTGAGCAGACATTTTCTTAACCTCAACGAGAGCAAGACTGAGGTCATCTTTTTTGGACCCCAACATCCAGCGTCTTCTGTTGACATTCTGGGTCCTCTTAAAACAAACATCCTCCCCTCGGTCATGAATCTTGGAGTGACTTTTACTAACACTTTTAAATTCGACAAGCAGGTCAGCAGCGTAGTGAAATCGTGCTTTTTTAAATTAAGAGTATTGGCCAAAACCAAGTCTTTTTTATCTTTCAAAGACCTGGAGAGAGTTATCAACGCCTTTGTTACCTCGAGACTCGATTATTGCAACGCTCTATACATGGGTATGGACCAGGCCTCAATTAAACGCCTGCAGCTAGTGCAGAACGCAACGGCACGTCTCCTCACTGGCCACAAAAAGCGTGACCACATCACCCCAATTCTGGCCTCATTGCACTGGCTTCCAATTTGGTTCCGAATTGATTTTAAAATCCTTTTATTTGTTTTTAAAGCACTAAATGGGCTGGCTCCGGCCTATATAGCTGAACTCCTCCAGCGCTACACCCCAGCCAGAGCGTTAAGGTCTGCTGACCAGCTGCTACTGGTAGTGCCTAAAACCAGGCTAAAAACCATAGGACACCGAGCCTTCACGGCGGCTGGCCCTAGGCTCTGGAACACTCTGCCCCTCCATGTGAGGTCGGCCCAGACCCTAGGGGTTTTTAAATCAAAACTAAAAACGCACTTCTTCACCCTGGCCTTCTAATCATAGCAGAGCACGACTCATGACACTTCCCTGTGTTTGATTTTTATATTTGCTGTTGTAATTTATTGTCTTCTGTTTACATCGGTAGTAATGTGTTATTTATTATCTGCATGTGCAGCACTTTGGCTCGACCGAAAATCGTTTTAAAATGTGCTATAAAAATAAAATTGTATTTGATTTGATTGATTTGATACTGTGACACATCAATGTTTTTTAACAACGGTTTTAATTAGGTCAACTAAAATATGCGTCATATCCTGCACCAGCGCCTTTCCTCACAGGTGAATAAACTGACCCCTGACTCGATGAGCGAACTATGGATAAATCAAAGAAAAGAAAAGTATCGGAGGAACAAAGGATGTCATTCTGCGTGGACAGAGTTATATGCAGGGGTGCACATCACTTGTTTGCCCTGGTTCTCAAAGGAGCACCTGGAGATGTTGCTTGGTGCGCATCCTTAAAATGAAAAAAAACGGACCTTTTGAGGGGTACTTGACTTTATGAACGGGGGCGGGGAGGTGCGCAAGTGAGCACGCTCATGAACTGTTCGCTGTTCACTGTATGCCTTGCAGTATGGTAACTGTGCGGAGCGCATAAAGCAGACCCTTCACGCCATAGCGAGCGGTAGAGCAAGGGATCGCAGATGCCGTCGTGCTCGCGGACGGATTAAAAAAAATTAAACCTAAATGGCTCGCGAATTATACTTTGGCGGCCGTTAATATACCTGGGCGGCCCGCTCAAGTGAAGTCTATGTGTGGGAAACTGCTATCTTACCAGCAGTGGCGGCCGGCCCATAGGGGCGCTAGGGGCGCCGCCTCACCTCTTGCCAGACACAAAATACAAAAAAAATATATATATTAAATAAAAAAATATATATTTAAAAAATATATTTAAAAAATATATATATTTTAATTTTTAATGAACAAGGTAAATATCATACAATTAGTATCACAAAAATGTATAATCTACAATACAATCTCGTTTAAAATTGTGTTACGATGTCTAAAGTTACTGATAAGTCACATGTTTCCTACCTGGCCTTGCCCATGGCATTAGTGGGCGGAGCCCCCGAGCCAAACAGCAGCAACCAGCAGGTTGCAAAAGTCTCAATAGTAAACTGTGCCACCGAAACATAATTTCAGCCAATCAGCGCCGTCAAATATTTTGGTCACGTGGGCGCTCACGTTGGCGCCCATGTTGCTTTCGTGCGTTGAAGTGAGTTGTTTTTTAGAGTCGTGAGTGACCAAGGTGACGCAGTAGTTGGATGAGAATGGTGTGCAGGTGGAGTCGCCGGAACCTCGGTCCGCCCAAGAGCTACTCTCCAATCCTTTTGAAAGGAGAAGTTTGGGAGATAAATTGATACTTAAAGACCTTGGACCGGACCAACCCGATTTGTATATATCACAGCAGGCTTGTGAAAAAGACAAAACGTATCAACAAGGCTTCTCACATGGCTAGCTGGATGCAAACAGGTAAATGCTATCTTTTGTTTCACATGCTTGCTCTTCAAACAGCCGGGGACAGATACGATCTGTTCAGAAACTAGACAAAAGTTAAACAAGTACAAACCACAGACTGTCTGTGTCAAATGCGCCTTTTTTCAAATGATCCCGTGCTCTTTTTTGGCGCACCTGCGCACCAGTTATGTGCAGTCCTGGTTATATGCTTTCACAGCAAACGATGCTGGTTTACCGGTATGTTAGAGATTAGAGAAGTTCAAAGGTGCTGCAGCCTTTACGTATTGGAGGTAAAACACGGAAGAGGAAGACAGCTGACGATCTTCAGTCATAATTCAATCACTTAACTCTTTTTAGGGTGCAGCTATATGTTTTATTTATTTCAAAGTGGGACCATTTGAATTATATTCATTTTCTTCAAATGTGCAGAGGACTCCCAAGTGCTGTGTTTAATTTATTTGAATGTAGGCCTGTGTATTTTTTTTTATTCTCCTTATAAGAATTATTTGTTTATTATTAGAGGTAAACAGTTTTCAATAATGAAATAAATAATAAATGCAAAAAAGCTGTAGTTTTTGTCTCTGATGTAATAAGATATACAACTTTATAAGCTATCAAGCTATCAAATATGTTTTGCGGCTCAAGACAAAAAAAATGTGTGGAAAAGGGGGCAAAATGGCTCTTTTGGTCAAAAAGGTTGCAGACCCCTGACCCACAACCAACACTTCTCGGATGTTCCATATCCCAATTTGGGAATTGTTTTTTGGATGGTGCGGTGGGTTCATGAGAAAAGAAGGTATGTAGTATTTTATTGCTCAGAGCATTTAAACTGTCACTGTATTATAAATGTTCCTGCATCAATTTTAATAAAAGTCATTAAGAATTAATATTCCGGTCTAGCGTGCTGCAATTGGGTCCTAACTCCCCCCATTACTTAAACAGCATGTTGATAGCTGTTACTGGGAATGTTCCCAATTTGAAGCTAATTTGGTAAATCGTTCTAACACCTCATGCATGAATGAAATATCTCATAAAGGTCACGAATGTGAAAAACAAATCATGTTTCTGCACGGTGGCTCTAAATAATAGTATTTTAAATTGAATTTATAGGTTGTAATTATATTACAATAAACCTAAACTGAATGTTATTTAATGGAATTAAGTGTATCTTTATTTGATCAATCAAATAATCAATATTTGTTATAGTTAGAAATTAGAATTGTTTCTCAGGGGTTTTACAGACAGTACATGACACCATCTTTCCTCAGACCCTTTCAGCGCACTTCAATTCAAAATAATTTCTTTCAGTTGAGGAATTACAAGCAAGCTCTGTCCTGTCTATGAACAATATTCATAACATTTACACAGTTCCAAATCACAAAACAATGTTAGGTCACAGTCAGATCTATTAAAATCACCACAGGAACTACTGGGCTTGGTCTAGCTAATTCCAAAATGTAGTCAAACTAGCCCTTTTAATTAGCCTGTGTATGCTAATAACTAACTTTAATTGTAAACAGCAACTTGGCACTATTAGCAGTTAGTGCTAGCTATCAGTATACAGGAGAATAACTGTATCCACTCTGATGAGAGGCTACTTTTGTAGGCTAATTTTCTGTGGGCCCTGACCAGTGCATAGAGTTAGCTAGCTAGCTAACCAGCCACCCCATTAATGAGTGACATTTGATAACTTTATGCTACAAACACACACTCCAGGAGCTTGAAGAAAATGACCATAGCAATGTTCAACGCGTTTTGAGTACTGGCCAATGACATCACAGTTTACTGTAGTGGTGTTTAAATAGTTATTACTATGACCAAATAACATTGTTTTCTTTCATTCAAACTGCGAGGCAGTTAAGAAAATTGCTATAGAAAAGCGGCACTTTGGCAGAGTAGACAGACTGGTACTGTAATCTGAGAATCTGCGCTCAATTGTTCTTCCTCAACGACCAGTTTCATGGAATCATTCAATAATTTGTAATCAATATGCAACACAAGGAAATGCATTTGTGGCAAACATACATACAACACACCAGATAACAACAAAAACTGAAACAGAAAAAGTACATTTGTGAAGGAATATTACTGCAGTGCACAGAGGAATGTAGTCAAACAAACAATGGTGACTTTTCTTGGCAGACAATATGGTTTCTCAAGGTTCGCTACATTTAATCAACTCCCTTTCTTCTCCATGCTGTCATATGTCAGATGTGCTCCAGTAAGAAAGAGACAAGTACACACAAGGTTCCTGAGAGGGTAAAGGTGGCTGCATCTCATGCACCACCATCATCATAGGATGTGTGTCTCACTACATTTAAAGTTCAATTGCAAGAACTGAATTTGAGTTGAGTAAGGAATGTAAAAGTTTATAAAGGACGGAATTTTTAATAACGATCAAACCAAGCGGCAAACTCTGGGGAACAGCCGGGATGCCAATACGGAAGTGCCACACACTGCAGTTCATACATGGGCCGCTAGGGACTGGCTGCAGAAAGGAGCAGTTTCCATAGACCCCCATGTTAAAATGCCCAACTTTACAGCAGAAAAAAACATGTTTCTACCCATGGATGCAATACATATTAGTATCGATATAGTTAGATTCCACCTTCATGATTATAAATCTGTGAGTGAATTGTTTTATAACACGACCCTTTTATTTATATTAGTTCTTAACGTTTTTGAATAAATTAGGGCGTGGTCACGTTGATGGACATGTACATGCCTCACTGTCAGCTAACAGCAACTTGTCCACTCTGCTCTGCTAGGCTACAACCATAGAGGCTACAACGTTAGTTAGTCATAGTACTGTACTTGACCCTTTAGCTTTAGCCGTGTTCGTGGTGATTGTGCCTTTTAGGGAATATTGTTACAAATACCAGACAATTAAAATGTTGTGCTGTGCGCTTGAATGTACTAACAGAACTTCCAAGATGTCTAAAATGATAATATTATACATGTTAACCCCGTTCACAGGTGTTTGTGTGCTTGGTAGCTTAGCTTGCTACTTATTAGCCAGCTAAGGACGTAACCCTTTATGCATACATATACATTTTAGATTATGATTCAGCCTTGGGTAAGACTTTTATAGTCTATGGCTATGATGCCCATAATGCTAAACGGGGGCAAATGTTAATAGGGGACCAATTATCCCAGTGGTGGCGTCCCGGAGCTCGCCCACTGCGGCTCCGTTAGGTCCGGGCGGTGGAGTCCGTCTTTTCTCAACGTGTGAATGACAAGCATTAAGAATAACAAAATATAGCTAATTCTCTTGCAGATTGTCTCATTTGATTATGAATGTAACGTTTATATAGGGGAACTACACTGTTAGCAGTAACTTGGTATGCATGTTTTCATGTTAGCTTAGCTTCTTAGCCTGAGCTAGCTTTGTTTACTTCCAGTTCGGAGGCAGCAGGTCTTGCCTCGGCTCCGCCTCTTTGCCCTTATTTGGAGCAGGCGGGATTAGACTCTACATGAATATGTGTCCCCGGTGTGTCAGGGAACTCACCTAGTGCCAGAAAACACAACTCTCTCTCCATACCCAAATCTCTAAAAACGGGGCTACAACAGATCTGATACAGACTGATACAGATTTGAAATATCTCTGACGTCAGGAACGAGGAGCTCCGCCTATATGGGCAACTCTCCACCAATCAGGAGGAGACAGCCACGGCCATTGCAGTTCGAAAGCGCTGGAGACACTGTAGTACATATGCCAGGCCTGTAGGTGGCGATGTAGTCTGCCACAAAAGTAGCGAATAAGACTTCACAGATTCAGCCCTTGCAAAAACAGGGCTAAAAAAGAGCAAATAGAGCGAAATGAGGCATGGCTAAAATGCATGATCTATTTGGTATTTTGAAAATAGGTATGGCCAGGGGCGCCGTAAGGGGGTGAAAAGTTAGAACGATTCTAAGGGCCCGTGACTGACAGGGGCCCCAAAAAATGTTAGAACATTAAGATTTTTTTTTAAGTAACCTTTCATCAATCCTCAATAATTAACATTAATAGAACGTTAAATTCATAAAGTACTCACTAAACTTACCTTCAAGGACTTGATCAGTGACTTTGCCAGTAAGAAGGCTAGGCGCTGGGCTCTTGGTGAGTAAGGCTGAGCCAGGGCTTGTAATAACTGTTAAAGGGCAAGACGTAATGTTCCATTCAAAGATGTTATTAAAAAGGCATGTACACCATAAAAGACGACTATTGAGGTCTATTGTCAGGAATGTTAGTGTTATATAGTGTTAGTGAATTATACTGCAGCAGAATGTTGCACGTCTGCACAGTGTTATATGTTCACCGCTCAGTGTCAGTAAATATTGTGCAGTTAGTATTGGACTACAAGATAGATGCAAGCCTGTACAGGTAGAGTTATTTAAAGCATCAATGAATTGGTTGGGTTCTGGAGGTGTGGTTACAGAAATGTTTGCTTGGTTGGCGTGGCCTGTACCTGGTGGCACAGGCGCCACCAGATAGACAGATATCAGACAGATATCAGATATCACATTGGGCCCCAGCCCAATGTGATATCTTTTCATGGGGCCCAAAATCCCTGGCGGTGCCCCTGGGTATGGCCCTAAAATATATTATTCAAATAGAGCATGATAGGTCCACTTTAAGTAATTAATATGATGACTTCTTCCACCTCTGCTTATTCTACATTGTTATGCATTGATTTACTGATACAGACAACATCTATTTCTCTAACCAGCCCAACTAGTGAGGACAGGGAGATGGAAGGGCTGCATTCTTTCAGCCCGAGCAGTGGAGCAGAGAAATGTCTCAGATCACTGTACTCTGACATGTTTGGCTGACCTGATAGGAATTCACTGACAATAAAGAAAACATAAAGCACACTGAGAGGACCGAGTCAAGGGTGTGAGAAAACATACAGGAGAGTCAGACTAAGCAAAAACAACACAAACAAGAATCTCGCGTTACATCTGCTCCTCTCTGAGTCTGAACTAAGCACGATGAGATACTGAAATGTTCCCACGTCCATGACAACAACACCTAGTACATACATCTCCCGACTGAGATAAGACCACATGGCAGTCAGAGGGCAGCAAGTGATGGTTGTGAGTGTGTGAATGTACATGCACAGTGAGTGCGCGTGTTGGTGAGGTTGTGGAAAGCAGAGCCGTGTTGAGAGCCTTGACGGGATCTGTCAGCACGGCTAGTCCCTGACAGGGAGACAGAGAAACCTGCCCAGTGAGACATGGCTCCTCGGTGTCTGAACTGGAATTCCTGGGAATTCCAGCCAGCTCAGATTGTTATCAGATCCAAAAACACCCTTCCACTCAGCCACATTATTTTGTTCTGACTGAGCAACATACACAGTTTACCAGAGGTTTATAAATCAAATCACATCATCTGTGTTTTAATGAAATCTTATTTTACGTTGGTTATTAAATGATATTGTGATATTTACCACAGTCAAATGTGGAGGTCGATGCTTGACCAAGGACTGTAACCCAATCCCAAAACACTGAGGACAAAAAAAGACTTTTAATGTTTTAGGAGAGTTTCGTTATGTTTTAAGTTATTTCCACTTTCTTAGTATGGTCATCTGGATTAGAATTGTGTATTCTTCATAAATTAATTGTTTATAATGACCAGCAGAATATACCATGAGGAATTCAGCGTACCTTTGGCCAACTCTCAGCAGACTTCTACTGCGTATGAACAGAATCCTTATAAAATCTCTGTTGTGTTTGTAATGAACGTCTTCAACGACCAGCTGTCATGAGTCGTGGATTTGGAATGGTACAGTGCTTCTCAAAGTGTGGTCCGCGGACCACTGGTGGTCCGTGAGCGCCCCCTAGTGGTCCGTGCGTATATTGGTAACATTTCACATTTGAAATAAATAAATACATTTAAGTTTCGGCACTTTCGCGGGAATATCTCCGCAATGGAGCGAGCTTAAGTTTCACTTTTGATTGCATGATAAAACCCAGATAAACACCTTCATCACACATATTGCCACTTGTTAATACCAGCTTCAGGCGATTTGTAAAAAACTATGTGTTTTGGATATTTGTAGAGTTAGGTGGTCCGCGAGTGTTTTTTTATTGGTTAAGTGGTCCTTGGTATGAAAAAGTTTGAGAAACACTGTACTAGATGGAAACTACACAATCTGATAGATTGGGGTATTTCTTTGGCAGATGAAATACATTTTAGATTAATATCAGGATTGTTCTTGGTCGGGTAGCGTTTAACTTTAACTTATTGCATCATTTGCGAATTTTTCCAGCCACAAATATCCTAGCACAATGTAACTATCTTCTCACAGTTTTCAACGTTGTGTTATTGACGTTGAGACAAATAGGCTGTCTGGTCCACTTGTTTTGATTTTGGTGAGAAATGTACATAGCTGATTCACATTTTCCTAATACGCTAGTTTTTTGGTGTATAGCAGGTTGAACACAGGCTTTAGAATATTGGTAGTGATATTTTGCACGCTATCCTACAACATAAGATACGATACTATTTAGGTGTTGACTTGTTTTAAAATAGCCTTTTTCTAATATACCTTTCACAAATTAAATTAATTGGGTATTTAAGGACCAAATTCCAAATATTTAAAATATTTAACACCAAATTCTACAGCACACAAGGGCGGCTCCCCTTCACCTTAAGGGCTACATAAGAAGCCACCTTCAGGCTTCACTTCATGTAGCCCTGCCATTTCCCCACTTATGGTTCAAACGCTGGGATCTTAATTCTTCCGGTTAAGCACTAGCAGCATTGTTATTCTAAATAATTACTACACTGCGGTGATTGGATGCCGTACCACATCCATCCTCTGTTAGTGACTGGCAGGATGACATATGACAATGGCCCAAAGTCTTATATGAGAAAAATGTGTTGTGTTGAAGATAGTCCCTGCTATGAGGAGCTGCGAAAAGCAAAGTAAAGCTCATGTCGACACTTAATAATAACTCTCACTCACTGCCAGAAGGGAAGACAATCTATCTGTAAATCAAGCTCGCTAACATTCGCTAGCTTACCTTAGATACATAGTTAGCTAGCTTACCTTAGCTACCAATCTATCAAGCTAGCTAGCAAATGTTAGCTATCTAGCTAGCCAGCGCAAAAATGCATGGTTCTCGTCATTTACATTTTAAGTACTTTTTAACACCCTATGGTTATACATTTGTCTACCGTTCAGGCAGTGAGTCATTTTAAAAACATTGTTGACATGTTGTTTTTTTAAGCAGACCAGGCACTGTCCAAACCACTATCAATAGATTAAATTAATTTTGTGACTATAACACGAAATGCCGTGAGACTGGGTTGCACTATCATATAGCCAGCTGCTCCTCCCAGCTCCAAACATTGCTGTAACTTCTCAAATACGTTTTTTGAATAAAGTAATAACATATCGGTAATTTAAATAGTTATTTTCTCACCTGGAAAACTGTTACTTATAACTGAGTAACAGTTCATTTAAAAGTTTAAAAACGGTTTATTTGTCAAGTAAAGGTTGATAAAGCTGTCAATGCTACGCAAAGTATTAGCAATTACGCCTTAACCAGAAGTGTCTACAACCTATGTGGGAATGTGGAAGTGCCCTAGAGGTGGCGAACCATAAGGTGAATAGTTTGAGAACCAGGGGTGCCTCTTCCAGTGGAGAATAAGCAAAGTGCTATGCTAGAGAACTATGTGCACTGGTGCCCTGCCACATGCAGCTGGTGCCCTTTTTTCCACCCATGCCCATTCAACACCCTTACTCCACCTCTGCCTGTTTCAACAGTAAGTAAGGAAGAGCTTAGTGAACAATAAATGTCAAATTAACATCCACTTGTATGTGTCATAATGTATATAGAGCCTGTGATAATGCACATACATCGGTTATGTTTGTGTGGGTGTGTATGTGCACGTGTATGTTCTCATGGTTCCCACTAATAATGACACAATAATCAATCACAGTTGGATGCTTATGCTTCTGATCTATAATTCATTTGCATCCTAACATATTGACATGTGTGCAGATGCTTGAGGCAGCAACCTGTAACAGACCAGTCAACAGATCAAAACATGGCAACACAATGGTTGTTTGAGGTAAATACTGTTTCTCTAAAATAAAATTAAAGGGATAATACTCAGTTTTAACATTATTAAAAGCGACATTCTCACTGATGATTCCTTTGTTTAGCAAACACATGCTGACCCAATTTAAACCCATTAGCACTCACTTCAGTGCGTGTGCCATTTCTCATAGGGTAATTGAGCCTCTACATCCTCCATTCTGATGTGTGTGTTCACCTGTAATTTATTCAATGATGGAACTCTGAACACATCAAGCACTTTAAACATTTGTTGTAGGATGTGATTTTGAAATGCTATTACGATTATTTTCCAGGCCTCCCTTTGTGCAGATGAGTGCACAGCTGCATATGTGAAGACAATGCTAAATAACTGATCCATCCTTCCTGTCTATCTACTGTAGCAGCAGATCTATTATTTCTGCTGCTAGGTCAAAGCGGAAAGATCACATGCTGGCCTCCCACAACACCTTTGTTCCTTTCTCATTCAGCATGGACATATGCATGAGTAGACCTGGAAGCAGAACCAAGAGCTACCAAGGTGGTGCTTTAATAAGACACCTGACCTCAACATTGGATGGGAAGGACGTCTCAAATAGGACCATAATTGCGACTGTGATATCAGAGAGTACATCAATGACATGGGATTATATGCTGTGAGCGTACATTTCAACCCCCAGGACATTAAGGCTGTCAATCTCAGCTTTAACCTTGTGGTAAATATGCTTAGGTCACATTGTAAATTCTAATGAGTTGAACTTATTTTAATAAAGCAGGTTTCATTATGAATCATACAACAGTTACTTCCAGATTTCCATTGCAAACTGAGTCCTTTCTCTCAGTCGAAGTGTATTAAAGCTGATTTATAATGTTGTTGCCGCTGTGAACCAAATATGTTACTAAAACTGGACTTTTGAATCATATTTTGGATGGTATGACATGTATTTGATGTCTCAAGTTACTCTAAACTACACAGCCCAACATCTCAGCATTACAATGGAGGGGGTCTGGCTACCTGTTAGCTACTACACACGAGAACCCCACCACTCCCTGTAATACAGTGTGAACGTGACCTCACTGGACAGTAGACGGTTAAATGTGTGATCATGAATCAGTGTCTCCTACACCTACTCTTTATGAGCGGGCCGCCAAGGTAATGGCTGCCCAAAGAATTATTTTGCAACCCATTTATTTATGAATTCGTAATCAATGTACCTGTAGACTAAAGCCAAAGACAAAGCCTTTGTTTTACTGTGTTTCCTCCTCGATGTACGCCCATTACTCAACCATCTGATATGATTCTATTATTACAACTGTTTATTTGCATAGCCCGGCCCGATGATCCACAGATCAACTGCATGCTGGCCGTTAGAGTTTGAATCCGTGCATCACTGACTTTGATATATCAGAACATTCAAATGTCTTATTTTTGGCAAGAATATTTCTGACGAGTACACCGGCCAAAACAAACACGGATATATACAATGTATTGACTTATTTCATCCATTCCTTTTATCAAAAATACATTTCAATGCTTGTGTTTTTCTTTTGCTTAAGGTCAAGCCTTTGACAACAATGAAGTGAAAATTAAATGTGTTGTTCATGCTGCTGTTATTTGGATAAATCTTCACATCATTTACTCAGAATAGGGTTTCAGAGTTTGTGCTCGATTAGCAAAATATTTAGTCTAAAGGTTTTGAGATATCCAGTGTCAACTTGTCAGAGTGCATGCTCCTGTTTCCAAAAGTGTCCTTGTGACAATGGCTGCAATGCATGGTACTGAAATAGCCCTGAGGCCAGGACTTATACCCTTGTGGAGTTGAAAGGTGCTAATTCATCTGACCTTCGCAGGGCAGCAGAAGGACAGACACAGAGTCACTGGAGGGGTTAGGGTGCCAAACTGATCTGGCAGGAGTTCAGAGAGACTCAATCCCTGCCACCAAGCAGCCTAACGGAAACCAATTTAGCCTACCCAAGGTCAGGGCTTCTACGCAGCTTGAGCATGAAACCTAAACAATCAGACTTTCTAATCCCCACCCAGTTACACAATGGAGAGATCCAAATGCTGCATAAAGCGTAGGCTACTCACAGTCTCCCCGTGTTATGTAACATTGGTCAAACCCTTCATGCTGGAATCCTAACCGGTGGTTTCTCATTACAGTTTCTGTTTCCATATGCAGAGCTCCCGGTCGGTGGACACTTGTCTTAGATGTTGGCTGTAGTTCCTGAGTGATGATGTGAGATGACGAGTGAAGCAACAGTTTCCCAGACACACACACACCACAACAACCATAGAGCAGGGTGACACACAACTGATGGCCCAGTCCGTCAGCCCCAGAGAGAGAGCCACGCTGCCCCCGGAGGTGGGAACACTCAGTCCACACAAAGCTGTAATGTTGTTGTTTAGATGTGTCCAAAGCACATTGTGTGGGTATATCTGTTATTGGTGTACATAACTGACTTTGGACCGTTAATGTCCATTACATTCTGGCCTAACGATGGTGATGTTAGAAAACCAAAATCAAAATAACGTTCATAAAGGTTTTGATGTTTGCATTGCAGAGTGAGGAGAAGATCCAGAGCTCACCTCACTGAGTGTTCACTTGAACATAGAGAAGCAAGGACCCTTAAGACATCAGATATTCTTTTGGTGTGCCTAAGAAACACAGGATATATTAAATAAACAGTTCATCAGGTTTATCAATGTCTGTAACCTTCACTAGAGCTCTATGGCCGATTATTCATCCCTACTGCTGCAGGCAGACCCATGAGAGGGACTGTTGTCAGGGCTGTGTTGTAATACTAAACTCAGTCATGAATCCAAGGCATGGGCTCAGTTGTTAAGGAAAGACAGGAAGCACAGAGGACGGCTGTCTTTAGTGACCATCAGCTCATTCACTTTTAAAAGATAGGGAGAAAATAATCAAAGCCAGGCTTCTGTTATTGATTTTAGATTCTATTCATTTCCTCCTCAGGATGAACTTCCATAACTGTAGTGTTTCTTTATCTTACCATTCAGCACCATCGTCAGATCGAGGCTACGAAATCCTTAGAACTCTATTAGATTGAATTTTTTCGTTTTTATTTTATTTTTCATTTTGACCGAAACACTAAGCGGGACATCTTACATTTCGTTATTGGCTGACATATATACACTATAGTTATTTTATAATGTATGTAAAGGTGGCCCTGAAAAACAGAAACAAAACAAAAGTGATTTAGTATTTGGTTAGATTCGCGAAATAACCTCTGTTGTTACCACAACTTCAAGAGATGTTCCTGTTTTGTTCTACGACATAAACTATGTGGAATATGTTGGTGGTGTTTTGACCTTCAGCTGTAACATGTATCCTGTATGATGTGGTGTTTCCCTTGTGCAGCATGTATGCGCAGTGCACATCCTGACCCCGTGTAGATTTGCATGTTTGGCTGGATCTCAGCCCTGCATGTTCCGGAGCTGGAGAACTCATAAACTGCTGCGCACAGGGAGGTCAAGCTTTGTGCCTTTTCTTGTTCCAGCTCTAACCTCCACACACAAATGCACGTTTTCACAGTTTTTCCTTTCACAAACATTTTTCCCTTTGATATGATTCGGGTCAGGCCCCCTGTCGCTATTAAGAGCAGCGGTGCTGCTGCCAGTTTGGCACGCCATATCCCCCTGGAACCAAAGCCTGAGCGCTGCAGCTCCGGCTGCCGCCATGCTCACTTGTGAAATGCATGATTATGCAAACCAGGCTGTTTACCTTGGATTACAATCAATATCGAGGTGCCCTGTGAGATTAGTATTAAAGCGAGCGGCAGCAGTCGGCTCTGCCCTGTGAAGTGGGCAGCGGCTGTGTGCAACCGCAAGCAGGACTGTGAGTGCCAGATAAAAGATGAATTATAGATATCAAGCCCCAGGGCAAAACGTGGAGGTAGGTGGTGTGTGGAGGCGGGGGGAGACAGTTCCAACCTAGTCTCACAAAAAAACGTGTAATAACTACGTTGGTCCACAACTTGGAACGTAGTATTTCTACAAAAACGCCTCTGAAATTGTAAGATCCCTAAAAAAATGTCACCATTTATTCCAATGGCTGGCGTCTGTGTCACGTGATCTTCAAATTACTCCCTGCAGAAGAAAAAAAACATGGCCGACCTTCGTTTTATTCTCGGTAGAAAATGCCTATTTTAAAGTTACTTTGGCCATTAAAATGCGTTTTGATGTCATTTGATGCGAGAAATATGAGTTGTTATTTCAGATTATGTGTGCAGGGGATGTACATGATCTTTCACAATTTTAGATGCAGATTTTGTTAAACTAATACATTTGCGCTGTGGACCAACACTATAAATTGATGAGGAAGGGGGTAGCAATAATTTTCTGCAGGGAGAAATTTGAAGATCACGTGACATAGCCATTGGAAATTAATGGTGAGAAAAAATGTAGGGATCCTACAATTTCAGAGGCGTTTTTGTAGAAATACTACGTCCCACGTTGTGGACCAACGTAGTTATTACACGTTTTTTTGTGTGACTGGGTTGGCAGTTCACGCCTTGAGTAATGACCCTCAGTGGTAGTGCTCAGAAAGGTTAAAAGGTGGGCATATGTGTAGAAAGCTGATAAATTACAGGATGTATTTTGTGGGTGAGAGATGCAGGCGCATGGCTCACTTATCATGCTGGGAATTATAAAAACTGGTTTAAGAGACTGTTAAAGATGTGTCAGGGACAAGGATTTTCTCTGGTAGAACAGAATTACAATTTGAGGCTGCTCAACTTCAAACATATCGCAATACCTACAGAGAGTGACGGCATGTAATTCCAACTCTGTGTTCGGGCTCCAACTCTGAGGCTGCAGCTGTGAAAAAGTTGTTAAATGTATACCAGCTATTAGAATGACATGAGTTTCACTGAGCGCTGCTCAGGATGGTGCAGCTGATTCCAATCCCAGGTGAGCACCACAACTCCTTTATGAATCTTTGATTTCTCAGCAGCCAAGAGACACAGACACACATTAAGTAACATTTGTGAGCAGGCCTCAGAATAGTTGCGATTGCAGTATTACTTTCAGGTGATAACACAGCTGTTGCTTGATGTTAATAATGATGTTCTTCTTCTCATCTTTTTACTTTAATAATGTGTGTTTCTTTGGAAGGTCTATTATTAATGAGCACAGGTTTATCTTTATTTACAAATGAACCCAAGCTGGCCTATAACAAGTTGTTTTGTTACAGGATGTTTAATATTAGAACTTAATTCATATCTAAAAACATACACTTTCTTCAAATAGGGTTGCTAAAGTCCTGACAGATTAAATATCGCATTTTCTGTAATTAAATCCAAAAATGCTTGGAAATAAAATGAAGGCACATAAACAAAGTGATCCATATGATGAAACCTGCAGCATAATCAGCTCCTGGTGATTTTTGTGGCAAATCTGTGATTTTTAATATTTTTTATCCCAAATTGTAATATGTATAAAGATGTGGCCAAGTGCAGTTCTGGGGCCTCATTTATAACGCCGTGCGTAGGATTCATGTGGGAAGGTTGCTTACGTAGTAGAGATCCAAAAAATAGGTCCAGACAATTTCCGACATTTTCCGACTCACCAAACATTTCCCTTTATAAATCACAATCAACTCGAAATGCGGCGCTGTTTTTGCGGGCTTCACGTAACGCCCAGATTTGCCTATAAATAGTGAAAGAAACGCCCATTCATTCATTCAGACTGACTGCATGAAGAAGATCGCAGGAAATGACGACAGAACAGCTAAAAAAGACATCTCACACCGTGTCAGATGTTGGTTATTTTGGGGAGGTCGAGATAAATCACATTGTTTGGTGGATGCAGTTTGAACTAAGTAGCCGCAGGAGGTCGATCGTCACCAAAAAAATAACACTCCCAGCATGTGTTTGTACCGGGGACAGGATTACCCTTGATGAGAAACTGTAAGAAATGATCGGGGAATCCCTCCCGGAGTGGAGTCATGACGACTGGATCTGAATTATGTTTTCGAATTTGGTGGTTTGTGTCCCAGCTGTCGATCAGCTGTGCGCAGCGTCTCTCTCAAATGAATTCTTCATATCTGATAAATGAGAGGTAACATTTTATTGATGGTATTATTTCCACATATTTCTCTCCATTCTTCCTTCTGCCAACGGTGTCGCAGTTTATCGTCTCTCCCGTTGTTGTGCTTAGTGCGTACGCATGGGTTAGTTTGCGTGGAGGACCGCACGTTTTCCAGTCAAGTTTGTTTTTTATAAATCGCAAACATAGAAACTGGCGTACGCCATCTTTTTTTAGCGTATATCCCTTTATAAATGAGGCCCCTGCTCTATACCCATGCATATCTGTGTTTAGCTCATGGCAGTATCATAGAGAACAATAGTAAACTATAAGGAAACAAACAAAGTAAACACTGCACAAGAGGACGGAGAGTCCAAATGTGAAGCTGTGTTTGTCAAAAAGTGACATCACCAGGGTCATAATCTACATCACGATGCCCACAGGAGCGTGGAGTAGCCACTCACACAATAACCACAGGCCTCAGATATAAATAGGGCATTGCTGGAGCTCTGACTGGAGATAGATAATAATATGCAATGATTACCCATGCACTGCAGCCCGAGCTGCTCTCATTACTGCTCCACTTCCCACTATGTGAGGCCTGCGCACAGGTGAGTCGAGTGTGTGTGTGTGTCGTGCGTGTGTGTGTGTGTGTGTGCTGTGTGTGTGTGTGTGTGTGTGTGTGTGTGTGCGTGTGTGTGTGTGTGCTGTGTGTGTGTGTGTGTGAGCCTGGGAGATGTTCCAGCGGTGAGGAAAGAGCGCAGACTTCAAAGGTGTGTCGGGGCACGCAGCGCTGCGGCTGGATGCCAGCTCTGTTTGGCCATGTACATTTCATGACAAGAATCTGTCTAGTTATCAATCTAGCTTTTTGCACATGCATCAGTTTTTGCACTAGCATATCATTTTCTAAGGGTTTGTTGTTCAAAAACACTAAGGTGCATTACACCCATGTGCATTCACACATTTCATGCCCTCTGAGGTCTTCCCGTGTGTGTATCGTGTTTCTTTGTAGCTTGCCAGCTGTCAAATGTGAGGCAAGGATTCAGTACACCTCTTTATTTTACCCCCCCAACCCACAGCTCTCTCACACTGCTGGCCCAGTGTCTTCCTCTCCAGCTCTCTGAACCCAGATCCCCTCTCTGGGGCTGGGCTGTCAAGGTGAACTGAGCCCGGCTCCACTTCTCTCGGCCTGAAGAAGCTAGAAGTTCCCTGAACACGGAAAGCAGGGTTAGAAAGGCTGAAAAATGATTTCAAAAGCAACTTGGGTAAGTAGCATAAATAAGATGCTACCACTCCTAACACGTTTTCTCCCTCTTTATTCTCTTAATTACAGGTCTTGGCTAGGTTAGGAGAAATAAGTTAGAATGCGCAGGAATGTTTTTAGTTGGTTTGTCAGTGGTATATTAAAGTTCTGGGACAAGTTTTATGAAATGTTTATTTTCGAGATTTGAAGTTCATTGGATTTCTCAGTGGAGAGTCCACATGTTTCAAAACAACAAAGTTACTGTTGAAAATACTATAAATGTATATCTATCAAACTCTGCTCCAAACTGCAGTCCAATAGGTGGCATATGCCCTCCAGCTGAGGAAGATACCACATTGTTGATTGGAGAGGTTAAATGGAGAAAAACGAGTATGACAGTTATGCCAAATACCAACCCAGTCTCACGGCATTTCGTGTAATAGTCACAAAATGTATTTAATCTATTGATTCGTGTTCACCAACACCATTTTCCCATTTTTTTCGTGCCACACAGAACGATTTTAAAAACGATTTTAAAAGCAATGTATTTCTATTGGTAGTATGTTTCGTGCCTGCAGCACGTCTTTTTCTCCGGTCAGGGTCTTGGAAGACCGGAAGCTGTGGGGTTCATAAAAACATGTTCTTACTCAATATCAAGCCACGATTATTGTTTTTATTTTAAATCGTATAATGTCTGACTTTTTTTGCCGTCCACGAGGAAAATAAATGGGGCTCTGAGCCTCAGAATACCGAAATCTGTATTTTTTTATAAAAATTAATTTGTTATTATTTACATTGCTTTTAAAATCGTTCTGTGTGACACGAAACAAATGGGGAAATCGCGTTGGTGAACACGAATCAATAGATTACATGTGACTATAACACGAAATGCCGTGAGACTGGAGGCCCTTCTCACTTCTCTTATTTTTCATTTCCTCGCGAAATCTATTCTTTGACACACAGAAGCCAGTGTAAAGACTTCAGAACAGGAGCGATGTGGTCCACTTTCTTAGTGTTAGTGAGGACTCGAGCAGCGGCGTTCTGAATCAGCTGCAGCTTCTAATAGATGTTTTAGTGAGACCTGTGAAGACACCATTGCAGTAGTCCAGTCTACTGAAGATAAAAGGCATGGACAAGTTTTTCCAGATCCTGCTGTGACATTAGTCTTTTAATCCTAGATATGTTCTTTAGGTGATAGTAGGCTGATTTAGTAACTGTTTTAATGTGACTGTTGAAACTCAGGTCAGAGTCCATGACTACACCTAGATTTCTGGCTTTATCTGTTGTGTTGAACATTGCACACTGAAGCTCAGCGCTAACTTTTATACGTTCTGCCTTGGCTCCAAAAACCATTACCTCAGTTTTATCTTTGTTTAATTGGAGAAAGTTCTGACACATCCAGTCATTGATTTGTTCAATGCACTTCCTCAGTGTTTGAATTGGAGCATAGTCTCCTGGTGAAATGGTTACGTAAATGTGTGTGTCATCTGCATAGCTATGGTAACTTATTTTGTTGTTCTTCATTATCTGAGCCAGTGGTAGCATGTAGACGTTAAAGAGAAGAGGCCCCAAGATTACAAATTTTAAGCACCAGAAAACACAGAAATATCCATGAAATATACATACAGTAGGCTATACACAATTAAAGGGATAATTGGGAAGGCATTACAAATGTAAATATATTTTAAATAATAAAACAATCGGCAGCTAAACGTACGCATTCAGTGGAGGAGCTATTTCCTCCAACCAATAACTCACTCAACCCGCTGACAAGAGAGCCCACCTCCGAAGATCGTGACTGGCTGAGGGGCAGACTCGGGGGCAGGTTCTCAGGAATGTCTTGGCTTCTCTCCCCCGAGCCAGAAGAGGAACACTCCAGCTTGGAAACACTTACTGTTCCTGAAATTCTCAAATCTGTTGGGCATCAGGGACGTGACTTTATTTGCTTTAGTTTAGTAGATATCTACAAACAAAGAGTCGATATTTTTCTAAGACCATTTAGTGCTTCACATAATAAAATACACAACGGCTGTAGCCTGATTATGCTTTAGGAGCTGTAGGTGTGTGTGGTACAGTGTGTAGGTGTGTGTGGTACAGTGCGTAGGTGTGTGTTGTACAGTGCGCAGATGCGGCGGACAGACGGGTCTCAGTTGGTTTGGTGTCCTCTGCTTACTTTTAATACTTGTAAATACAATTTATGGCCCGTAATTTCAATTCCCCATTTCAGCGACAAGAGAGGGGGGGGGATATATCCAGTCTCTGATTGTGTTACGTTATTATGAGAGTGCTCTCATACTTTAAATTGCATATATTTATATAAATATATTTGTGTGTGTGTGTCCGCATCTGTAGCCTGGTATTGTCTCATTATACCGCACTCTCAATGAATTCAAAGTAAATATGTGGGGGAACGATGTTCAGCTGATCTAACAGAGATTATAAAATATGACAAAACACTCGAGTCGACAGATGATGCAGCTGTTGCCACGTAATAATGAACGGCCGTCGCTTTAATATGACCGCTCAGAGGAGAGGAGTTCTCGGCTGAAGTCGAATAGTCCATTTAGCTTAGGAACCTTCCTAAAGGAGTGAAATGACCCGGAAGTCCCTCAGTGGCAGCCATGATAAGTGCCGTTCAAATTCTCTAGAATGATGAGAATGACAGGAAAGGAGGTTTCAAACTTCCTTTATAACCTCCTTTAGCTTAGGAACCACTGGACCTCCCTAACCGACAGGAGAAGCGAAAATGCTGCCCCACAATGCATTGCAGCCGCAGCATTTGCCGTCACTCAACAGTCGGCCGTTCACGGAAACAACCGATTATGACGGAGAAATTATATCATGAAAGTTACGGTGCTTATTAAGCATTTTAAAACGTAGGTGGTAAGTTGCCAAAGTGCTTTGTTTTGAACGTTCATCAGTATTATAATCAAAAAGAGAAATATGAACGTTAGTTTTCACTGAAATTATCAAATAAAGTCAACATTTCAGTCTTCACTGAGCTGTGTGGGGTTTGTTCAACTTTTAAAAGATGTTTGAATGGTGATATACACAGTGATAGATGTTAAGGACTAACGTTTATAATAAATACATCTGTATTGATTTTAAGATCTTTAGTTCATACAATCATACGTATTGGGATCATTTGTATTAATGTGGACCGGAGGGAGAGGGTGACGAGCATAAGTTTCACTTTCCTTTTGTATTTCAATTCCAACTTTGGTCCTGAAGAATATGTTTCTCTGTTGTCCACGTTCATAAAGCAAAGCAGCAGCATCAGAGCACGGTGCAGAGTCTCGAGATGAGTTTACATTAGTCCCTCGTTCTTATTAAACATCCATGTTGTAGTCCGCTGTATAGAAAACTGTGGTTTCCATGGTTTCCCCACAGCAGCAGACGCACACAATGACGTCCGCTGGCGCATCATAAACACGTCGGATAGTGAAAGTGCATTCGGATTCTCTAAAGTACCGCAGTCTCTTCTCCTAAGTCCTTTTGAATTCTCCTATCCACTATCCCTTAACCCCGTGACGTTTCACTCAGAGGTCAAGGAATAGACGATAGGGTTAGAACTTAGGAGCTGATTTTTAAACTATCCGACTGCAGCGCTCATTTCTTTAAACGTCTGCTGCTTCCCCCCCTCTCTCCTCGGTTCCCCTCCTCGGTCCTCCGCTCGCATCCGTGTGGGCGGGTCTAAGTATCGAGGAGGGGAGTCGAGGAGGGGAGTCGAGGAGGGGAAATTTGAGTATTGAGAAGCCTCTCTTGCGTCTCTCCATGCTTCCCTGGTGGGAGGGACTAGTCGCAGGGAAACGACGCAAGTGAGGGACGCAAGGAATCCATTTAATCGAAGTGAGAAGCGTTGCAAATACAAGCCTTCCCTAACCTAAGCCTCACCCGCCGCCTATCGGCTTATGTGATGCTAACTAGCAGTTAGCATTAGCACTGTAGGGGTGTACTCAGGCAAACAAGGGGTAGTTTTTTTACTGAAGGAAAATGTTATCAAGACATGATTTCTAAGCTGGTTTATGAACTTTAATCTTTGACGGACATTCTTATGCTGTTATACCTGGAAAGAATTACTTGTGCTGAGGTGATATCAAAGCCAATGTTGATTCCATACAGCCATCAGCTGTGGATTTTGGTAAACATCCATAGCATCTGCTGTTGCTTTGCTTTTGCTATATGGACAAAAATGATCAGGTTACTAACACTGCTGTAGTTTCATGCTAAACTGAGCTATTTAAAGTGAGATCATTACTGTGTCCGGGTATCTGCATCTAGATTACAGTGGGGGGGATTTTTGGCCCTTTCATACATTGGTTAGGAATACATATTTGGCCTCACATTTTACCTTGTAGTTTTACACAACACAGTTATATGAATGTTTTAAATGTGAGTGGTCTCGTGGTGTGCACATGCAGGGTGGTCTGAGCTAGAGAAATACCAGATGAGCATAAATGTCAGTGTTTTTTTTTATCTAGTGGTCTCTTAAGTGCGGAGTAGTCAGTGGCGGCCGGCCCATAGGGGCGCTAGGGGCGCCGCCCCCCTCTTCCCACATGTTTGATTGTCATTAAAAAGAATATATATTTTTATTTTTATTTTTAATGAACAAGGTAAATATTATATAGTTGGTATCAGTAAAATGTATAATCTACAATAAAATCTTGTTTAAAATTGTTTTACGATGTCTAAAGTTACTGATAAGTCACATGTTTCCTGCCTGGCCGCAGCGTGTATCATTACCCTCTCTCGTCCGGGCGGTAGAAAGGAGCCCTCAGCCAGAGCAGCAGCAGTCAACAAGCTGACTGTTGCTATCTGTATACTATGCCGCCGAAACATAATTTCAGCCAATCAGCGTCGTCAGACCTGATGCTCACAGGGCGCCGTGTCAGCGCCCTAGCCTGTGTGTCTGTGAGTTGTTTGGACTCGTATCCAAGGTGACGCTACAGTAGTTGTCTGCAGGTGGAGACTCCGGTGCTAGTGGATCGCCGGAGCTGTAGATTACATGCTTATTGTAGTTGTAAGGGCAATGCCTGTAGCCCCATGGAGCATATGTGGGCTAGACCTGTGTTTTACAGGAAAGGAGTGAGCAGAGGGTCGAGTTGTCGATTCTTGTTCAGTTTTCATCTTCCTCACCCTCTCAAACTTTGAGTTGCGTGCTGCTAAAGAGACACGCTACCATAGAAACCAAACAATGGTGTGAAGCTGTATTAAAGTCCGAGTGGAAACAGTCGTGAGTAAATCTGATTTTGTCAGAAATCTGGAGAAATATGACCCCGGGAGGAAACCAGGGAGAGGGCAGTGAAATCGGGAGTCTCCCGTGAAAATCGGGAGGGTTGGCAAGTAAAACACACACACACACACACACACACACACACACACACACACACACACACACACACACTGTTCGTATTTAGTCTCCTGATTTTGAAATTAAATCATTTGAGTGTTCCCAAAGCACCAGTGTTCTGCAGTTTGTGTGGGCCTACTGTACTGTTGCACAGTTTTGGAAGATTCATAGCTAAGCACACTGAAGATTATGTAACATCACCAGATCATTTAAGGGGTCATTTCTCAAAAATGTCTTCCGGGGGAGGATCCCCCCGGACCGCCTTAGTATGGTTTGGTCCCTATTTCCATAGCCCCACCAAAAATATTGTCCACCAGCCGCCACTGGGAGTAGTGCTTTAAATGTAAACATATATCTTACATGTCCCAGTAAGGTCCAACTCTCCACGTCTGTGTGTAGCTACTGTCTGACAATATGAAGGATAACAGCATTTTGCAGAGGTTGCATTGACTAGCAGTAAGGACAACAATAAAACATGGAATTGAGAGTGAACTGACTATATCTGCAGCTCACTCTGTAAACTCGCTGGAGTGCTTACTTTTCAAGAAGATCTTCTTAAAAATATACTGTGATAATGTGTAATTATGACAGCGTTTACATTTAGAATGGTTAAAATGTGAGTCACAATGTGAGTCAGAATATGATATATTATTATAATAATAGAATAATAAGTTTAGTCAGAGATGTCTATGTATTGTGCTGCAGAGATTTACTGATTTGATCATGCTAGCGGACTGTCTTGTAATACCAAGTGTTCTCTAGAACAGTGGTTCTCAACTGGTGGGTCGCGACCCAAAAGCGGGTCGCGGACCTGTTTCGAGTGGGTCGCAGATGTGTGCGTGGAAAAAAGTCAAACTTTTATTTTGAAGGCCCGATTGTCTAACGCTGTGCTGCATGCAGTAGGCGTTGGACTGGAAGTACCGGAGACCATAAACGGTTTTGTCACATAGTGAACATCTTCTCAATAAAACATCTTTGCTGATGTTTTTTCGAGTCTTCTGGCCAATCAGAATCAAGATTGTTGCCGGATGTCCCCACGGAGAATAACTTTGCGGTAGAACTATTCTTTATACATCTATGGGTACAACTTCAGATACAAATGAACACATAATGAAATATGACCCCCGGTTTGATGATTGACAGGTAAAGTAATTCACACAGACTATCTCCTCTTTGCTCTTCTCTCTGTGTGGAGCAGCAAGCTGTCAGAACAAAGTGAAAAACAAACAATGGCATAACATATTATTAATATGTCGGGTAGTAATAGATTTACTTATTTTCTTCTCAGAGTGTACCAGAATGCGTAGTTTATATGTTAGTATTTCTAAAATTCTCCGGGGGAGAATACCCCCCAGACCCCCCTTCTGGGGTTGGGTTTTCAGCATGTGTGCCTTTTTATGTTATACAGTTCAGCTTTCATTCCATCATCTCATTAAACCTTTTTTAAAGTATACTTTAGTTCTGTGAAGGGATGTAAGGGATATATGCACTGTACTTCACTTTAATTCATATGGTATGCTGAAAAGCGTATATATTACAGCACGATTTTTTGTTGAATAGATTTGAGTGCTTCAAAATGTCGGGTCGTGATTTAGTGACAAAGGGAAAAAGTGGGTCCCGAGGCCTGACCAGTTGAGAACCACTGCTCTCGAGGTGATGGTAAGTCATCGATAACTGGATAACTGATGATAACTGGACTTAAGGAGGGTGGGGCTAAGAGGCGGGCAGCATTTAGTTTCTGCCACTTTGAATTCACTCCAATAAACACATTGTAAAAATATAAATAACTGTTCAGACAACAAATGTAAACTTGAGTCAATTAGTCTTTTAAAAATGTTTGTTTAGGTACATGCCTGAAACAAGGTCTGTGGTTAACACCAGCTAAGGAGATTAAAAGTGTTTTATTTTGTAACATAACATACATAATTACACGTGGCACACTTTTAGCAAATTGCAGAATAAAATTAATTGAAATTACTAACAACCAACTTTTTTCCAAGAAAAATTGCTAATTAGCAATTGACTAATAATGCAATCATTTGCTTTGTAGAGTAGCATTTAGCTAGTATTGGGTTCAAAGTTTACCTAACAACATTGACTATGTCAAGGGTGTCATTGACCTATGCTGACGGCGAGCTTCTTACACAATTCTAATATGCCTACTCCCCAATCACAGAGGTAGAGCTTGAAATACAAGCAACATTTACACATTTACACGAAATCCCAGCTCCCTCCACTGCATTAGGCTTCTGATGGGAGCCTTCAGAGAGACACAGTATGTGAGTGTGTGTTGCTTCACATTTCAGTATTAGCACCATATCCCCATGTCTGCTCATTAGCAGGCTGTTAGAGCACTCAGCCAGCGCTCACATAAACAAAGTTGAAGGGGTTCCAAGAAGAGTGTAAGAGCATGCAGAGCGAGGGACTGCGATGATCCTGTCAACACACTCCGCTGAGTGTATGTGTGTGAGACATACCGTTGACTCTCAAGATGTTAAAGATGTACAAAAAGACTGCTCAACAAAGCTGTGGCCGGCCACTGTGACTGCTGTTGAATAAATAGTTGCTCCCACTGTTTCATCCAGGAAGCCGAACTGTAACAGCATTTGATAACACTCAAATCAGTACATCCAGTTAAACTCTGCAGTTAGATGGGGAAACTGGAACGAGATTTGTGAACTGCCAGAAACGTCAAATTAGTGTGAAATACGTTCTTCAAAGCCATATCTTGCAGTCTGCCCTGATAATAATCTTTATTTGTGACATGAAAAATGCAAATAATGCACATTTTTATAGAAATGGTCTTGTTTGTTTACACTATAGCCAGTTAACAGAGTACACAAAGGATGCTACTTTATACTGTATGAGAAAAGAGAAAAGTATGAAAATAGGGCATGTTCTGTTGCAAAAGAAAATATCAACTCAAGGTCCACTTATCAAATAAGTTGAGCTGTAGCAAACACATCCCTTCAGCAAACATTGGGTTTGTTTGAGGCCAAGCTGACTAATGCCCCTTTCACACCAACGCGGTTCCATGGCCAGTTCGGTGCTAGAGCCTGATAAGCACATGTTTTTTCCTGTTCACACCGCAGCGGAGCCAGTTCTGTTCCCCGAAAACCGGTTCCTTCCAAGCTCCAAAACAATTGTCGGTCTAGAAGCAAGAACTGCATATGTCACGCTTACGTGGGAGGCGGGGCAGCAACAGTTTATGGCGAGTACGGCAAATTAAAGTTGTAACAAGCAGTAGCGTGGAGCAAAGTGACTAGAATACAACCACACACTTATAAAAAACACACTTTATAAAGTCAGGCAACACTAACCAGGCTTTGTGTGATTCTGTTTATTTGTGCCTTACTTTGACCATCCGTTCTCTGTTATTGATCATTGTGGAGAGAAGGCAGACGTTTTGTTTTAGCAGCTATCGGATGGAATCAATACATGGGCTGCACAGGTTGTCGTGTCCGAAGGGTTGAGAAGTAGTTATTTAATTTAATCTAGCTTCGTATGATTAAAAGTAACACGATCATCGACCCCATTGTTGTTGTTGTGAGCGCCGTTGGGGGGGAAATCAGCAACGTAAACGGTTACGTCATCACGCAGCCATGGCAGCACCAGTCGGGCTCTGGGCGGTGAGAACAAAACAGGGGCTGAAAAGAAAAAACGGTTCTGAACCAGAAGAGCACAAGCACGGAGCTAGAACGGGAACCGCGTTGGTGTGAAAGGGGCTTTACAATAGTCATTGCTAAAACATGTGTAGTTTATCTTGAGGTATCTGTTTGGTAAACCTTAAAATAAACAAATGTTTGTATTCATTTGTATATTTTAAAGTTAACAGATATACCCTAATGTTATAGATGTCTCAATTTGCTACAGTATATTAGGCAGCACAGTATAGCTCATGCCGCATATACTTTAAAGGGTCTGAAACAATGTGCACCTTTGAGTTGAGTCACTCTGCATGTGAAAATCGTTACTATCTGTTTAGGAGAAATGTAAAGACAGAAACTTGTCTGAGGAGCCCGCTGAGTCTAACTCTTCTCATATGAAATATTAGTCTTTGACACTGAGCTGAAACAGATATGAGTTAGTAGCCTCGGCACATCCAGTTGAAGCAGCTCTCTTTTGACAGCAGTAAGAAGTTAAAGACAAGGACATGGTAATATGATATGCAGACTCTCAGGCCCAGTAATCCCAGCTGACTGCCCCCCCAGGGCGTTTCTATCCGAGTGTCACTTTCAGATCAGGCTTTGTGTAACTCAGGACCTTCAGGGTTGCAACAACTTTGGTTGGCATTGAGGGCACTAAGGCCACGTTTACACGGAGACGAAAAAGAACCTTAGTCGATATCAAAAAAGTATTTTTAAAAAAACAGTTTGTGGGTCTGGGTCCCCCTCGCAGTGATGGAGTAGCAAGCCGATTGGCTGACACAGAGTGAACAGCATATGCTGGAGTGTGTGGTCGAAGCAAGGCCTGGATGTAGGAAGGAGCTGTTCCCTTCACAGCTCGGGGGGCCAGCCCCACCAGTAGAGGGAGTGAAGGAGGAATGTAGTGAGGGAGAACCGGGGAGGTTGAAGACCAGTCTGCTGCAGCATTCTGAATTAGCTGTAGTGGTCTGATGGCATTTGCAGGAAGACCAGCCAGGAGGGAGTTGCAGTAGTCCAGGCACGAGATGACCAGAGCCTGGACCAGGGCCTGGACCAGGGCCTGCCTTGCCTCCTGGGACAGTAGGGGACATATCCTCCTGAATGTACTGTTAAAGGCGACCTTTAACAAGAAACATAGAGGCAGCCCACACAGGCTTGCCATGGGAGTACTGTGAATAGAACTCTGTACCATGTAGTCTGTATCTCCCCTGATGGCTCCCATATGAGCACGCTGTGATGAAAGGTTGAAGGTAACTCAGTTGGGACAGCGCAGTGGCTCAGGGGAACCTTTGATTGGTTTAGCTTCCACTAAACACCCGTTCATTAATAGATTATGGCAAATACAGTAAGTTCAACAACATTGACATTTTAAACCGGTCTACTACTCGTTTTTAAATCACGTTTCCAGGGAATGTCCCAGATTATGGTTGCAGTTTTAAAGACGCAACAAAACTACTTGGTTAGGTTAAGGAGGAATATCCTAGTTTGCTTAAAACAAGATTTTTTGTTACAACATTGGAGTGACAAAAGTGAAGTTAACAAGTAAACTATGACTTCTGATGTTTGTTACTGCAGGGGCATTTTATACTGTAACACAACACATGTAATTCAAGTTGCAGAGAGGGGCGGGCCCTCGCACCGCTGTGCAGCTCTGTGTTTGGTGCAACTGTTGGTCCATCAGCAGATCAGAATGTTCCTGATTATTGGACTTTGTCACATGAGCATGAGACCCATATCTGAAATTCATTTTGGCCAATTCTAAAGCTTATGCCAACATTTTAAGAAGCCCAAACACCCCCCCTTTGTTTACAAAAACATACATACATACATACATACATACATACATACATACATACATACATATATACATACATACATACATACATACATACATACATACATACATACATACATACATAATCATATTAAACAATAACAAATACATAGACTCAGGGAATTAATGTCATCACACATACACACACAAATATATATATTTATATGTATAGTATAGATATGTCCATGTATACAATCACATACAGTATGATGTAAGTGTGGCCCATGTGCATTACTACATGCTGTGATGAGGTACAACACAGACTGGAACAACTCAGACACTCTAATGTGGAAACTACTTTCCAACACACACACACACACACACACACACACACACACACACACACACACACACACACACACACACACACACACACACTTCCCCTAGATGCAGCTTTAATCCCTACAAGATCATGAACTCATGATTTCCCTCTCCACAGGCCGACCGCAGCCGGACCTTGGTCTCCGGGCTAATTATGTACATACTGTATGTGACACTCAGATGCCAAACCCAACATTACATTCAAATATGATCTGTTCCTAATCATACAGGGATATCAAAATAGCAGTGGAAGACCAAATATCCTATTGTGTATATAGTGTACTTTACATGTGGGACAGGCCAAAGGGGAAAGGCAGAAATGTACTGGGAAATAAGGAATGTCTTGTTATGAAAGCCTCCTTATTTCGTAATTAATAACAGCATAACTTTATACTTTTGATTTTGGTACTTCTTTTCCTGTGTGAGGGATGGCTATCATGCCTGACAACGTACTCGTCTGTGCATGTTATCAGGTTGCAGAGATGTTATGGGACAAAAACAATCATGCCTTGTATTAGCACAATAGTTCCCAACGTGGGCCTTGAGGGAAGAAAACAGATCTTGAAGATCTGTTTTCTTCCATCTTTTTTTATTGTAGGCCCAGATTTAGAATCACATCATGAACAGGTCAACATTTATGCTATCACCATTTCTTAATGAAGATGGAGACTGAAATTAAAATGCAATCTGCAGCACAATCTGTGCTGTTGTATTAGCTGTAAAGTGTCTCTACTGTAGGCTATTTTTATTATATGTACAGCACTTTGGCTCGACCAAAAATCATTTATAAATGTGCTATATAAATAAAACTTGATTTGATTTGATAAAATAGTATATCATCAAATATAGCAGATATTAGACTGTACACTTGAAGTAACTTGCTATACAGCTTTTCATGAATTGAAGTAAAGATCGCTGTCTCACAACACAATCATTAAAGGGGAAAAGATCAAAAAAGATGATAAGTCCGTAGCTTTGTTAAGCCCCACCCCCAGGGGCGTCGCCTGGACCTGGAAACATTCGGGGCTTAGCCCACAGTGGCGGCGCTACAGTCAAATGTTCTACTGCAAGACTCCCCACACGCACATACACAATTGCGCCATCTGGTGTCACAAACGTGTGTCTGCATTAGCTTTGTTACGGCAATGGATTGTGGGAGATTCTCATAGCACGTGAGGATCTCTTGAGGGTAAGGCGCCTGTATTATCTCGGTGGACAAAATGTATGTTTTTATTTTATAAGGACAATAATGTACTGTTGTGTTTGTTTAGTTTAATGTTAATTGTTTAATGCTCACAGTCACAGCAACATGTGAATTGTGTGATTGGCTATTTGCAGTGGCGAGCCGTGACTTTTATACCTAGGCCCTCTGACCCCCACCCCTTCCCTCGAGTTATTATGTCACAGCAGCGTATACTTCAGCGGAATATCAAAACAACGGCCAGGGGTGCAAAGCGCATAAATGAAAGGGACCTGAGGTTACCTAACTTTAACCCAGCTTCTATGAGTATATGGCTTCGCCCTCTAAGGCTATCGCTATTGGGTTTACCCTTCTGCGCCCCCGCGCAGTACTGAAACACTTGTAGTCCACGCCCACCCGCCAGGTGGGCCCCACCCTCCGGACACCTTCCGGTATAAATAGGGAGGTTGCCCGGTGATCTGCTCCCATACAATATAACTTTTCTTCAGCTATTCGTAGAGCCAGTGGGGCCCCGCGCTGAGAGGGCTGCGCCATTACTCATAGAAGCATGGCACAACAGGCAGGGGGTGCTATTGAGCAGGTGTGTCTGTGCTTCTAGTGCTGGACGGACCCAGTGGGGCGCAGACTACATCCTGCTTCGCCCTTAACCCAATAGCGACAGCCTTAGAGCGCGGAGCCATATACGAAATAGAACTGGGGTTACAGTAGGTAACCCCAGTTCTATTTCGTATATGGCTCCGCGCTCTAAGGCTGTCGCTATTGGGTTAAGGGCGAAGCAGGATGTAGTCTGCGCCCCACTGGGTCCGTCCAGCACTAGAAGCACAGACACACCTGCTCAATAGCACCCCCTGCCTGTTGTGCCATGCGTAATGGCGCCTCCCCGTCCCTGGAACATAGCAACACATGCCTGTTTTCCTGACGGGGTGAAGGCTGGGACAATACATACCGGCCGCTGTGAGAGAGACGAAGGTCCCACCTTGTCCTGCGATCATAGAGGGGGAATAGCCGCTCTCTGCGTGCCAGCCAGGTAGGAGAGTGCTCAGCTGGATCCCTGACGTCACTCACTCTAATCAGACACTTCGTACGAAGTGTATTAGAGGAAGGGGAACATCCCTCTCCCACGAGGGGAAAAGGCCGCTCTCTGTGTGCCGAGAGGCAGGAGAGAGGCGCTCAGCTGGCTCCCTGACGTCACTCACTCCGACAGGACACCCAGTACAGGGTGCGTCAGAGAGGAAAGGGAGACATCCCTCAAATACAAATGAATAAATGAACAGGGGGAAGACCAAGATGCAGCAGTGCAAATATCTTCCACTGACATTCCTCCGCTCAACGCCGTGGAGGAGGAATTCCTCTGGTGGAGTGCGCTTTGATATTCTCCGGCGGCTCCACCCCAGATGAGACATACGCCTGTGAGACCGCCTCACACAGCCAGTGTGACAGCCGTTGTGCAGACAGAGGCTGCCCGATCGAGCGCTCTCTGTAGTGCACAAACAGGCGCTGAGAACGGGGCACTGCCGCTGTGCGCGCCACATAGCAGGCCAGCGCGCGCACCGGGCAGAGGAGATGAGAAGTGGCTTCTTCCTCCGATTTATGAGGAGGCGGAAAAAACCCATCCAAGGTGATCACTCTTGATCTAAAAGAGCTAGTGATGACCTTTGGCATACAGGCTGGGTTAGGACGTAACACAGCCGAACTGCCATCCCCCTGGATCCGGAGGCATGACGGGGCCACAGAGAGAGCGGATAAATCACTCACCCTTTTCGCCGATGTTGGAGCTAAAAGCAGTACTACTTTGGCTGATAACATGTTGAGGGGAACCTGCTCTAAAGGTTCAAATGGGGCTTTGCTTAGTGCTCGTAACACCAAAGCCAAATCCCACTGAGGCGCCAGTGCGCGTGACACCGGTCTGAGTCTTCGTACCCCTTGCAGAAACCGTTTCGTCAGTGGGTAACTGAACAACGTCCCTGCTCCGAAACCCACGTGACAAGATGATATGGCAGCCGCATACACCTTGATTGTGATGAACGCCAAATTCCTGTCCAACAACAGCTGGAGGAATGACAGCACGTGAGGCAGGGGGCACGTAATGGGGTCCAGGCTTCTCCCTACACACCAACGCTGGAACGCTGCCCACTTGGCTCTGTAGGACGCTCTGGTAGACGCGGCCCTGGCTCCCTGAATGGTGCGTACAACATCTTGAGAGAGACCCCAGCTCTCTAAGTGTTCCCGCTCAGTGGCCATGCCCATAAGGGCTGGCCTATCACTGGGTGACTGCAGATCGCTCCCTCCACCTGTGAGAGAGCGTCCCCCCGCCACGGAATCTCCCACGGCCTGCCTGACAGCGTACGCTGTAGGCATGGAAACCAGGAAGCTCCCGGCTATCAGGATCACTGACAGCCGCTCCTCCTGTACTCGGTCCAGGAACCGAGGAATCAGCGGGACTGGTGGGAAGGCGTACAGCAGTCCCCTGGGCCATGGCCGATGTGCGAACGCGTCCACCCCCAGAGGGGGGTGGTCCCGCGCTGACAGGGAGAACCAGAGGGTGCATTGCGCGTTTCCGCGTGCGGCGAACAGATCCACCTCCGCTTTCCCGAACCGGCTCCAAACCTGGGCGATCAGTTCGGGATGGAGGCTCCAGTCCCCCTGGCGAGGACCTCCTCGGGACATGAGGTCTGCCCCTTTGTTCAACTCTCCAGGCACATACAGTGCTCTGATGGAGAGCACGTGTGCGTGCGCCCAGATCAACAGCCGTCTGGCTGTGTTCAGGAGCTGCGCTGAGCGTACACCTCCCTGGCGATTGATGTAGGCCGCCGCGGCTCTGTTGTCCGTGCGAATCAACACATGCTGATTCCGCAGCAACGGGGCAAAATGCTGAATTACTCTCCGTACGGAGATCAATTCCAGCACATTTATGTGGAAAGACATGTGAGCCGGCCACTGTCCTCCCACTGCCTGCGACATGCACGTTCCTCCCCACCCTGAGAGAGATGCGTCTGTGAACACCGAGATGTGTGACGTAACTCTGCCCAGGGGAACCCCCTCTGACAGGACGTGGGGACTTTTCCAGTATGTTAAGTCTGAACCCACGGACAGAGGGATGACCACCATGCGCATCTTCTGTCGTATGGGGTCGATGCGGAGGCTGATGAACCACCTCTGCAGTCTCCTCATGTGTAGGAGACCCAGGGGCATCACCACATGACCTGCTGCCATCATGCCGAGCTGCCGCATCACGGAGAGTGACGTCACCACGCTGCGGGGTGTGACACGTTGAAGGAGAGCTGTCAGCGTCTCCACTCTCTGCCGTGAGAGTCGTGCTCTCATGCGGGCTGAGTTCAATTCCACCCCCAGGTAAACCATACTCTGGGCTGGAACAGGACAGCTCTTTTTCCAGTTGATCATGAAACCCAGCTTTGACAGATGCGATATGAGTTGGACCGTCTGTAAAGCCGCTTCCTCCCTGGAGCGAGCCAGCAGCAGCAGGTCGTCCAGGTAAAATAGTACTCTCATCCCTCCTCTGTGTAGCGGCTGCAGCGCCGTCTCTACACACTTTGAAAAAGTACGAGGAGCCAGGGAATAGCCGAACGGCAGACGGTTGTACTGGTACGCTATTCCCTGGAATGAAAACCTCAGGAATTTCCTGTGTTGCGGGATGATGGGCACATGGAAGTATGCATCCTTTAGGTCTATAGAGGTGAACCAGTCTCCCTGGTGAACACACTCTAGCACCTTTTTGACCGTCAGCATGTGAAAAGGTCTTTTCATTATTGCCTTGTTGAAAGCTGACAGGTCGAGGATGGGTCTCATTCCCCCCGTCTTTTTCTGGATAAGAAAATAGTGGGAGTAATACCCCTGATTGTTTTCCTCCTGGGGAACCCTGGAAATAGCCTCTTTCAACAGGAGTTCCCGTAGCTCTGCTTGGAGCGCAAGACACTGTTCTCGGGATGTTAGGCATGTCACCTGTATCCCTTTGAACTGTGGGGGGGTGGAGGCGAACTGCAGGGTGTACCCTCTGCTGATCAGCCTGTGCATCCATCCGTCCATCAGACACAGGCGCTGCCACGCCGAGAAACACTCTGACAGCGGTCGCGCCTGTTCGAGATGTGTTGTGGTTGTCATGACGACGAGCCACTCCAACGCCCTCGCCGTCGCTGCCCGTGAGGCAACCCAAGGTGGGCCTAGAGCAAAAGGGCTGTACGCTGCGTATCACTCCGCCTCGCATCATGAGACGTGTACACGCTCAGAGGATGGATGGAGGTGTGTGCAGTGATATCCACATGAGGCGTTAACAATGCTCTCATGGGCTTATTATGACCGTGTATAGGTGGCGTATCTCGGACAGAAGAATGCCGCGAGGTCTGTGGTTTAATAACCGAAGAGTCATAACCATCAGAAATCTGTCGCGAACCATGCCGCCTACTAATCATCAGATTGGAGGCAGTTGGTGTAATTATTGTGCTCCGCAGCTTATTAATCGATAGATTAATTAGCGCAGGCTTTTGTACCGAACACGGCTGGCTATTAACCAACAGGTCATAGGCAGCTCCCAGGGTGGGGGATATGTGACACACATGTGTAACTGATGACTCAGACCAACTTTTATTTCGATCACACTCCCCCCCAAACCGTCAAGGTCGGCTTTGTTTTTTCGGCGGCTCTCGTGGAGTAGACGCCGAACGGGAGTACCTCACTCCCTTCTTACCCCCCCTCTGTGGTGGGGGCCCGTCGGTGCGGGACGGTGCCCTGGAGGTGCGGGTCGGTGCCCCAGCCGCCGCTGACGGACGATTCTGACACCTCGGCTGCTGTTGCTGCTGGTGTCTGTCTCGAAAATGACATTCCCAGATCAAATGACTATAACTTCCCTTCTAAAAAGGGTAAATGAATAATCTTTTTCTCTCAAAGCAATGATAAACCTGTGAGTTGGATGTAGAAAAGTCAGAATCTATTTAGATATTTTTTTATTTTAAAGTAAATTCAGATTGAACATAGTAAATCCAAACTATAACACATAATAAGTACCCTGTATCAGGATTGATGCAAAACAAGTGACATTTTACCTTTTAATGCGGCTTTCACACCAGCGATTTTCCCTTTCTAGCTCCGAGCGGGAGCTTTCTGGTTCAGCTCCGGTTTCCCTTTTCTGCTCCCGCTCTGTTCACACCGCCCAGAGCTGCCGCTGCTGCGTCATGACGTCACCGTTTACGTGCTTGCTTCATAAAATCCAAACCGCGCGGAAATCCCTCACATCGAACAGTTTTCCATCGTTGTGTACAAACCAGTGTTGTAGTCAAGTCACTAATTCACGAGTCCAAGTCACCCTCGAGTCACCACTCTTCGAGTCCGAGTCCAAGTCCGAGTCACCAAGGGAGAGTCGTAGTCGAGTCCGAGTCCAAGTCCGAGTCACCCAAGGAGTGTCCAAGTCGAGTCCGAGTCCGAGTCATCATTACCTGTGTTCGAGTCCGAGTCCAATTCCGAGTCACTTAAGAAGAGTCCAAGTCAAGTCCGAGTCACAAGTCTTCATGTATTAATCTTCGTGGATATATGTTTTGAAATGTAGCTGCTCCTCTACATTGCTGTTATCCTGTCTATTGAACTGCTGTGAAGCGAGTTTGGCTACAATTCTTGTAATAGGTGCATTACAAATATAAAGCTTATTTGTAATATTAATATTATTATTATATATAAATAAACTATATTTAAAATGAGTTACCTTTTAGAGAAGTGATTATATTTATATGCCAATATTTTCCTATGGTAAAGTTTTCGTTTTGCACTTTTATTTTGATAGTAATAAGATCGGGACTCTTATTTTGAAGGAACTTTTACGGGTTAAATCAGTTTACAGATAAAGATTTATCCCCAGAAAGCACATGGCTACTTAACATGCAAAATGACGTCATTCTGCATGTTAAGTATGTGCTTTCGTTATCGGCTGAATCTTTATTTATTGATTAGATCACGTTACTCTGATGATAGTGTTCAAGACAGCCTATATGTCTGAACTCGATCCTAAGAGTAATGTGTTACGGAGCCTTCTCGTCAATATTGTTTCCACATAACGAGCATTTTGCGCTGCTCTTTTCCAATGTGGAAGCAGAATGTGTGAAAGCATACAGCACGATGCGGGGTGTGTCTGTAGACATCTCTAGACTGGAACAGCGGGGGCCCAGTACGTGAACTCGCCTCGCAGGTGCACACGCCACGATAGAGGACATCAGACTCCAGAGAAAATGTGCTCGAGTCCGAGTCCAAGTCGGAGCGTCAATGTACGAGTCGAGTCCGAGTCATCGTGGGGGGGGGAATTCACGAGTCCGAGTCCGAGTCCAAGTCATCCTGTGCGAGAATTCACGAGTCCAAGTCCGAGTCGCGTCAATCAGTGCGCGAGTCCGAGTCGAGTCGCGAGTCCGAGTCGAGTCACGAGTCCCGAAAATCGGCACTCAAGTCCGACTCGAGTCCGAGTCCAGGACTCGAGTACTCCATCTCTGGTACAAACTGGATAAAACGCAGGCATTGTGTTGTTGTTCAGGAGGTTGATGCCCATGCCCCTGCCCCCGCCTCGGCGTAAGAGAGACGTAAGCGATACCGCCTCTTAGCTCCGAAGCTCTTGCCTCTAGACCGACAATTTTTTGGAGCTGGAAGTGAACCGGATTCCGGAGCTAAGAGGCGGCGCCTCTGCGGTGTGAACAGGAAAAAACGGTACTTTTCAGACTCCAGCTCCGAGCCGGTGTGAAAGGGGCATGAGAGAGCTTTAGCAACAACAAAAAAACACTTCTGGCCCCTCTTGGTCGATTTTGATGATTGACACCTCTTTTTAACCGTTAGAGCCAATAGAATCGAGGGGAAGTTCCTAAAATTCATCTAAACATTACCCATTGGCGAATGAGTGATGCGTAGCCAGAATGCCCAAAACCGGAAGCTGTCATACACTCTAGTAGCTATCATAGCAGCTATGAAAACTCCGTTATTGACATAAAAATGGAATGATGGATTATCAGTAATCATTTCAAAGTGACACAGACACATTGGATTGACCTTCAGCCGCGGGGGCATGGGGCTTAACAGGTTGGCACAGGGGTGCTTTAAGCTACATGCTAATTTCAGCAAGCTAACATGCTCACAATGACGAACATGCTCACAATGACAAAGCTGATATGCCATTAATTGTTTACTAGTGCACGTGTACCAACCAAACACGCAGCCTGTTGCAGTTGCTTCTGTTAGACCGAACTATTTTCAACTTTACGCATATCTTTTATCATGCTTATTTTTTATTCTATTATTAACTTAACGCTGTTGAGTTGTTGCTGTTGTACATTCCCACAACTCATGCGCAGGCCATGACTGACTTACAGCTGGGACAGCTGAGCCACTAGCATAGTGATCGGAACAACGGCTATCCTGCACTAAACATCTGGTGAAGGACACAAAGAGAATACTGGGTAAATATTTGTAGATCATATTTCATCATGGGCAACATAAGATCACTGGTTAATGGGAATGGACGAGCTAACGTTAGCAAGAAATCAGACGGAATATCTGAGTGTAGTTTAACGTGCTTTACAGAAACATGACTGCACCTGCTGACAACAGCGTTTCCTTTGATGGATTTTGTGCTGTTTGGGCTGACAAGGATTGCACCGATAGCTTCTCCATGTCTTAACCATGCGCCTTCAGAGGGTCTCTGTGCTGTGGAGAACGTCCTGCCTCGTTCCTTTGCCAAAGAAGCTGTGTCCCTGTGGCTAGAAGAACTTTGATTGCACATTTTTACTTCAACTCATGTTTATATAAAATATTTATTTTTATTTTATTCGTATATGAAACATGAAACATTATCCTCCTGGTACTAAAAATCTATTTTGATTGATTGATTTACCATCCCTTAGCTTGCCATCTAGCAGAAAACACAACGTAGGCTACAGCTGAGGCTGATGTTAAGTTTGCAGATCATAAGGTCATAAATCAAAGTTTTGAACAAATAAATATACGTCAAAGAACTGAGCAACTCTTTTTTAGCTTTATTCGAATCAACAGCAGCACTTCAGCATCTTGCGACCAACATTTTTGAAATTGAATTCCCCATTAAGCCATTAGCCGCTATTTACTTGTCTTTGCACTTGCTCCCAGTTTCATTAAAACAGAGCCGTAAGAATTGAGAATACCACTCAATATTTTATTCTCCACTCCTTTGTTCCAGCTTTCTCTTTCTAGGTCAGTTTGATGTTGCCTGTGGGTGATGGTGTGTCAATAAGAGCCATTGCAGTTGTTTTGAAATTGACCTGTGGGCATGTGGGAGCTTCTCTGTTCTTTACTGAGATCCCAGGTGACTCAACCATGTGTCTCCTCTCTGGAGCTGCAGGGGCTGTGCTTGTTGTTCAAATGGAGATGAAGATGCTGAATGTGACTCGGCCCGAAAGAGTTGATTCTGACTAACCATAGCCGTGTGTTGAAAAGCCCACCCTGCTTCTTCTCATAGCCACAGATCATGTCCAACAACCTAGAGAATGTAGAGCCAGGTGCCAGGACTGGAGGGCAGCAGAGAGTCTCATATCAGACTTAGCCAGTCAATATGTTGCCTTTGGTTTAGCAGAGTTGTGTTAGCAAGAGCTGCGTGTTCATTGACGCAGATAGAACTGCACGTGTAGAGGTTTAAATGTATTTGAAGTGGAATTAATGGTTTAATGGAAAGAAAGTTATATTGTACTTTTTAAAGGCATAGGTTTTTTAAAAAAAGCTTTAGTCATACAGATTAATGGTACAGGGAAGTTTTTCCCCAGCCTGGAAATATCTGTTGCCAGGCGCTAGGTCAGGGTTGCCAACTCTCACGCATCTGGCGTGTGACACACGCTTTCACTCTCAATCTCACGCTCTCACGCTGCCCAAACTATTCTCACGCCAAAACAAGATGAACCGGCGATCGTTTTTGGTTGGTTATTTACAATGTTGAGTTGACAGCTGCTCAAGCTGTCGATCCGCTCCCTCCCCGCCCGCACCACTCAGACAGCAGAGCAGTGGGAGCCGGTTGGTCAACCCCCGACCCGTATTGCGCATGCGCAGATCTAAGATCCAGTGGAAATGATAAAAAATTAAAAGTCTGCTGCTTATTGTTCTACTAGGCCAACATATAGTCAAAGAGTATGAGAGTGAGAGTGTGTTAATTAATATATTTGGCAATTTGGAGTAAGTCTGTAGATTTGTTTGTGTGTGTGTGTTTCATGTATAGGCCTCTCACGATAATTAATTTAGTTAATGATTGCGATAAACGATAATATTGTCGGCACCGTTGTATGAGCATATTAGACCACTGACATAATGATATATATATATAATAATACATCAAGTACATCCTTTCAAACTGCTAGTCACATCCTCATGTAAATGGCAATTTATCGAGTTCATTTTTATTTTATCGTACGATAAGTCAATGAATTGTTTATCGCGACAGGCACACATTAAAACAGTGGAAACAAACATGTTTGACTTTCATTAGTGAAAGAAACTTTGTGCCCTTTATAGTCTGTGTCCAAAATTGCGTATTTCTATATATTGTATGCTAAGGTCCTGCTGCTGACACGATAGCAGTCATTTAGTGCGCATATGTGTAATCAAACCCATGATATCAAAATCTCACTCCAGCCAGGTACCAAAAGTTGGCAACCCTGCGCTCGGTGAGTGGTGGAACTAGCATGTTGGTTACCTACTGCAGCTCGCAAGCTAACTTTTAACCCATTATGGTGTGTTCACACCGGACGCGATGCACTTTTGGGGGGTGGCGCAATTAAATGTAAATTCAATGCAAAGACGTGGACAGACGCGAATGAAGTGGTTGATGCGAATGACGCGGTGTCATTGAGGCGATTGAAGGGGGCTGCGACAACCGCGAGAATTCAATTTGTTCAACCGAGCGTCAAATTCGCGTTGCGCTTTCTCGCGGTAGCCAATCAGCGGTGAGGATCTCAGCCTGCCGTCGCTGACGTTGAATCAGAAAACCAAGACATTAGCTGTTAGCACTCAGAGCTCACAGCTCCTCATATTTAAAAACTGGACAAAAGTGAACAACCCACAGACTGTCTGAGGGTTACGTTCCCTCCAAATCTAGGGGTACGAAGGGGAGTAACAAAACACAAAGATGACCAGGCATGAGAAGAAAGAGGAAACTGGTCTCTGAAGCCACGAGCAGCTCTTTTAATGGACACAAAGAACACAGGCTCACCAGCAATTTGCGAAAACAAACTTAAAGTAACTAGTAAGAACAACTTTCTTCTTAAAGAAAGTGACTAAATTAAACAATACACAACCAGGTCAACTGGAGCACCTAACAATTCACTACAACACAGGCCTCACACAGAGACAGCTGCACACATGCAGCCAGAGGAGGAGGAGAGAGGCCACTGCAGTCTTCCTCAGGTCCTTTATGGAGGCCATGATTGAGGATTGGGAGCACCTGGGGGAGAGAGGCTGCACCTGGAGACAATCAGGGAGAGAGAGAGAAACACACACAAAAGCACACACACACAAGCACCAATTGCGGCACGTAACACTGAGTCATGGCGAACACAGTCGCTGGTGTATCTGTGTCTGTAGTGATGGCAAAATGAAGCTTTGAATGAAGCGTCGAACCACTTGGACAATTGTGTCGGAAATAGGTTCATTTCTCGAAGCTTCAGTTACAGCGACCTCTCCTGGCGAAGTGCAAGGCTGCAGTGGGTTTAATGTATCTTTGTCTTGAAAAATATTCGATGCACACACACACTAAGACTGAATATCATGTTCTAGATTGATAATTGTGTGTATTGGGTTATTGAGAAGAGACTCGAGAGTGCTGGACATTTTTTGGGAGGAGAGGGCCTTTTCTCAGTTATTAAAGTTGAAAAGCAATGATTAAATACATCCATTCCGGGCTTTGAACCAGCTGCGCGGAGGACATCGCCACATTCGGGCTGCCGGCTCTACCCACTGGGCTTTCCATTCCTTGAAATATTGGACTGTTTTTATATTACTGATAATTGTCTTTTTGTTCACAACTTCTCCACATTTCCAAGTGTTTCCCGAGCCAGAACGACCTATCTTTCTTCCTGGTTTGGTCTATAATGATATAAAATGCAATACCAACAGCAACAACAACAACGCAAACTACGACAACAACCCACACATTGCGCATTGTTTAGAGCGGTCATAAAGTGTTGAAGCGCTCAAATTTGAAACGGTTTCAACCTGTCACCTGTCAGAATCGAGAGGAGGCAGTGCATTGAATCGCGTGAATGGACCGTGAACCAGTCAAGTGATTCATTCAGTTTTTGGATTGGCCGATTTATTTTCTTGCTTACAATTTCCCCGCATTTTGAAAACACTCGCTCAGATGGAACCGATGATGCTGGCATGCATACACATTTTTTCGCCAGTTTGAACAGATTGGGATACACATTTTGATGGTCCACCCAGTACGCCAGTGGGTCTTTGGATCTTTCCAGCGGTGGATCAGTCATGTACCGCTGCACCTCCACTGTAGCATCTGCTGTGGCATTCCTTGCTGTCCTCGCTTCAGAAGCATCTCTGTCCAGAGTTTCCCAAAGGTGCCTGAAAGACAAACATGACTGTAATCACCAGTACTGAAAGGTTTCAATGTGTATCCTTTTTTACTTGTACTTATTTTGTCCTGCATTTTATCACTGAACTATTTATAACATTACCTGTGGATGATGGATTGTCAACACTTGCTGGTGCCGGTTGAGCTGATGTGGAGGGCTGTTCTTCTGTAGGTGTGTCAGGTTGTGCGTTTTTCCTCAGTTGTGTGCAAAACGCTGCCAGTCGTTTAACTGATGCCGCTGCCTGGACTTGATTGTAGAATCCAATAGTTTTGAATCTAGGATCCAACAGTGTTGACAGGGTCAATGCAGTTTGGCTCTCGTGGTGTCAAACTTGTTTTGCATATTTGACACCATGTTCTGTCCCAGTAGTTTTGCTGCGTCGTGGCTTGTTTTTCCAATTGTGTGAAAATTAACATTTTCGTCATTGGGATGATCTTGGATCCTGAGACTCTCTTCTCCTCGGAGAGTTCCACTGCTGCCTGGAAAAAGGGGGAGAGCAATTGCAGGCATGCATCTGCTGTTTCATAGTCCTCAGAGGACAGAGGTCTCACATCTGTTTTCAGCGTTGCAACAGCTGCCCCCACTGACTGCCTCTCTTTGAAAAGGCGTTGTAGCATTAGGTGCTGTTCCAGCGGGTGTCCACTTCCTGAATGAGCTTCAGCACAGGGTGATTCATCTGCTCCTGAACTTCTCTGAGCTTCTCTTTTGCTGTTGTGCTGGTTTGAAAGAACGTGACTACTTTTCTAGCCCTTGTGCGTAGGTCTTGTAGGCCAGGAGTTGCATCCAGAGATTTCTTCACCACTAAATGTAGTGAATGAGCAAAGCAAAGTGCATGTCTTAGATTTAAACTTCTGACAGAGGCAACCATATTTGCTCCTGCATCCGTCACAATTGAGGGCACTTTGCCTGCAGTGCCCCATCCCTCCATGAGAGACCTCATTGCAGCAGTGATGGTAACCGCTGTCTGAGCTTCAGGGAAAGGCAGCACTCTCAGAAGCACTGTGGCCAGCTTCGCAGAGTCATCCACATAGTGGCAGGTCACGGCTAGATATGCGTCCATATTAATGGAGGTCCACATATCAGCAGTCAGGCTCACAGCCTCTGACCCTCTGCATGACAGCCTTGGCCTTCGTCTTCTCCTCCTCGTAGCGCTTGACCACCGTCTCCTTTAGAACCCGTCTGGATGGAAGAGTGTATCTAGGACCAAGCAAGGCCACAAGCTCCTTGAAGCCACAGTCATCCACGATGGAAAAAGGCTGCGAGTCTTTCACCACCATATTCACAAGAGCTCCATCCAGCTCTTGCTTCCGGTCCACTAAGACAAAGAAATAAAGACAAAGAATAAAAACAACACCCAAAAAAGCAAATAAGGATTTATGTGAAATTGCACTCAAAGGAAGCAGACTTGTGAGTCATGGAATACAGTCATAGCATATTGTGTTAGTGTTACTAGTTAATAATAATACACACCATGTGTGTTCCTCTGGTTCACAGCAGCTCCATGGTTGGCAGTGAAGTGCCTAATCATGGAGGAAGTATTCCCATGATACTTCAGTTCAGTTGAACACCAAGCACTGGACCTGTAGAGAAAGGCATTTGTGCAATGTCAGTCTATAAAGCTATAGCCTAATGGCTACATTGATCTTATACATAATTGTACTTTAATGCTACTTAATATAGACTTGAGATAAACCATAGCTATACTACTGTAGTTGACCTACCTTATCATGCGCAATCAGATTGAAGTGATCCCACATCAGAACGACCTCTCTTCCTGGCTGGCTCCATAATGATCCAAACGCAATACTAACAACTCAACAGCAACACGGCAAATTACGACGACAATCCCACACATTGCCAGATTGTGCATTTTTTTGAGCGGTTATAAAGTGTCACTTACTAAGTGACGCACAAATTCAAACAGTTTCAACCAGTCAGAATCGAGACGAGGCAGTACATTGAATCACCTGATTGGACGGCGAACCAGTGAGTTGATTCATTCAGGAAATGAAGCCGTTTCTTGCTTAAAATCACATGTCACGTGATTTTAAGCAGTTGCTGTTTCGGTCGTCACATGTCACGTGATTTTAAGCAAGCTTCGAAGCACATGCTTCTATGGAATAGGAAGTCCAGGTTTGAAGCTTGAAGCTCCGTTCGAAGCTTCAGTGTCAAACTGCCATCACTGTAGAGGCTTCTCAATACTCAAATGTCCCCTCCTCGACTCCTCGGTCCTCCGGTAGTGACCCGGAAATGAATTTCAGCGCGCCATTTTGAAGGACATCTCATTTCTCTAAATGCACACCGAGGATCGAGCGTCGAGGAGGCTCTCTGGAGGAGCTCTGACCGAGGACACACTGATGGTTCCTCCACGGCTCTCATACTTTAAATTATATATATTTATATAAATATATTTGTGTGTGTGTGTCCGCATCTGTAGCCTGGTATTGTCTCATTATACCGCACTCTCAATGAATTCAAAGTAAATATGTGGGGGAACAATGTTCAGATGATCTAACAGAGATTATAAAATATGACAAAACACTCGCCAGCTGATGCAGCTGTTGCCACGTAATAATGAACGGACGTCGCTTTAATATGACCGCTCAGAGGAGAGGAGTTCTCATTTCTTTAAACGTCTGCTGCTTCCCCTCCTCTCTCCTCGGTCCTCCGCTCGCATCTCCTGTGGGCGGGACTAAGTCTCGAGGAGGGGAGTCGAGGAGGGGACATTTCAGAATTGAGAAGCCTCTTATGTGTCTGCATCATGTTGTTTTGAGAGAGAACGGAGCAGATATAACGTTAGCTTAGCCTCATCGATCCGATCTCCATTCAGACATGCATTTTAAAATGGTTTTTCGCCTGCTGTCTTGTCTGCACACTTGTCAAAGCATTAATTCATGGTTTGTACTAACCGGTATCAGTATGATGTTACTTCGGCATCATTTTGAAACGTGTATTAATTAAATCACGGGTAAAATATGTTCATTTGTGTTGTAGTTGGTATCTACCATAGTATTTGCATGGATATAAGCCCCGCCCCCTGGCCAGTGCGTCTTGTTTGAATGATGCGAGTAAACACAGCTGACAGCCGCGGTGAAACCTTTATATATACAGTCTATGGGTGAAACCTTCTACATCCATGGGTGAAACCCTTCGAATATTCGCATCGTATGCGGTGTGAGTTATATAAATGTACACCCCGAGTCTTGAAAAGGGAAGTTAGTGGGTCCTGGCCTATAGTTTACAACCAAAAACAAGAAGTAAAGGTCCGTCTGAGAGAATATTAGAGTAACTAATGGGGTGAATGTTAGCTCAATTAGCTAGCAGTGAGACTTTCTAGGGTCTAGCGTTATTGTTTAAAAAATGAATAAGTTTAAGTGGTACATTTGTCAGTTAACATTGTAACTGCATAATGTGCCTAGCATAGAATGCTCAATAGTCATAGCAACAGTAACCAAGGGGGAAATTGTATCATTTGGAAATAGTAACAGCTACCAAAACATAAAGCAGATTTATTTAAACTGCATTAATTTAAATCACAAGTGAGTGATAATCTGGTTGGAACAAACATCAATTGTAATTCCTCTACGAAGATGAACAACTCAAGGAGTCCCACTCATCATCCAATCAAAACATCAGGTAAGTGAAATATGATCTTATAATGAATATTTCAGATAGTTAGCCCGTCAATTTGGTTAGCTAGTCGGCCTATTTAAAACTTCATCAAACACATCAAAGTCCCTCTTGGAACCTTGTACCTTGTAGGGTGTGTGACTAGAGCTAAAATCACAATCAACAACAAGCTTGCGCCATTACAGAAAATATATTGACAATAGTGTTTCAAAGTTTAAAACTACCCTCTGTTGTATCATCATAAAACAACAATATAGTTTTAAAAAAAACTCCATTATGAAATCCATCTGAAAGAGACACAGACACTACCTTTAGCTAGTTAGGAAGTTAGAGGGATATTTAAGAGCTAAATATGTTTGATACAAAGCCTTTACCAAATGAATCTGTAAAAGGCTCAATGCACTTCCATTTTGATTTCCAGGAAAGCACACCGAAGCTGATTCCAGTGCAGCAAAACAGCTGGACAGCCCTGACCAACTTCTATCAACAAACAAGCCTGGACTCTCTCTAGAGGTAAAGCTCAATACAGATTGTTTTACTTAAGAGTTAATACCATAGTGTAGAAGTATTATGTAACAAGTAAATGTCTTGTATTCAAAGTTGTTACTTAAGAATTAGCATAAGAATAACTTGTCATATTTACCCAAGACTGATATTTACGAAAGAAAGGAAAGATATCTGCTGGTGGTGAATGGTTGTTCATCATTATCACTTACAAAAGTCTTAATTATCAATAATAATGGATTTGATTATTTAATTTGTATTTGATAATCTGTACCAGGGTTTCCGCTAGGATTTTTTCTCGCCGGTCAAATGTCCTGGCAGAATTTATTTTACCGGACTAATTTGAAACTTACCGGTCATATTTCAATAATAATAAGAGTTCTGTTGCAGAGTTTCCGTTAGCATGTAATTACCGGACTATGAGCAGATATGTTTAAAACTCAGTTCACGGGCTTATTTTTATATTGCTTCAGTTTATAATCGTAACAGATCGAAAAATTCATTTTTCAATAAATGATGCCACAAACAACAAACAACATAATTATTACATTCAAACAAACTACTTGTAGTAGATAACGTACATTATTCAAAAGTGTACATTACATTTGAATAATAACACGGGAGAAACGGATCCTCTCTTTTCCCTCTCTCTCTCTCTGATTGTGAGTGGACCGGTGAGTATAGCGGAGAGCGATCGTTTAAAGTTTTACAACTTTTCAAACCATTGTTTACAATTCATTTTTCTCTGGGTGATAGTTTATGTCTTTGTGCACCACTTCGCCGACTTTGGTGTTTTTTGGTGGGGTTGTTTGGTTGCACTGGTGAATTGTTTGTCTAATTGGTTGTCGCGCGGCTGCAGCTGCAGTCACGCCGCCAGGTATGGCGTTCCGTGGCAGCTGCGCTGTGTTAGAGAAGCTGACTCGCCAACACGCCATCAAGCTCTCTCCACCTGTCGGTGTGTCGGTGGAGGAGTGTGGTCTGGCTGTGGGGGCTGTGGTGGGATATGGCAGAGTTAAATCTGCCTCCCGCATGAACAGTGCAGTGGTTATTTTTTTAGACTGCACGGAGAAAGCTAACCAGCTGGTGGAGAGCGGGCTAGTGATTAAAGGGACGCTGTTACCCGTGCTACCCCTTGTCACTCCAGCTAAAAAGGTAATCATTTCAAATGTACCCCCGTTTCTGAGAAACGATTTGTTGGAGAGAGAGCTGGCTCGACACGGGCAGCTTGTGTCTCCCATTAAGTTGATCCCCCTGGGCTGCAAATCCCCGCACCTCAAGCACGTTGTGTCTTTTAGGAGACGGGTGCTTATGGTCCTGAAAAAGGATGAAGGGGAATTAAATCTGACTCAAGTATAAAATTGATGATTTTGTGTATACTGTCCATGTTACGTCTGACAGTTTGAGATGCTATGGTTGTGGAGCGGCAGGACACCAGATCCGCGTGTGCCCGGAGAGGGCGGGTGACGCGCCCGGGGTGTCTGCGCTAGCAGCCGGCCCGACGGTGCCTGCGACAGAGCCGCTACAGATTGCCTTGTCCGCGGCCGGGCCGCCGGTGCTGGGGTCTGCGCCCGCGGCAGAGCCCCTGCAGGTCCCTTTGCCCGCTGCCGGACCGCCGGTGATGGGGTCCGCGCCCGCGGCAGAGCCGCTGCAGGTCCCTTTGCCCGCTGCCGGACCGCCGGTGATGGGTGTCCGCGCCCGCGGCAGAGCCGCTGCAGGTCCCTTTGCCCGCTGCCGGACCACCGGTGATGGGGTCCGCGCCAGCGGCGGAGCCGCTGTCGGTTGATTCGCCCGCAGCGGAAACGCCAGTGGTGGAGCCGCCGGTCAGTCGGTCAGGGGCAGAGCCAACGGTTTCACGCGTGGAAAGCACACAGGCAGCCGGTACACACAGTATCACACATACGGACACTCAGGTCACACAGGAAGCAGATAGTGAGCACACTGCAGCCAGAGTGGCTGAGTCTGTTCTAGAGGATGTGGTAATGGATGAGGATTTATTAAGGTTACCTGTTAAAAGAAAAAATGAACAAGTGAGCAAAGGAAGTGTGACTCAAAAAGGGAAGGTGTCAAAGAAGGAGTTGCTGTGTTCCTCCTCTCAGCCAGAGGGAGTCCCAGAGGACGCAGAGGACAGTGACAGCGAGTCATTCTTTGACATCGTTGAGGTAGCAAAGGGAGAGGAGTATTCTATCCAGAGGATCAGATCTTTTCTGGCGGAAACGAAGGGGTTGAGGTCGGTGAAGTTAGAGGATTTTTTTGGTGATGTGCAGATATTTCACAATTCTGCCAGGGTTCTCATGCGGCGCAAAGAAGCTTTGGGGGAACTTTTCTTCAGCGGCCCAGAGAAGGCTCGTTTAAAGAAGATACTTCAGAGGATTAGAGAGGAAACTGCAAAGAATTATGAATAAATACATCTTGGTTTTATTTTTTTTTGTATTTATCTTCAGCCAGGTTTTTGATTTTGTTAGGATGCAACTATAATTTCATTATGAATGACATAAAGCTGGGCTCTTTAAACATTAACGGTGCTCGAGGGGATGCTAAGAGAGCGTCTTTATTTACTTTATTAGGAAACAAGAGTTTAAATGTGACGTTTCTCCAGGAAACTCACAGCACTGCTGAGAACGAGAGTGACTGGAGGAGGGAATGGGGGTGGGGGGGGCTTCTTCAGCCATAAGCGCAGCAATAGTGGAGGGGTTGCCATTCTCTTTGCGAGGGGCTTTACACCCTTCTCCTGTGCGGTCGATGAGGTCATCCCAGGACACTTGCTCAAAATAAATGCTGAATTTGAAAAAGTTAAAATATGTTTTATAAATATTTATGCTCCCAGTGTGGGCGCAGAGAGGCTTTTGTTCTTTGAGAAACTGAAACACACTCTTAGCACCTGTGATAGTGAGGAGTATCTGTTCCTGGGGGGTGACTTCAACAGAGAACCCTGTGCTGGATAGGAACCCCCAGGAGCCGCATGCTGCCTCAAAGAGTGCCTTAATAAGGCTAACAGAAAGCTTTGAGCTGTGTGATGTCTGGAGGCACTTCCACCCGGGCCAGCGGCAGTACACGAGGTGCCCTCTAGGGATAACCTGTTGGCTCTAGCTAGGCTGGATCGGGTCTATGTTTTTAACCATCACATGAATGTGAGCAGAAGCTGCTCCATCAGTCCAGTGGGAATCTCTGACCATTCCCTCGTACAAGTCTCAGTTTTATTAATCATGTTAAGTGTAATAGTGCGTATTGGCACTTTAATGCTTCTCTGTTGGCCGACAACCATTTTAAAAATGTTTTTAAAATTATTTTGGGAAGACTACCGTTTATGTAAGAGAGAGTACAATTCTCTTCAGCAGTGGTGGGATGTAGGGAAAGTGAAGATCAAGCAGCTTTGCCTGCAGTACACTTTCAATGTCACAAAGGACATGGCTAGATCTCTGAGAGCTCTGGAGAGAGAAGTGGTGGAGCTGCAGGGATGGCAGACTCCACAGGAGAGCGAGAACATGTTGAGGTTTCAAAAGTAAAAGCTCAGCTCTGTCTGACCTGCTGGGGTTTTCTGCTCAGGGTGCTGTGCTCAGGGTGCTGTGCTCAGGGTGCTGTGCTCAGGGTGCTCTGCTCAGGGTGCTCTGCTCAGGGTGCTGTGCTCAGGGTGCTGTGCTCAGGGTGCTGTGCTCAGGGTGCTCTGCTCAGGGTGCTGTGCTCAGGGTGCTCTGCTCAGGGTGCTGTGCTCAGGGTGCTGTGCTCAGGGTGCTGTGCTCAGGGTGCTGTGCTCAGGGTGCTCTGCTCAGGGTGCTCTGCTCAGGGTGCTCTGCTCAGGGTGCTGTGCTCAGGGTGCTGTGCTCAGGGTGCTGTGCTCAGGGTGCTGTGCTCAGGGTGCTCTGCTCAGGGTGCTCTGCTCAGGGTGCTGTGCTCAGGGTGCTCTGCTCAGGGTGCTGTGCTCAGGGTGCTGTGCTCAGGGTGCTGTGCTCAGGGTGCTCTGCTCAGGGTGCTCTGGTCAGATCCCGGTTTCAGAACATCGTGAAAATGGATGCTCCCTCTCACTTGTTCTTTGGTCTCGAGTGTAAGAATGGTCAGAGGAGGCTGATGCACTCCCTGCGATCCAATGCTGGGCAGCTGCTTCAGGAGTCCGCCGACATTCGTCAGTGTGCTGTGGAGTTCTACAAAGAGCTCTACAGAACAGAGTTCCAGGCCGAGCCAGAGGTGGCGCAGTCGTTCTATGGGGGCCTTCCTAACGTCCCTGAGGAGGACCATGCTGAGCTGGAGGCGGAGCTCTCTGCCCAGGAGCTGCAGGAAGCCCTGCAGAGCATGCAGAGTGGGAAGGCTCCTGGCATAGATGGCCTGCCTGCAGACTTCTATAAGGCTCTCTGGCCAGTTATAAGTGACGACCTGCTGAGTGTGCTCAGAGACAGTCTAAGTAACGGGAGGTTGCCTCTGAGTTGCAGGAGAGCTGTGCTCACTCTCCTCCCTAAGAAAGGAGACCTGCAGGAGATTAAGAACTGGCGTCCTGTGTCTCTACTCTGTACCGACTACAAGCTGCTTTCCAAAATGTTAGCGACGAGGCTGAGGAAAGTGATGGAGCATGTCGTTCACGTAGACCAGACATACTGTGTACCCAGCAGGTTGATAACTGACAACGTGACTCTAACTCCAGATGTTTTGGACCTCTCCGGTTCATTGGGCTGTGAGCTTGGTCTGATTTCGCTAGACCAAGAAAAGGCTTTTGACCGAGTTGAACACCAGTACTTGTGGCAGACGCTGGAAGCTTTTGGGTTCAGCTCTGGTCTCATAGCCAAGATCCAGGTCTTGTACAGGGACCTTGAGAGAGTACTGAAGATAAACGGTAGTTTGTGTGCTCCTTTTGAAGCTCAGAGAGGAGTCCGACAGGGCTGCTCTCTGTCCGGATGCTCTACTCCCTGGCCATAGAGCCTTTTTTACACCGGGTCAAAGTTACAGGGTTTCTCTTCCTGGCTGTAGGGATGTTTTTAAATTGTCTGCTTATGCGGATGACATAATGGTCTTTGTTAAAAAACAAGATGACATCAATGTTTTAACTAATGTTTTAATATCATCTGCTCGAGTCAACTGGGGGAAAAGTGAGGCCTTAGCAGGAGGCGAAGGGCAGCATTGACAGCTTGGTGTTACCTGGGGGCCTTGGTTGGAAAAGGGCAGGGTTAAAGTACCTGGGTATTTATCTTGGTGATGACACGTGTTGTTTGAAGAAACTGGGACGGGATTATAGAGAAAGGTGGAAGGCCGGTTAAAGAAGTGGAAGTGGATCCTTCCCAAACTTTCTTTTAAAGGGGGCGTATCCTTATTTTAAATAAGCTTGTTTCCTCCATGCTGGCTCACCGGCTGGCGTGCACCGACCCACCCGTAAACCTGCTGTCCAAGGTGCAGGCTCTCATGGTGGACTTCTTCTGGGACCGCATGCACTGGGTCCCTCAGAGCGTCCTGTTCCTGCCAAATGAGGAGGGGGGACATGGCCTGGTTCACCTGGCAAGCAGAGGGGCAGCTTTCAGGCTCCGGTTCGTCCAGAGGTTCCTGACTGGACCTGCTGACCTGGTCTGGAGACCCGTAGCTCGGGCCTTATTGGAGCGCTGTGGTGGGCTGGGTCTGGCTGAGTCGCTGTTCCTAATGGACCTGAAAGGATTACGCCTGAACAATCTCTCGGGGTTCTATGGAGGTCTCTTCAAGGTGTGGGGACTACTCAGAAGAGAGAGACCAGAGTGCTGTGGCTCACTGTTCTGGCTCCTCAGAGAGCCGGTGGTCCGTGGATCTCGTTTTGTGTGTGAAGTAGGGCCTTCTCTACAACAGAGACTCTGTGAGGAGAAGATCCTCACGCTGGGCCAGGTGGTGGAGGTGTGTGGGCCCCGTCTGGACAACGCTGCAGGCCTGGCCTCACGTCTGAGCCTCAGGTCAGTCCGGGCGGTCAATCAATCAATCAATGTTTATTTATATAGCCCAATATCACAAATGTTACATTTGTCTCAGTGGTCTTCACAGTGTGTACAGAATATCAGTATGACAATACGACACCCTCTGTCCTTAGACCCTCTGTCCTTAGACCCTCTGTCCTTAGACCCTCACATCGTACAAGGAAAAACTTCCAAAGAAAACCCAGTTTAAAGGGAAAAATGGGAGAAACCTCAGGGAGAGCAACAGAGGAGGGATCCCTCTCCCAGGACGGACAGACGTGCAATAGATGCCGTGTGTAAATTGAGAAGATAATACATTTGCAACATAGGTAGTCCAAATGTTTGGAAATGCATGTGTGTATAATAGGAAGATGAATCCACGAGGATATCCATCCAGGACCGATGATCCAGGACCACAGCCACGACTCAAGATCCAGGACACAGGACCGCAGGATCATCCATGACTCCGGATCCCGCGTATATAGACACCAAAAAGAAAGACATGTGGGGAAGCTGGGTTAATCGGAACATGAGAGTACACAGGTATAGACAGAGAGAAGGAAGAAGTAAGATGTCCCCCGACAAACTAAGCCTATATCAGCAAAACTAGGGGCTGAATCTAATCAGCCCTAACTATAAGCTTTATCAAAAAGGAAGGTCTTAAGCGCACTCTTAAAAACGGATAGGGTGTCTGCCGCCCGAACACAAACTGGAAGCTGATTCCACAAATGTGGAGCTTGATAAGAAAAGGCTCTGGCTCCCATTGTACTTTTAGAGACTCTAGGAACAACCAACAACCCTGCATTCTTGGAACGCAATGCAGCCTCCTGCTGCAGAGCTGGAAGCAGCAGCTCAGCCAATCAGAGCTGGCGCTGATCGCTGCTCACTGTAACGGACTGAAGTCGCCAAATGACAATGACTCTTTTCCAGAGATGCGATGTTTTCCTGATCTCAGTTGTGAGGGGTTTTTGTTAAAGTTGGACAATGTTACTGATTTTAAGTTTAGCACCATGTCCAACAAAACATTTTATTATTTTGTGACAAAGGTGCTGAATCAGAGCAGACTCCAAGAGCGAGTGGACACGCGGTGGAGAGCCCACCTGGGCCTGACGGAGGCTCAGAGGCCTGAGTGGAGAGCGCTCTACAGCCTCCGCTGACTAAGAGGGGTGGGGACCTCCAGTGGAGGGTCCTCCACGCTGCGGTAGCTGGTAATGCGTTTGTTTCAGTGATCAACCCTACAGTGTCTGACGCCTGTCCTTTCTGTGAACAGAGGGAAACCATTTTTCATTGCTTTACAGAATGTGGTCGACTCCTTTGTCTTTTTCAGTTACTCACTCAGATGTTGTTTTTGTTTAATGTGGTTTTTTCTAAGACAGTGTTCATGTTGGGTTGTCGGTACAGCCAGAAGCAAAAGTGCAAAAGTCAGCTTTTGAATTTTTTGTTGGGGCAGGCTGAACGGCCATCTACCTCAGCAGGAGGAATAAAGTTGCGGAATCTTTGGATACCGATGCAGTTTTGATTTTCAAGCGGATGGTTAAAGCAAGACTGAAAGCGGACTATGGTTATTTTTGCTTAACCAAAAATGTGGGAGAATTTGAGGCCATGTGGTGCTTTAAAAATGCTTTGGTTTCTGTGGAGAATGGGGATCTTATTTTCAGTAGTTGTCTGAACTGACAATGTGTGTCAATGTGTCTGTTTGGTCTTTGTTTTGTGAATAAAAGTGTTTTGAAAAATCAAAATCTCTCTCTCTCTCTCTCTCTCTCTCTCTCTCTCTCTCTCTCTCTCTCTCTCTCTCTCTCTCTCTCTCTCTCTCTCTCTCTCTCTCTCTCTCTCTCCTGACAGCCAGTCAGTTTCTCATGCAGCTCCTGCAGCCCGCTAAACAGTGGGCGGGGCTTCAGGTGCTCATGCAGAGCTGCGTGTCTCGGTCAGACTCAGCAGCTGATCTGATCGCTCTCTCGCTCCGGTTACACTTCACTCGTGTTTATGTCCATATCGATCAGATCCAGCTCTCCTGATCGGCCTTTATAGAGAGCACCGATCAAACTATTAAGAGTGAATATCGGCCGATAATGACCGGCGGCCGATCGATCGGAGCCTCCCTAATTATTACCAGACATTTTGACCGTCAGGTTTTGAATTTACCGGTTTTTAATACATTTTACCAGCTAAAAACCGGTAATTTCCGGCTAACGGAAACCCTGATCTGTACCTTGCGTTAGGTCATACCCCCCTTCCCATGCTATTTTCGGTCAAAATTGGCCGGTGTGTTTTGCACAGTGATATCTCTAGAACCCCTTATCCAATTTTGATGGTTGACATCTCATTTGAACAGTCAAAGCAAGTAGAATCAAGGGATGACAGACAGAATGACACCAGGGGTGAATTTCATATTCTTTTTGGCAATAAGTTCAAAGATAGTACTTATTTTACATTACTGTATATTATAGAAATGCTTGCCATGTAGGCTGTGTTTACTGGAGATGGAAATGATTTAGTTAGTGTTGTAGCTGAGATTATTCCCGTTCCAATGATGTATGGGATGTATTGATTTGATACAAGCAAGCCAGTGTTTCATGTCATGGTCCAGACCCACCGGTGGGCCCATCAAGTTCAGCAGTCACTGTGATGAATATAAAATAAGACACTGATGCTGTTTTCTTCAATGAACGTGTGTGTGTGTGTGTGTGTGTGTGTGTGTGTGTGTGTGTGTGTGTGTGTGTGTGTGTGTGTGTGTGTGTGTGTGTGTGTGTGTGTGTGTGTGTGTGTGTGTGTGTGTGTGTGTGTGTGTGTGTGTGTGTGTGTGTGTGTGTGTGTGTGTGTGTGTGTGTGTGTGTGTGTGTGTGTGTGTGTGTGTGTGTGTGTGTGTGTGTGTGTGTGTGTGTGTGTGTGTGTGTGTGTGTGTGTGTGTGTGTGTGTGTGTGTGTGTGTGTAAAATGAATGAGGTTGTGCCAAAAAAATAATGATATTTATTTGTTTTGCTCTTGTCACTGAGGGCCCTCTCTTGCTCAAGGGCCCCTGTGCACGTGCCCAGTGTGCCATTATGGTTAATCCGGTCTTGTGTATTGGAGTCACATATTTCCCTCCTAAAATGTAGTGAGGTAGAAACATAATGTAGCATAACATTTAAATCTCGACAAAAGTGTTTAAAGTACCTAAAAAATGTACTTTCCACCACACTAATTGATACTTGTACAAGTCTACAAACCTGCTAACTACACTTTCATTAGCAAATCATTGTTTAACTTTTGATTTCCATTCAGACAAAAATTGTCCGAGAGAAGGCGAAGATCAATCTCCTGATCAAGGAGCACAACAGACTGAGCTTTGAAGTGAAGAAGAAAGAAGCCAGTTTGAAGACGCTGCAGAAGACCCTGCAGACAATGGACGCCCAGCCTGCAGATTCCAACACTGAGGACGCATGTAGGCAGGTGAGTGTGCGGGGGGCATCACAGACTCACCCAGACACAGCTGTGGGAGAAAATGGTCCTTTGGGGCACCATTAATATACAAATGCTGATTAGTGCAGCACCTTTATCTTAAATTATAGACTATAATGCACAAAACATATTGCACTGAAGAATGTCATTAAGGTCCCATATTATAAATAGTAATATTTTTATTATAAAATGGCTCCAAGTCTTATTTAAATACTGTAAATGTATTAGCTGTTCAATCCCAGTTGCATGTATGTGACATCAACTGACAGGAAGTAAAAACATGAACCCAAGTTGCTGCCTAGCAACAATTTCAGTTGAAATGTTCTATACTGAGCATTTTATATAGATGGTGAATACAGTTTATTCAAAAGAACGGTATGAGCAAAACAAATAATTTGAACAATAAAGTATGTAAACATGTTCTAGTGAAATCCCATAATACAAGTATGACCCTGAACAAGAGAAAAAGAAGCGACCTTTAACACAGCATCTGTTCCCACATAGATCAGTCTGCTAACATGTATCACTATTCTTCATCACCTGAAGCATGCTTCTCTTTGTATTATGTATAGTTTTCCAGTCCTTGTTTTAAAGTGTTTTCATTTGGGGTGTGCTTTACTACAGTATGTGTGAGTAGTGCTGTGTCTGTCATAACGTATTGTCTTCATATTCTATCCTTACACCATCTCAGGGACTGCAGTATAACTGTGACATAGATGGTCTCAACACAATTGGGACCAATACAGTATAGATTTTAAAATTAAAAACCTTTTTTTTTCATTTCGAACTTTCAATTCTCACTGTCCATGTTTTACTGTATTTCTTCTGTTTCGCTTTTATTTTACTAAATTGGTTTATGTTAACCTATTTTAATTTCTTGTCAGCTTTACTTCAAGGGAACTTCATTAGGATCACTGTTGATGTTTTATCTTGTTCTCTATTTATTTTAATATTGTGGTATCTATCTATCCATCTATCTATCTACCTATCTATCTATCCATCTATCTATCTATCTATCTATATATCCATCCATCTATCTATCTATCTATCTACCTATCTATCTACCTATCTATATATCCATCTATCTATCTATCCATCTATATATCTATCTATCTATCCATCTATATATCTATCTATCTAATCCATCCATCTATCCATCTATCCATCTATCCATCTATCCATCTATCCATCTATCCATCTATCCATCTATCCATCTATCCATCTATCCATCTATCCATCTATCTATCCATCTATCTATCTATCTATCCATCTGTATTAATGTGTACTGTTATGAACACAAGTGTCAATTCTTTGCACCATGGACAGGAACAGCTAATGCTGGATGAAGGTCATCATGTCTTCTTCATTCACCCTGTATTTAAATGTTGTGCTTCTCTCTCTAATGTCAGCGTATACGCCAGCTTGAGAATAACCTAGACAAGATGAAGGTGAAGATCACTGAGGCTAGTGAAATCCAGACCGCCTATGGACACATTCGTGAGAACCTGCAGCAGGTGAGCACTGAGCAGTGCTTTTATTACACTGTCAACCACTGTGTGAATCAAACCTTTACTTTTAGCAGATACAATAACAAAACGAAAAGGGACACAACTGATGATAACTATCAGTAGCTACCAATAGACTCCATGAAAGCAGTATTTTAACAAGCAGCAAAACGTAACATAAAAATCAAAAAGCAGTGTCTCATTCAGCCGATGTTTGGAATGTGTTGTGAGATCAGGAGGTCCGTGACATATACGCAGGGCTGGAGCAGAAACAGCAGGCAGTTGCTGTTGGACAGACAAAGTTGGACAAAGCAAGCAAACAGTCCCAGACAGCTGCCGCTGCTGCAGGCTGCACACTGGTAAGCATCTCACACACACACACACACACACACACACACACACACACACACACACACACACACACACACACCACACACACACACACACACACACACACAGCATCACCAACACACACAGCATCACCAACACACACCTTAGGCCCTGTGTCCATATAGCGTATTTCTTTGTCTAGAAAACGCCTTCTTTGTACGCACTCGTCTTCTTGTCTTTAGTTGAATGTTTTTTCGTTCCCCCCCACGGGACCCCCCTCTGATAAAGGGATTTGGTTTAAAATCAGAAAAAGTGTAACTTTTGCATTTAAAGGATTTATGATCTCATATGGATTGAAGGGAATGTATAACCCTACTTGACTTGATGTAGCCTTGTTTAAACATAGTGGATTAACTGTGAATCAGTCAAGCAGTGTTGACTTCCTCGAGGTGCTCACATTAAAGATGTTCAATGTGATCTTGTTTGTTCTTTTTTCCTAACCCATCAGGGCAGGGTGCTTCAGATGGAATGTGAGACAATGGGAAAGAAAAGAGAAATGGATCTTGAGCTGTGTGAACTGAGTGCAGAAGAGAAGGTGCTGAAAAGGCAAATGGAAACTCTGGGACAACTCGGCACCCAGAGGCTCCGAGAGCAGGTCAGAAAGAGAGGGGACTCATCTGAGAGGTAGAACAAGTTGCTTTTGGTTTGTTAGTTCTTGTCATATTTCATTTTCACATGTAGGACATTCAAGAAGAAAAAGAAGAAGAAGTAGAGGAAGTAGAGGAAGAAGTAGAGGAAGAAGAAGCAGCACTTCCTGCCGCAGGTAATGTAACAAAGACCTGCCGCTGCATCGATGCTATAACATGCAGAAGATGATCTTATTACTATCAACCAAATGTCTGCTGCAGTCGTTACATACATTTGAACGATTTTGGAAGTGAAAAACTGAATTTGGTCTCTGCGTGTGTATAAAGTATAGAACATGATATATTAATAGTGGCAAGTAGGTGAGATTGACCAAGAGCCTTTTCCACTGTCAGTAATCTGGTCTGAAACTGAAGCTACGATCTACAACTAGATCCAAACCAGTGGCGGCGCTAGGGGGTGGCTACTTGGGCTCAAGCCCCGGATGTTTTCTGAAAAGCCCCGGATGTTTCGCGTAAAAGTATTATTATTATTTTTTTAACCGTCTCGGGAGTAGCCTGCTCTGAAGAAGAAGTGATCCTTCCTAGTGCATGACAAGTTTTAAGCTAATAGCCTATACAGTTATGGATATTAGAAAGTTATTGTCATCGAAGCAGGCGCCACAAGCAATGTCATCACCAGCAGTCAAGAAATGGATGATGTTTCAGGTTTGTTAATCTAATGGTGATATCTGCACTCTGGCTGACTGAGTAAGAAGTGAAAAAGAGTGATGTAACGTTAATCTTATAGCTAGTAAACATGGAGTAACCACACTAAGTATACCCTTATATGTTAGTATGTATACAGAACATGACTACAAATTATCCTAAGTTGTAACGTTAACCCTTCATACCTCAGTGTACTTTTAAGACACTAAAATAACGTATTCCAATTTTTATTTTGTTTTCACGCGTGGAATTAGACCAGCTCTCGTTTCAGTACACATAACAACAGAACTGACAGGCAACCCTCTGAATCAGACTCCGATTGGCTGTGACTGCATCCACTCAGAGTGTCCGATTCAGAAACGTGACTCTTACACTCTTTACGTCACAAAAAAAGATGGTGGATGAGAATAGATCTATAAAACGATAAGCAATGCGCCAGAATCAAGGTGAGACTATCCGCATCCTTTAAAACTCTACGCACATTCGTTTCACCTTAATAAGTTAACGACTATTTGAGTGTGTTAAGGCATTAGTTTGCTTCATTAAAGGGTGTTAATGAGTGTTCTCCAGTGCCTTTTGTCCGCTTTAAGGTGTTTTTAAGGTAGGGTTAATGTTGCTCTCAAAGTGCACCAGATTGATGCTTTCAACTTCAATATTTTATAAAAAATCTTCCCGGGGGAACATGTCCTCGGACTCCCTGAGAGGAGGCGGCGACCCCCCTAAAGGATGTTCGGTCCTCCCCCCACTTATAAAAAATAAGTGAGGCCACTTGCTCCTGTGGGTATTGTCCACAGTGACCATTGCATGTGTATATATATATAAAAAAAAATGTATATGTGTAATGTGTATCTGCGCTTTGAGCATTGGAAAAGCGCTATAATAAATGCAAGGAATTATTATTAGTAACTCTGGGCTCAAGCTTTTTAAAAAGCTAAAAGTGAAACATGTGGATTCTCCTAGTACATCAATCTTTTGCAGCATTTTTAAGTGTTATTTAACACGCAAATATTTTATAGTGTTGAATAGTTCATTAGAAATTCTTTACTTGTTTTACTTTGCAATTATTCATCGTTTTCACAATCTATTGCAAAACAACTCAAAGATGTGTCACAAATCTACTGTATATTCAAATGATGTTCTGCTATGCTGAACATATTCATATCTTACACACTGAACATGATTCAATTTGCTATGGTAACTTGTGGGAGGGGGTTTTGTCTGGATGAATAAGTAAGACTCCGTTCTGAGTAACAGTAGCAACCATAACTCTTTGTACCAAGTTAGTCTTTTGTAAAAAACAAATACACAGAATTACAAATAAGAAAAAATATCTGGTGCGTGCTCAACTTTTCTATCACTTCAAATTAACATAGAAATGCCTGTTCTGTTCAGTTCAAAAAGTAATGAGGTGTTTTTTTTGTTGCTCTGTGCTCCGCCCTGCAGACCAGCAGCGTTACGACGTCTGTGGGGCCTCTCGGAGTGACATGAAGTTGATGGAGGACATGGAGGCTCTGAGGGAGGCTCTGGGCTGCGCTGACGTGCAGGTACAAGTCCAATCACTGAATCCTCTACTTTAGGACAGAGCAGGCTAACTGTTTCCAGTTTGAAAGGGTAATGTTGTTATGCACATTATCCTGCTTATTATAGGGATACTTACTGAATCAACTATATGACTTACAATATCAACATAGACATGTTTTTTTATATCTATTTAAAACTCATTATATTGCCCCTGATAAGAAATTAAAAGAAAGAAGAAAAGTATGTGGATATATCATCAACTAAAGTAAGTCTTGCTTCTTTAAATCTTTTGGATGCTTTTGTTTTGTAAGTCTTTGTTCATCTTTATTAGGCAAGGCAAGTTTATTTATATAGCACCTTTCAACACAAGGCAATTCAAAGTGCTTTACAAAAAATGAAAGACATTAAGAAAATGGCATTTAAAACCAGTCATTAAAAAGAAAGCTAATAAAATAAACATTAAAAGAAAAAATACATGGATAAAAGTCACAGTGCAGTTTAAGATATGAATAGTTCAATTAAAAGCAGCGGCAAAAAGAAAAGTCTTCTTGCTGGATTTAAAAGTAGTAAGAGTTGCAGCGGACCTGCAGGTTTCTGGGAGTTTGTTCCAGATATTTGGAGCATAATAACTGAACGCTGCTTCTCCATGTTTAGTTCTGGCTCTGGGACAGAAAGCTGACCATCCCTGAAGACCTGAGAGATCTGGATGGTTCATAGTTTAGCAGGAGGTCAGAAATGTATTTTGGGCCTAAACCATTCAGTGCTTTATAAACCAGCAGCAGTATTTTGAAATCTATTCTTTGACACACAGAAGCCAGTGTAAAGACTTCAGAGCAGGAGTGATGTGGTCCACTTTCTTAGTGTTAGTGAGGACTCGAGCAGCGGCGTTCTGAATCAGCTGTTGTATGTGTTTTAGTGAGACCTGTAAATACACCATTGCAGTAGTCGAGTCTACTGAAGATAAAAGCATGGACAAGTTTTTCCAGATCCTGCTGTGACATTAGTCTTTTAATCCTTGATATGTTCTTTAGGTGATAGTAGGCTGATTTAGTAACTGTTTTAATGTGACTGTTGAAACTCAGGTCAGAGTCCATGACTACACCTAGATTCTGGCTTTATCTGTTGTTTTGAACATTGCAGACTGAAGCTCAGCGCTAACTTTTAAACGTTCTGTCTTGGCTCCAAAAACCATTACCTCAGTTTTATCTTTGTTTAATTGGAGAAAGTTCTGACACATCCAGTCATTGATTTGTTCAATGCACTTACTCAGTGTTTGAATTGGAGCATAGTCTCCTGGTGTCATCTGCATAGCTATGGTAACTTATTCTTTGTTCTTCATTATCTGAGCCAGTGGTAGCATGTAGACGTTAAAGAGAAGAGGCCCCAAGATGGAGCCTTGAGGTACCCCACATGTCATATTTGTCAACTCAGATGTGTATTTACCTATACTGTAGAAACAAAGTTGTTTCTGTCCTTTAAGTAGGATTCAAACCAATTTAGAACTGTTTCCGAAAGTCCCACCCAGTCCCAGACTTCTCATTTGTATTGTGACACACTGCAGATGTGACTGTTTTCCACAACAGGTGCATGGTGAATGAAGTCAAGGTCATTCCTATAATCAACATTATTTTGATCGTGGGCCTGTGCTCTACTGTTTGGCTGTATCATGTATGCCTGTCCTAACAGGAACTGGTCAGCAAGGTGGTGTCGCAGCAAGCCACCCAGCAGTTCCTCCTCTCTGAGGTGACCCGCTGTGAGGAGCTGGCCCAACAGGAGGAAGCAGCTCTGACCCAGCTGCAACTGCAGCACGCTGAGCTCAAGTTCAGCAGCAAACCTGCAGCTAGCAGGTACACAGGGGTCAAAAGCACCAGGCATTAGTGTATTATTTAAGTCCCATATTCACATGTGTGTCTTTAGTGTCATATTTAAGGGTCATATTTAAATGTCAGTCCTTAGTGAGAGAGACTTCATTCTGCCCATTTAGACATTACTACGCTGGATGTTTACATTGAAAACAGTGATCTGCTGTTTCTCTGGATACATATAGAACCTTTACATTTGTGCTCACTTGAAATTAAGTCAGTCAGTACAACGTTGTAGAAATTCAAAGGCTTTATTGTCATATGCACAACAATGCAACACAATGAATACATAAGACATAAAAACAAAGAAATAAAAATAAGTAAATAAAATACTGCAATATAAAAATACTGTATACATTACAGTAATGACAGTATTCAATGTTCAGTGTTCAGACATGTTGCACAGCGATTTTACTGCCATGTTTTTGTCCCAGGGGACGTGTGGCTGTCCTATATAACGGATTTTTTTTTGTTCAAGGTTGACTGGCTGAAGAGAGAAATGGAGGCCGAGCTGAATCAGGAAGTGTTCCGTGTCAGACGCCTGCATGGCACTCTGCAGCAGTCCCAGGACCTGTTGGCCACTGTGGAGCGGGGGGTCAACAACCTCTACTTCAGAATGAGCTGCGTGCCCGTCCAGGTCCTCTCTAAACTCATTGTTTAAAGATTGTTTAGTACTGTCTTTAAAACACCTGTAATCATTCCTCCTCTCCTTTCTTAACGAGGGACTGCACGTACAAGCCAAAGCTGCGCTACATAATATATCTAGAGAATACATACTTATCGTAATGGAACAACAACAAATCAACATACCAAAATTATCCAATATGGATATGAAAAGCTATTCTCTCTTCAGAAATAGAACATGTTCTTCAGAAATAAAAAAAATGTCATTCTCACTTCCAGTCCCAATTTATTTGAAAAAGTTCAGCGGTGAAGAACTTCTGTAAAGTGTCCATCGAACGAACTCTCCAAAGATCAGCAGTGGTTGGTGTGCACACTTTGAGTCAGAGCAGGATTTATGATATGGATTATACATCATTTAGACCTACAGTATCCTAATGCTAATGACAGCATGCTCACAAAGACAAAGTGAACAGGCTGATGGAAGTCCTTAGCTCTGCAGGTACATTATTAAGACGTACAAAGTTGAGCTTATGTTTCTGACAGGACTGACAAACATGTAATAGAATTGCTTAAAAACAACATTGTGGGACTGTATGTCTCCATGTGTTTCTCATCACTTTCTCAAGTCAAATCTGTTAGCTTGTCGTTTATAAAAAAATTTCACATCACACATTTTGACCTGTCACTGCAGAGAAAGCACAGGAGAAACAAACTGACGTGTTTAACAAATGTGTTACTCCTCTTTAGGAACTATCCAGTGCATCCTGTGCTGAGAGCTTGGACAAAGTGAAGGACATCAGCAACCGCCTGCCAACCTTACTGCAAAGAGCATCGCAGCACAAAGCTGAGATGAGCGGCCTGGACCAAGAGAGGGTGCCTTAATCCTCTCATACTTCCTTTCTCTTTTGTAATGTTTCAATGCCTGATGTTTCCCTCACTTGTCGGCTTCCAGCCTCATTGGAAGTACTTGCCAGTAGTTTGATAAGTGATGTATGTGCTGAATGTGTTAACCTCTCTGTCTCCTTCCAAAGGTTCACAGTGTGCTTGAGCAGCTCAACCAGATGGAGTCGAGGAACGTCAAAAGACCAAGCACCCCTATACGTAAGTAGCAGGTTTCGATCCTCTTTCTCCGTTAACTGTGGGGTTCCTTTGTTCGTTTTCTTGAACAATGCTAGGGTATAAGGACAGAGGGGTGTCGTATGCTGTAATCACTATAAAGACACGTGTCATTTGTGATATTGGGCTAAATAAAAAAGGTTATTGATGATGATTGAATTTGATTGATTGATCCGGGGCAGGCATAGAACATGAACTTGTCTTGGAATCAGGAATTTGACTAGAATCTTCCTTTGTCCCACAGACTCTCCTGAAGTCAGCGATGATGAAGATGAGTGCTGTCCCTCCCGCGAAGAGATCAAGAGCAACAGCAGGAGACTGGTGGAATCGGAGCAGAACAAGTCGAGAGGCAAGAAGAAGCAGTAGACCTGCGCACCACAGCAGATATGTTACCAAGGCAATAAACAAGAGAACAGACGTTCTGCTTCTGATTGTCCCAGACCCTTAGTGTAATATGGAACCCACTTTCGTTCCTTTCTATTCTGGACTACATTACCGCGACAGAATGTGACTGGGCGAAAATAGTTCATTCTATGGAAGCAAACAAGAGACCGAAGCATTTGAATTTTATTAGTCACCGAATTTATAGCATTGAAAATAATTACTTTGAAAATCATGAATCTGAATTTGTTTGCTCCGAATGTACCTGTGTGAAATAAAAATGTAAAAATTCAAGTTAAAAAATATGAATGTTCAAATTCAGATCCCAAAAAATTCAAGTGAAAAAAATTCGAATGCACAATTTCGGTGTTAAAAAATTCGACGTCAAAAATGTCGGTGTATAAAAATTCGATGTCCAAAATTGCGATGAAACATCATCCGGGCTACTCAGACAGGATAAGCAATCGAGCTGAATGCAATCAAACCGACCTCTGGCCTATCAGAGCACGGCTTTGTCAGTCATGTGATCACAACAACCCGGAGAAAAATGACGGAGAACTGTGGGGCTCAGGTTAGTAGTCAGTTTGTGCTATTTATTTTACAAGCAGTGAGGGCTCGACAGCATTTGTGTCTTACATTAGCTAGCTGAATGAGTGAAGTAGCCTTGTGCCTTGCTGTTAGCAAGCTCCGTAGTTATCATTAATTGAAGTGAATCACAACGTTATCGTGTCCTTTTATGTGTGTGGTAAGTAACGTTACAATCACTTCGGTTAGATAAGTCAAGTAGATCATGCTACACTATACAAATACTCTCTTACAAAAGCCCTGCATTTAAACATGTTCGTGTTACTTTAGTAAAAGTATGCTAGTATAATTAGGAAAGTGTTGTTAAAGTATTTAAAGTAGACACAAGTTATACTAGTATATTATATCATTTGTTTTATTGTTATTACCGATGCACGAGTTGACTTAACTGTTGTAGTTGGAGCTCATTTTGAACAATGAGCTAATAATGATTACTTTCATAATGGTTTAATGTGCTGACTATTGTCTACATTAATAGATGAAGGTCTGGTTTGTTCAAAGTCTCAAAATAGTAGGACATGCTGTCATAATTACCCAGAGTCCGAAGTGACACCTTTACAATGTTAAAGCTGTTAGATAAATGTAGTGATGTAAAAACTAAATATTCAAGATAGTGTAGTGGAAAAGAGATGTTTTAAAAACATGTCACTAAAACAAAATCTCTTGTTTTGGACTGACAGTAATGATCAAGAAATAGTAGATAAACAAATACACACACATCTGATTTGTTGTGGATGCAACACAACAAATGGTGCTCTTACCTGTGATGCCTCCTCCACACATTATAACCAGACTATCATTCAAACTATAAGTAACAGTTCTGTACTTGACTTCAGACAAAGAATTCAAAAGACAAAATCAACACAATTTATTGAAAGACCAATCTTATTTTACGGTGCCTCTCCTTTTGTTTGTATTATTAAACCCTGTCAATCTAAAAAACTGAGCAACTCAACAGTTAACTTTACACTCTTTGTTCCCCTCTCATATTCACAGGATGGATGATTAGAGACCTTGGGGGAAACCTCAGCTTTATGAACGTCCTGTCTGTTGGTTTGGCCAGAGAGGGCTGAGAGTCTTTCCTGCGAGGAGGACCAGGCCTGGGGGAGGAGGACCTGGACCTGCACCAGGCCTGAGGGAGGACGACCTGCACCAGGCCTGAGGGAGGACGACCTGCACCAGGCCTGAGGGAGGAGGACCTGCACCAGCTGCACCTGCAGAACTTAGCCCATGCTGGGCATACTGTAGCTGTTACCACCTGCACGGGCCTAGCCTGTCAATTAACAGATTAACATTTAGTGTAACTTATGTATATATATATTTTTTTTTAAATGGTGATGGTTCATGCTTGATAACTTTTAGTTCACATTTCAATAATTGTATTTGTACTCCTTTTGTCCGTTATTCTTACTGAAAATGTTAAGTTACACATTCACATCTGACTGAAGATTGGCACCATTTATTTATGACGTTGCAAAACTCTGCGGTACAAGGCACAAGTATTGTGAAGCTCATAAAGTGAGGCAAATGCATTTGATCAGCTTTTTTTGCCAAACTTTATAGGCCTGACAATAATCACACTTGAGGTGCAACGTAAAACACAAAACACACAACAATTAAGTTCCTGTTAGACTACAAAACTATTCAGTGTGCAGGTCTTTGTGTTACAATATAAATGTCTCTTAATGTCCTGGACTGCTCTTAAATCTCATCACATCAGCTTCTCCTCTCCCTCTTGGATGTTCTTCTGGACCCTCGGAGAAAGACAACATGGTGAAGCAGTCCTGTCTCTCAGGCGTGTCCTCTCATAACAGAAATATCAAGAAACATTATTGCAGAGCAAGTGTGTTATTTAAGAAAGAGGTGTGTTTGTTTGTTCATAATATAATGATTTTTTATTTGAATGTGTTTTTAAATCCAACAGTGTACTACAAAAATAATCAGATTATGAATAAACCGTTCTAAATTCATCAACATTGAAATAAATGTATTATTAAAATAATATTTAACTCTTATCAAAACTTAGTGCAACTGTAGAAGCTTGCTCTGTCCGGTTGTCTCACTGAAAGACAAAGGGTCGCAGCTCTCACTATGTTCAATCATTTTGCCTTGAATACATTGAAATGTGAAAGTTGAACAAAAAAGAGTCATTACTTTATGCATTCTTGTAAAGTATGAAAAAGGTGTACCTTGGAATCCGTGCTGAAGTTCTCTGCTGCTAGGAGTCCAGATCTGTCTCTCCTCCTCCGGTCCAGCCTGTCTGGGTCACCTTAAGGACACTTTGAACAAACAGATGTAAAGTTACATGCGTGGGTTACAGACTTCTTTACATGCAAACTACTTTTATCTTCTTTTAAAGACCGGTCATAATCTTATTGTTCTACTTTAGAAATTGCTGGATATCACAGTCCTCATACTGTATCAGTTTGATTGAGTATTATTGTGTAGGTCCTTTTGAGTTTTTCATGAGTCAGTCAAATTATGTGTTTCCATATGCCATATTCATATGCATCACACACGTAAGGGTAAGACACACACCTATTTAACAAATGCAATGCAATGGATAAGCTTAATTTTCACTGAAGTCACACATAACGTCATGTCTAATATTTAAACAAATCATTTCCTTGTCCCTAAAGCATTGACTACGCTATTCGTCGTCCTTAAATGCAGGCATTAAGTTACATGTTCCGTTCTACAGCCACAATAAGGCTGTTTCTCAAGTGTGAGGATAATACAATTAAAAGAGGCATTGGTAATAATAATATTAAAAACAACAATGTTTGTGTCATTCGTCGGATAGACGGTTAGCTGCTATAACTAACTCCAGTTCAACAAACCATATTACAATATCTAAGGGAACGTTATTTCTGGACCATCTTGAAATGTGACGTTCATACTTTAAAGATACACACATTTCATTGTGAGGTTGATTTAATATACACTAAGCCTCTCTTCAACAATACGTTGACGTTAGCTTAGGGTCACCAGACGTCCCCGTTTTCCGGGGACAGTCTCCGTTTGTATTGGCCTGTCCCCGGTTGAAACTGTCCCCGGAAATGTCCCCGTTTTTTAATATACGTTAAAAACACATGTCTGCAAATGACTTTGGTTTCAGTTGTGTGTGTGTGAGCAGGCTCCGATTGGCCATCAGGAGATTCGGAACTTTTCCCGTTGGGCCGCTGCCGTTGGTGGTCCGCTGGCTCTGGCATAGGTGGGCCGTGGACTTTCACGGTAACGCATCCGCCACCGCAAACACCTGCCATTGCGAGGCTCTGGTGGCTCCGGCAGGTCCGGTGCAGCGGTGCTGTGAAAGTCCACCGCCGTTGCGAGTCTCCGGCTGTAATAATCCACTACCGCCCGCGAGGACCCAGGTACGATTCCGTCCTGAGGTCCAAAAATTTTTTTATTTTAATTTCAAAAAAATAATCTCCCGTTCATCGCGTCCATTCGCGACCCACCTATCACATCTCTGCGCCCCACCAGTGGGGCGCGCCCCCACACTTTGAGAAACGCTGTTTTAAACCCACTGCAGCCTTGCACTTCGCCAGGAGAGGTCGCTGTAACTGAAGCTTCGAGAAATGTGGTTTGATGCTTCATTCAAAGCTTCATTTTGCCATACCTACAGTTTGCTGCATTGGGCTTCACCGCACTCTATCCCGGAGTTCACTGCTTGGCTCTGATAGGCCAGAAGTCGGTTTGATTGCATTCGGGCTCGATTGCTTATCCTGTCTGAGTAGCCCGATGATGTGCATCACAATTTTGGATTTTGAATATTTAAACACCGACATTTTTGACGTCGAATTTTTTAACACCGAAATTGTGCATTCTAATTTGTTTCACTTTAATTTTTGGGATCTGAATTTGACTATTACATTTTTTTGAACTTGAATTGTTACATTTTTATTTCACATAGGTAAATTCGGAGCAAAAAAAAATTCAGATAGCCTACATGATTTTCAAAGTAGTTTATTTTCAATGCTAAAACTTCGGTCTCTGATAAAATTCAAATACTTCTGTCTCTTGTTTGCTTTGTGCTTTTTGTGACGCATAGTGGTGGTTGGGTTATGGTATGGGCAGGCGTATGTTATGGACGACGAACACAGGCCACTCGATTCACAACATTACCCTAACCCTAACCCTACCCCTACCCTCACACCAGATACTGACTGGTTTTCGGACCCCCCCCAGACCCCCCCAATAAGCAAAACTGCACGTTTCAGAGTGGCCTTTTATTGTGGCCAGCCTAAGGCACACCTGTGCAATAATCATGCTGTCTAATCAGCATCTTGATATTACATTACATTTCATTTAGCTGACGCTTTTATCCAAAGCGACTTACAATAACTACATTCGACCAGGAAGACACAACCTTGAAGAAAACAGAATCATATAAGTACATCAGGTTTCAAAGAGCCAATCGTTTCAAGTGCTACTCAACTGGCTGTAGATAAGCCAGACCTTTATTAGTATATAAGTGCTCTGTTAGCAGTTCTTTGTTAGTCATTCTATCGCTCGAAGTGAGTCGAAAGAGATGAGTTTTCAGTCTGCGCCGGAAGGTGTGTAAGCTTTCTGCGGTCCTGATTTCAATGGGGAGCTCATTCCACCATTTTGGGGCCAGGCATAGCAAACCCACATGTTTTAGCTGATGGGAACTTGGGTCCCCCTCGCAGTGAGGGTGCAGCGAGCCGTTTTGGCTGATGCAGAGCGGAGTGCACGTGCTGGGGTGTACGGTTTAACCATGTCCTGGATGTAGGAAGGGCCAGATCCATTCGCAGCATGGTACGCAAGTACCAGTGTCTTGAAGTGAATTCTAGCCGTTACATGATATGCCACACCTGTGAGGTGGGATGGATTATCTCGGCAAAGGAGAAGTGCTCACTGTCACAGGTTTGTGAACAATATTGAGAGAAATGGTTATTTTGTGTATATAGAAAATGTTTTAGATCTTTGAGTTCATCTCGTGAAAAATGGAGCAAAAACAAAAGTGTTGCGTTTAATATTTTGTTCAGTGTATATTGGAACACTTTTAGCACCCAGCCATATCAAAATTCAAGAATTGTGTTTTTTGATGCACCCTAAATGACAATGTTTTTTGGAGCTAATGGTTTGTTTGAGGCTCGAGTCATTCTTAAAAGTGAAGTTTTTCCCACAGTGGTTAACGAGCGCGTTGATTAGCTAATGTAGCCAGCAAGCTAACTTGCTCTGAACCCATTAGCCAACCATGGTAGGTCATTCATAACATCAATTATTGACTAGACATGTTATTTTTTTACCATTCCTTCCCTATCATAGCTATCTTTTGTGGAGCAGTTTATCCTTGAGCAGAGCAGTTGTACCCATTGACTGTATAAGCCTATGTGAAGATTCTGCATGGCTCTAATCCATATATGGGTAAAGAGGTGGATCTTAATGTGGAGTTGAGGCGGTGGGGTGATGCAGCAGAGCAGCAAGAAGCAAACCTCCTGTCAATCAAAAGGATGAGTTGTATACAAGTGCACCCCCTGTACAGTTGTCATGTAAAGGAAATTATATATAGACCAACATTCTTAAACATATTTTTATTTATTTACAGTTGGGGAATCGTAGCATTGCCCTTGTTTTTTTAGCCCATGTTCATTTTTCCTCACCAGGATGCAGCTTGTTGTTCTTTGGAGGCTCTCATAGCTTTCTCTGTTTTTGGATGGTCTACTTGTTTTTCTTGGCTTGCTGTCAGCAAATGGAGCGACTTTGTCAGTTTTTGGATTTACTTTGACTCCATTGAAATGTTTTATTTCTCACAAAGACTCTTATGGCGCTTTTCCACTGCAGGGCCTCGCTCAGCTTAGTACGGTATGGCTAGGCCTCGTTAGGCCTTGTTAGGCCAGGCTCACTTTATGCTGTGTTTCCATTACAGTTTAGAACTGGGGTAGTAACTATAGTAACACAGTGTAGCCGTGACGTCATCTTCAATGCGAAACACAAAACCAACATATGTAGCTCAGCGTTCCCAGTCGGCTAGCGGGAGGAAAAGACAAGGAAATCGGGCTCCATGGAAGTTCCTCCGGCTATAATGGGAATGGCTACTTCACGCAAACAATGGACGCACGCCTTCAGTCTCTCGAGAGGGCATCACTGGCATCAGGGCCGCCTAATGCAGCGCTTCCGGCTTCACGCGGAACGGGTCCTCATCGCATGCAGAGTTTTACCCATTCTGGCTTCAACCACAACACCTCCTGCAGGCAGAATATTCCGTTTTTTCGGCGCACCAACGGCTGGATCTGCGACAACAACACAGTACTGTCCAAATCCGTTCACAGTCTCTGATCCACTAAATCCTTACACATTACAGAGGTGAATTAGGTTCAAATGTGTAATATCGCGTCTGCGTTTGTTTACGTCGCCGTTTTTCTCCCTTACCGCTGTCAAACAACATCATGGAGGATTGTGTCGGGTAGTTTTCAATCATACAAAGCCAGATTCAATCAGAACTACTTCTTCAACCTATACTTTTCAAGAATGCCGTGTTGTATCGGTTATCACGTGGTTCAGCGGCATAAACGCCGCTGCAGTGCATTGTGCACCGGAGCTATTCCACTGTTAACTCACATGCATCAGTCGTCTTTAAGCATTCACTGTCCGACTGTCATATAAGCAGCTATAAATATTTCCCATCTGTTAGCGATGTGTTTCAGTATGAATTTACGCCGTTGGCATCACAACAACGTCATTAAGGTTCTCTGACATTCTACAGGTGATGTTGCTTAGCAACCAAGGTAATCAGTCATCTTGACTACTGTCACTATTATTGCGGCATTAAACCGTTTCCTACACAATAACAGATTCTTAGTGCTGCCCGACTGTATACATATTTCAAGGTGCGGTCGCGTTCTAGTCACTTTGTTCAAGCGCTACTGCTCGTTACAACTCTATTCGCTTTAGCGTAGGCTACTAGCATGACTGGTATTGCTCAGGGCAATCTCGATGACAAGGTCAATGTTCCCCCTTTCTACGCACGGAGATAATGTAATCTAAATAGCGTGCAGGCAAGGCTGGCTCTTCAAAGCAGATATTAACGACGCGCTTAAGTTCCCATCATCCGTTCAGTGGAAGTCTTTCAGCCTTAAGCGGGAGTCAAGTAATGAAAAACTACGCGTGCACCGGCTATTCGGGTAAATAATATTAATAGTGTCTCTCCCCAGTTCAATCACCCACTGCCCAGGGAGATCCCCTCATACGTTGCTTTACGCCATCTAGTGTTCAAATACAACATTACTAACCTATAACCCCGCTCAACTGGGAAAAGAGAAGAAGAAAGAAGAGAGAAGAAGAAACAAGAAGAGACTCCTCCAGGAGCACAGCGTGCCTAATCATGAGGAACTATAGGCCCAGTCACACACCTGGAGTGCCTAGGCATCACATCAAGCTCATGGTATTAATGTTCCTCTAACCAAACTGCGTGCATCCACATAAACGTCAAGACGTATACAGCAAACATCTCCAACGACAATTGCTCTTCCTCACCGGGCAACCGTACTTTGCATGCGGATAATCTCCGGCACGCCATCATCTCCCGTCTGGACGTGGCATCCGCCGGCTTCACGACGACCGCGGTTTCCCGTCCCTTAAAAACGTGCATTGCACATCCTCCGTTTTGGGGGGGAATATCTGCATGAGATCATCCGCCATCGCGGCCGCTCAGATCCACATTTATTATCACACTCTCTGGATCTAACACATCGTCCCTCATCACATTACTTAAGCAAGTTCTCATTAGATCGGCTTATCCCCCCAATTATCTCGGGGCATTCGTTCAGGATAGGCGCAGCTACCTCCTCTGCTAATCAAGGCGTCTCATCCTCCAAAAGCTGAGGGTTAGACTAGGTTTCTTTTTCAGAAACAAGTCCGGTTCTCGCTTGAGGCCAGGAAAAGCTAGTCACTGTGACCTTTTGACCTGTGCTGGACTATGTTGATTTGATCTATATGAATGCACCTGCCTATTGCCTGAACAAGTTAGATGCCGCCTATCACAGCGCACTGAGATTTGTCACAAATTGTAAAGCACTTACTCATCACTGTACCCTGTATACCAAGGCAGGTTTACCATCACTTACTGTAAAGAGGCTCAGTCATTGGTACACGTTTATTTATAAAGCTTTGTTGGGTAAACTCCCGTATTATATCTGCTCGCTGATAACACAGAGAGTTGCAAGCAGCTATTGTCTGAGGTCACATGATGTAGTCTTGTTAGATGTGCCAAGAGCAAGGACTGTCTCAGGTAAGACAGCTTTTATGTGCGCAGCTCCACTTGCTTGGAACAATCTTCAGCAAGAATTGAAACTGAGCAATCTCATTCCTCTGCATGTTTTTAAAGCTAGGCTAAATTAAATGCTCGTTGATACTATGGACACTTGTAAATGTCTATAACCATGTAAATGTATCCTGTAAATAATGTATGATGTCCTTTATTGTTTTATGTTTCATGTGGAACCTATATTCTGCAGGTCTCCCTTGAAAAAGAGATCTATGATCTCAATGGGACCAATCTCGTGAAATGAAGATTTGAAATTAAATTAAATTAAAATCCTCATCCCTGCAACAACTCGGACGATGGTCCTCCTCTGCCTTCACATCCTACATCCGCCCGGACATCAGTGCCGTGATGGCTATCCAAAGGTCAGCATGTATACGTGTCTACTGTTCTCGTAACTGTCAGGCTATGACTCCGGGTCTGCGTACGCTAATCCAGCGAGTTCAGGTTGCGGACATGGGTCTGTGGTAGGTTTAACCCTGCAAATGCAGGTTGCGGACACGGGTCCGCGTTATGTTTAATCCTGCGGGTGCAGGTTGCGGACATGGGTCCGCGGTAGGTTTAACCCTGCGAGTGCAGGTTGCGGACATGGGCCCGCGTTAGGTTTAACCCTGCGGGTGCAGGTTGCGGACACAGGTCCGTGTTAGGTTTAACCCTTGCGGGTGCAGGTTGCGGACACAGGTCCACGTTAGGTTTAACCCTGCGAGTGCAGGTTGCGGCCAGTGGGTCCGCGCATGTCTAACCCCGCAGCCCGGAAGCGATTCCGGCGCCCCATGTTAATCTCTCATTTCATCCATAGATCTCAGCAGCCAGCCGCAAGGTAAGAATTGCTCACAGCTCCGTACTTCATACTTCACTTATTTTGGGGGTTCATCAGAGCGGTTCTTTCCCTCCGAATGATCATCCTGCAAACCCGGGGCCTAATCGCCAAAACATCATTACAGTTACTTGTTGTTATACGTCAATCACTATTCCCGCATATCATGTGTCCCGATAATAAACGTGTACTCATACATCACGTCTCTCCTGATTGAAATGTAGCTCAGCGTAAGTTCAATCAGGAAGACAATATCATCGGGTGTCACACGTTATCTCAATAAGTGATCAGGGCCAGGGGCGTTACGCCCCGGCTAGCCAATCATCACACCTGCTAACCCCTTTTAAATCTGCTCTCCCCTCCCTGTCAGTTGTCATTTCAGGTGTCAACACACAACCCTCCTCCACCCCTTCGCCTCCTGTCTCCTAATACTGGGCCAAGCTAAAACTTCTCCCTTCAGATCGGACCAAACTACTATCACCACCACCAGTGTCTAGACCCCGGGGGGGTTCATCAGAGCGGTTCTTTCCCACCTGAATGATCATCCTGCAAACCCGGAGCCTAATCGACAACCCATCATTACAGTTACTTGTTCTTATACGTCAATCACTATTCCCGCATATTATGTGTCCCGATAATAAACATGTATACTCATACATCACGTCTCTCCTGATTGAACAGCCGTTAGCTGTTAGCACTCAGAGATCACAGCTCCTCATATCTATTCAGAAACTAGACAAAAGTTAAACAAGTACAAACCACAGACTGTCTGTGTCATGGAAAAAAGTCTTATTTAATGTGTTGAGTATTTTTTAATCTCTTCTTCTTTCTGCTGTATGTGTTCAGATAGTAAAATGATTCGGTCTTTAGACACAACGTCAGGTGATAGTTATATAATTTAATATTTACCTTTATTTGTGTCACTCATGTTTAACACACACAATGTAGAAAATGCGTCCTGAATAAAAGTAGTATGTGAGCCATCACATCATGATAGTTCCCACAGTGTATCAAGGTGAAATATCATTGTATGTGTTCATGTGTTCAAAAAACTATTGAGTGTCCAAACAAGATTTCAATTTCAATTAGATGTTAACTTGATTTATTTTAATCTGTTTTTTAAATAAAGAGATTCTTATCTTATAGGAAAAAGTGCAGCACTCGGTTCAAGGTTCTTAATTAGTCATACAAAACATAGTTACAGTGTAGTTATGCCGATGAACATCTTGTGTCACAGGCTTCTCCAACAGAGCAACACAAAACACAGATAAACAGAAACATATAGTGCAAGGAAATGCAAAAATAAAACATTTTAAAAAGTGAAAGAGTGCAATAAGAGTCTATATGCAAGTTATTGAAATAGGATATATAGGTAAATAGATCAATATTTTTTAAATCATTTTTAAGTAGCAGCCAGAAGAATATTAGGGATGTTGTTTCAACAGTTCAGGTGTGTAACAGTCTTATTGCCTGTGGGATGAAACTGTCCCTGAGTGGTTCTAGTCCGGATGCTGCGGTAGCTCCTGCCAGACGGCAGCAGACAGAACAGTGTGTGGCTGGGGAGATGGGGGTCTTTTATAATCCAGAGGGCTTTCTTCCTGAGCCGCTGGGAGTAAAGGTCCTCCATGGATGGCAGCTCTGTCCTGGTGATGTGCTGTGCAGCTTTCACCACCCTCAATAAAGCTTTACGATCGAGGGCCGGGGTACCAGGCCGTGATGCAGCCAGTCAGGATGCTCTCTATGGAGCACCTGTAGAAGGTCAGGATCCTCTCTATGGAGCACCTGTAGAAGGTCAGGATCCTCTCTATGGAGCACCTGTAGAAGGTCAGGATGCTCTCTATGGAGCACCTGTAGAAGGTCAGGATCCTCTCTATGGAGCACCTGTAGAAGGTCAGGATGCTCTCTATGGAGCACCTGTAGAAGGTCAGGATCCTCTCTATGGAGCACCTGTAGAAGGTCAGGATCCTCTCTATGGAGCGCCTGTAGAAGGTCAGGATGCTCTCTATGGAGCACCTGTAGAAGGTCAGGATCCTCTCTATGGAGCACCTGAAGGTCAGGATCCTCTCTATGGAGCACCTGTAGGTCAGGATCCTCTCTATGGAGCACCTGTAGAAGGTCAGGATGCTCTCTATGGAGCACCTGTAGGTCAGGATCCTCTCTATGGAGCACCTGTAGAAGGTCAGGATCCTCTCTATGGAGCACCTGTAGAAGGTCAGGATGCTCTCTATGGAGCACCTGTAGAAGGTCAGGATCCTCTCTATGGAGCACCTGAAGGTCAGGATCCTCTCTATGGAGCACCTGAAGGTCAGGATGCTCTCTATGGAGCACCTGTAGAAGGTCAGGATGCTCTCTATGGAGCACCTGTAGAAGGTCAGGGTCCTCTCTATGGAGCACCTGTAGAAGGTCAGGATCCTCTCTATGGAGCACCTGTAGAAGGTCAGGATCCTCTCTATGGAGCACCTGAAGGTCAGGATGCTCTCTATGGAGCACCTGTAGAAGGTCAGGATGCTCTCTATGGAGCACCTGTAGAAGGTCAGGATGCTCTCTATGGAGCACCTGTAGAAGGTCAGGATGCTCTCTATGGAGCACCTGTAGAAGGTCAGGATCCTCTGTATGGAGCACCTGAAGGTCAGGATCCTCTCTATGGAGCACCTGTAGAAGGTCAGGATCCTCTCTATGGAGCACCTGTAGAAGGTCAGGATGCTCTCTATGGAGCACCTGTAGAAGGTCAGGATCCTCTCTATGGAGCACCTGTAGAAGGTCAGGATGCTCTCTATGGTGCACCTGAAGAAGGTCAGGATGCTCTCTATGGAGCACCTGTAGAAGGTCAGGATGCTCTCTATGGTGCACCTGAAGAAGGTCAGGATGCTCTCTATGGAGCACCTGTAGAAGGTCAGGATGCTCTCTATGGAGCACCTGTAGAAGGTCAGGATGCTCTCTATGGAGCACCTGTAGGTCAGGATGCTCTCTATGGAGCACCTGTAGAAGGTCAGGATGCTCTCTATGGAGCACCTGTAGGTCAGGATGCTCTCTATGGAGCACCTGTAGAAGGTCAGGATGCTCTCTATGGAGCACCTGTAGGTCAGGATGCTCTCTATGGAGCACCTGTAGAAGGTCAGGATCCTCTCTATGGAGCACCTGAAGGTCAGGATCCTCTCTATGGAGCACCTGTAGAAGATCAGGATGCTCTCTATGGAGCACCTGTAGAAGGTCAGGATCCTCTCTATGGAGCACCTGAAGGTCAGGATCCTCTCTATGGAGCACCTGTAGAAGGTCAGGATCCTCTCTATGGAGCACCTGAAGGTCAGGATCCTCTCTATGGAGCACCTGTAGGTCAGGATCCTCTCTATGGAGCATCTGTAGAAGGTCAGGATGCTCTCTATGGAGCATCTGTAGAAGGTCAGGATCCTCTCTATGGAGCACCTGTAGAAGGTCAGGATGCTCTCTATGGAGCACCTGTAGAAGGTCAGGATCCTCTCTATGGAGCACCTGTAGAAGGTCAGGATGCTCTCCATGGAGCACCTGTAGAAGGTCAGGATGCTCTCTATGGAGCACCTGTAGAAGGTCAGGATGCTCTCCATGGAGCACCTGTAGAAGGTCAGGATGCTCTCTATGGAGCACCTGTAGAAGGTCAGGATCCTCTCTATGGAGCACCTGTAGAAGGTCAGGATGCTCTCTATGGAGCACCTGTAGAAGGTCAGGATGCTCTCTATGGAGCACCTGTAGAAGGTCAGGATCCTCTCTATGGAGCACCTGTAGAAGGTCAGGATCCTCTCTATGGAGCACCTGTAGAAGGTCAGGATCCTCTCTATGGAGCACCTGTAGAAGGTCAGGATCCTCTCTATGGAGCACCTGTAGAAGGTCAGGATCCTCTCTATGGAGCACCTGTAGAAGGTCAGGATGCTCTCTATGGAGCACCTGTAGAAGATCAGGATGCTCTCTATGGAGCACCTGTAGAAGGTCAGGATCCTCTCTATGGAGCACCTGTAGAAGGTCAGGATCCTCTCTATGGAGCACCTGTAGAAGGTCAGGATGTTCTCTATGGAGCACCTGTAGAAGGTCAGGATGCTCTCTATGGAGCACCTGGAGAAGGTCAGGATGCTCTCTATGGAGCACCTGTAGAAGGTCAGGATCCTCTCTATGGAGCACCTGAAGGTCAGGATGCTCTCTATGGAGCACCTGTAGAAGGTCAGGATGCTCTCTATGGAGCACCTGTAGAAGGTCAGGGTCCTCTCTATGGAGCACCTGTAGAAGGTCAGGATGCTCTCTATGGAGCACCTGTAGAAGGTCAGGGTCCTCTCTATGGAGCACCTGTAGAAGGTCAGGATGCTCTCTATGGAGCACCTGTAGAAGGTCAGGATCCTCTCTATGGAGCACCTGTAGAAGGTCAGGATGCTCTCTATGGAGCACCTGTAGGTCAGGATGCTCTCTATGGAGCACCTGTAGAAGGTCAGGATCCTCTCTATGGAGCACCTGAAGGTCAGGATGCTCTCTATGGAGCACCTGTAGAAGGTCAGGATGCTCTCTATGGAGCACCTGAAGGTCAGGATCCTCTCTATGGAGCACCTGTAGAAGGTCAGGGTCCTCTCTATGGTGCACCTGTAGAAGGTCAGGATGCTCTCTATGGTGCACCTGTAGAAGGTCAGGATGCTCTCTATGGAGCACCTGAAGGTCAGGATGCTCTCTATGGAGCACCTGAAGGTCAGGATGCTCTCTATGGAGCACCTGTAGAAGGTCATGATGCTCTCTATGGAGCACCTGAAGGTCAGGATCCTCTCTATGGAGCACCTGTAGAAGGTGAGGATCCTCTCTATGGTGCACCTGTAGAAGGTCAGGATCCTCTCTATGGAGCACCTGTAGAAGGTCAGGATCCTCTCTATGGAGCACCTGTAGAAGGTCAGGATCCTCTCTATGGAGCACCTGAAGGTCAGGATCCTCTCTATGGAGCACCTGTAGAAGGTCAGGATGCTCTCTATGGAGCACCTGAAGGTCAGGATCCTCTCTATGGAGCACCTGTAGAACGTCAGGATCCTCTCTATGGAGCACCTGGAGAAGGTCAGGATGCTCTCTATGGAGCACCTGTAGAAGGTCAGGATGCTCTCTATGGAGCACCTGTAGAAGGTCAGGATGCTCTCTATGGAGCACCTGTAGAAGGTCAGGATCCTCTCTATGGAGCACCTGTAGAAGGTCAGGATCCTCTCTATGGAGCACCTGTAGAAGGTCAGGATCCTCTCTATGGAGCACCTGAAGGTCAGGATGCTCTCTATGGAGCACCTGTAGAAGGTCAGGATGCTCTCTATGGAGCACCTGAAGGTCAGGATGCTCTCCATGGAGCACCTGTAGAAGGTCAGGATGCTCTCTATGGAGCACCTGTAGAAGATCAGGATGCTCTCTATGGAGCACCTGTAGAAGGTCAGGATCCTCTCTATGGAGCACCTGTAGAAGGTCAGGATGCTCTCTATGGAGCACCTGTAGAAGATCAGGATGCTCTCTATGGAGCACCTGTAGAAGGTCAGGATCCTCTCTATGGAGCACCTGTAGAAGGTCAGGATCCTCTCTATGGAGCACCTGTAGAAGGTCAGGATGTTCTCTATGGAGCACCTGTAGAAGGTCAGGATGCTCTCTATGGAGCACCTGGAGAAGGTCAGGATGCTCTCTATGGAGCACCTGTAGAAGGTCAGGATCCTCTCTATGGAGCACCTGAAGGTCAGGATGCTCTCTATGGAGCACCTGTAGAAGGTCAGGATCCTCTCTATGGAGCACCTGAAGGTCAGGATGCTCTCTATGGAGCACCTGTAGAAGGTCAGGATGCTCTCTATGGAGCACCTGTAGAAGGTCAGGGTCCTCTCTATGGAGCACCTGTAGAAGGTCAGGATGCTCTCTATGGAGCACCTGTAGAAGGTCAGGGTCCTCTCTATGGAGCACCTGTAGAAGGTCAGGATGCTCTCTATGGAGCACCTGTAGAAGGTCAGGATCCTCTCTATGGAGCACCTGAAGGTCAGGATCCTCTCTATGGAGCACCTGAAGGTCAGGATGCTCTCTATGGAGCACCTGTAGAAGGTCAGGATGCTCTCTATGGAGCACCTGTAGAAGGTCAGGGTCCTCTCTATGGAGCACCTGTAGAAGGTCAGGATCCTCTCTATGGAGCACCTGTAGAAGGTCAGGATCCTCTCTATGGAGCACCTGAAGGTCAGGATGCTCTCTATGGAGCACCTGTAGAAGGTCAGGATGCTCTCTATGGAGCACCTGTAGAAGGTCAGGATGCTCTCTATGGAGCACCTGTAGAAGGTCAGGATGCTCTCTATGGAGCACCTGTAGAAGGTCAGGATCCTCTGTATGGAGCACCTGAAGGTCAGGATCCTCTCTATGGAGCACCTGTAGAAGGTCAGGATCCTCTCTATGGAGCACCTGTAGAAGGTCAGGATGCTCTCTATGGAGCACCTGTAGAAGGTCAGGATCCTCTCTATGGAGCACCTGTAGAAGGTCAGGATGCTCTCTATGGTGCACCTGAAGAAGGTCAGGATGCTCTCTATGGAGCACCTGTAGAAGGTCAGGATGCTCTCTATGGTGCACCTGAAGAAGGTCAGGATGCTCTATATGGAGCACCTGTAGAAGGTCAGGATGCTCTCTATGGAGCACCTGTAGAAGGTCAGGATGCTCTCTATGGAGCACCTGTAGGTCAGGATGCTCTCTATGGAGCACCTGTAGAAGGTCAGGATGCTCTCTATGGAGCACCTGTAGGTCAGGATGCTCTCTATGGAGCACCTGTAGAAGGTCAGGATGCTCTCTATGGAGCACCTGTAGGTCAGGATGCTCTCTATGGAGCACCTGTAGAAGGTCAGGATCCTCTCTATGGAGCACCTGAAGGTCAGGATCCTCTCTATGGAGCACCTGTAGAAGATCAGGATGCTCTCTATGGAGCACCTGTAGAAGGTCAGGATCCTCTCTATGGAGCACCTGAAGGTCAGGATCCTCTCTATGGAGCACCTGTAGGTCAGGATCCTCTCTATGGAGCATCTGTAGAAGGTCAGGATGCTCTCTATGGAGCATCTGTAGAAGGTCAGGATCCTCTCTATGGAGCACCTGTAGAAGGTCAGGATGCTCTCTATGGAGCACCTGTAGAAGGTCAGGATCCTCTCTATGGAGCACCTGTAGAAGGTCAGGATGCTCTCCATGGAGCACCTGTAGAAGGTCAGGATGCTCTCTATGGAGCACCTGTAGAAGGTCAGGATGCTCTCCATGGAGCACCTGTAGAAGGTCAGGATGCTCTCTATGGAGCACCTGTAGAAGGTCAGGATCCTCTCTATGGAGCACCTGTAGAAGGTCAGGATGCTCTCTATGGAGCACCTGTAGAAGGTCAGGATGCTCTCTATGGAGCACCTGTAGAAGGTCAGGATCCTCTCTATGGAGCACCTGTAGAAGGTCAGGATCCTCTCTATGGAGCACCTGTAGAAGGTCAGGATCCTCTCTATGGAGCACCTGTAGAAGGTCAGGATCCTCTCTATGGAGCACCTGTAGAAGGTCAGGATCCTCTCTATGGAGCACCTGTAGAAGGTCAGGATGCTCTCTATGGAGCACCTGTAGAAGATCAGGATGCTCTCTATGGAGCACCTGTAGAAGGTCAGGATCCTCTCTATGGAGCACCTGTAGAAGGTCAGGATCCTCTCTATGGAGCACCTGTAGAAGGTCAGGATGTTCTCTATGGAGCACCTGTAGAAGGTCAGGATGCTCTCTATGGAGCACCTGGAGAAGGTCAGGATGCTCTCTATGGAGCACCTGTAGAAGGTCAGGATCCTCTCTATGGAGCACCTGAAGGTCAGGATGCTCTCTATGGAGCACCTGTAGAAGGTCAGGATCCTCTCTATGGAGCACCTGAAGGTCAGGATGCTCTCTATGGAGCACCTGTAGAAGGTCAGGATGCTCTCTATGGAGCACCTGTAGAAGGTCAGGGTCCTCTCTATGGAGCACCTGTAGAAGGTCAGGATGCTCTCTATGGAGCACCTGTAGAAGGTCAGGGTCCTCTCTATGGAGCACCTGTAGAAGGTCAGGATGCTCTCTATGGAGCACCTGTAGAAGGTCAGGATCCTCTCTATGGAGCACCTGTAGAAGGTCAGGATGCTCTCTATGGAGCACCTGTAGGTCAGGATGCTCTCTATGGAGCACCTGTAGAAGGTCAGGATCCTCTCTATGGAGCACCTGAAGGTCAGGATGCTCTCTATGGAGCACCTGTAGAAGGTCAGGATGCTCTCTATGGAGCACCTGAAGGTCAGGATCCTCTCTATGGAGCACCTGTAGAAGGTCAGGGTCCTCTCTATGGTGCACCTGTAGAAGGTCAGGATGCTCTCTATGGTGCACCTGTAGAAGGTCAGGATGCTCTCTATGGAGCACCTGAAGGTCAGGATGCTCTCTATGGAGCACCTGAAGGTCAGGATGCTCTCTATGGAGCACCTGTAGAAGGTCATGATGCTCTCTATGGAGCACCTGAAGGTCAGGATCCTCTCTATGGAGCACCTGTAGAAGGTGAGGATCCTCTCTATGGTGCACCTGTAGAAGGTCAGGATCCTCTCTATGGAGCACCTGTAGAAGGTCAGGATCCTCTCTATGGAGCACCTGTAGAAGGTCAGGATCCTCTCTATGGAGCACCTGAAGGTCAGGATCCTCTCTATGGAGCACCTGTAGAAGGTCAGGATGCTCTCTATGGAGCACCTGAAGGTCAGGATCCTCTCTATGGAGCACCTGTAGAACGTCAGGATCCTCTCTATGGAGCACCTGGAGAAGGTCAGGATGCTCTCTATGGAGCACCTGTAGAAGGTCAGGATGCTCTCTATGGAGCACCTGTAGAAGGTCAGGATGCTCTCTATGGAGCACCTGTAGAAGGTCAGGATCCTCTCTATGGAGCACCTGTAGAAGGTCAGGATCCTCTCTATGGAGCACCTGTAGAAGGTCAGGATCCTCTCTATGGAGCACCTGAAGGTCAGGATGCTCTCTATGGAGCACCTGTAGAAGGTCAGGATGCTCTCTATGGAGCACCTGAAGGTCAGGATGCTCTCCATGGAGCACCTGTAGAAGGTCAGGATGCTCTCTATGGAGCACCTGTAGAAGATCAGGATGCTCTCTATGGAGCACCTGTAGAAGGTCAGGATCCTCTCTATGGAGCACCTGTAGAAGGTCAGGATGCTCTCTATGGAGCACCTGTAGAAGATCAGGATGCTCTCTATGGAGCACCTGTAGAAGGTCAGGATCCTCTCTATGGAGCACCTGTAGAAGGTCAGGATCCTCTCTATGGAGCACCTGTAGAAGGTCAGGATGTTCTCTATGGAGCACCTGTAGAAGGTCAGGATGCTCTCTATGGAGCACCTGGAGAAGGTCAGGATGCTCTCTATGGAGCACCTGTAGAAGGTCAGGATCCTCTCTATGGAGCACCTGAAGGTCAGGATGCTCTCTATGGAGCACCTGTAGAAGGTCAGGATCCTCTCTATGGAGCACCTGAAGGTCAGGATGCTCTCTATGGAGCACCTGTAGAAGGTCAGGATGCTCTCTATGGAGCACCTGTAGAAGGTCAGGGTCCTCTCTATGGAGCACCTGTAGAAGGTCAGGATGCTCTCTATGGAGCACCTGTAGAAGGTCAGGGTCCTCTCTATGGAGCACCTGTAGAAGGTCAGGATGCTCTCTATGGAGCACCTGTAGAAGGTCAGGATCCTCTCTATGGAGCACCTGTAGAAGGTCAGGATGCTCTCTATGGAGCACCTGTAGGCCAGGATGCTCTCTATGGAGCACCTGTAGAAGGTCAGGATCCTCTCTATGGAGCACCTGAAGGTCAGGATGCTCTCTATGGAGCACCTGTAGAAGGTCAGGATGCTCTCTATGGAGCACCTGAAGGTCAGGATCCTCTCTATGGAGCACCTGTAGAAGGTCAGGGTCCTCTCTATGGTGCACCTGTAGAAGGTCAGGATGCTCTCTATGGTGCACCTGTAGAAGGTCAGGATGCTCTCTATGGAGCACCTGAAGGTCAGGATGCTCTCTATGGAGCACCTGAAGGTCAGGATGCTCTCTATGGAGCACCTGTAGAAGGTCATGATGCTCTCTATGGAGCACCTGAAGGTCAGGATCCTCTCTATGGAGCACCTGTAGAAGGTGAGGATCCTCTCTATGGTGCACCTGTAGAAGGTCAGGATCCTCTCTATGGAGCACCTGTAGAAGGTCAGGATCCTCTCTATGGAGCACCTGTAGAAGGTCAGGATCCTCTCTATGGAGCACCTGAAGGTCAGGATCCTCTCTATGGAGCACCTGTAGAAGGTCAGGATGCTCTCTATGGAGCACCTGAAGGTCAGGATCCTCTCTATGGAGCACCTGTAGAACGTCAGGATCCTCTCTATGGAGCACCTGGAGAAGGTCAGGATGCTCTCTATGGAGCACCTGTAGAAGGTCAGGATGCTTTCTATGGAGCACCTGTAGAAGGTCAGGATCCTCTCTATGGAGCACCTGTAGAAGGTCAGGATCCTCTCTATGGAGCACCTGTAGAAGGTCAGGATCCTCTCTATGGAGCACCTGAAGGTCAGGATGCTCTCTATGGAGCACCTGTAGAAGGTCAGGATGCTCTCTATGGAGCACCTGAAGGTCAGGATGCTCTCTATGGAGCACCTGTAGAAGTTGCAGAGTATCCTGGAGTCCATGTTAAACCTCCTCAGCCTGCAGAGGAAGAAGAGCCGCTGTTTTGGTGATGGTGGTGTTGTGAAGAGTCAGACCCGGCGGCAGACATACGTCTCTGGGCGGGCATTTGATGTACCAGGGCGGGCCCACCCCGAAACTTACATTTCCCGGGAAAACTGAATTGTGAAAGAGCTGACATGCTGAAAACCCAACCCCTGCAGGGGGGTCAGGAGATTTTTTGAAATACAAACATAAAATACACATTCTGGTACTCTCTTGAGAAGAAAAATAAATACATCTATTACTACACAACATATTTAAAAAAAATGAATGCCATTTCATTTTTTGTTACTTTGTTCTGAAATCTGAACCTACTGCTCCTCACAGAGAGAAGAGGAGAGGCTGTGAGTTACTTTACATTGTGGATAAGGCTGGATTGCCCCCATTGTTCTGTGTGTCAAAATGAAAGACAGCCCACACATCAATCATCAAACCGCGGGGTCTTATTTCATTACGTGTTGATAGAAATCAACACGTAATATTGTATCGATGTATATAGAGATGTACTACAGCAAAAATATTCTCCGTCGTTATCTTGATTCTGATTGGCCAGAAGACATTATCAAAGATGTTTTATTGAGAAGACGATCACTACGTGACAAAAGTTTTCAAACCGTTTCTAGTCTTCGGTATTTCCAGACAAGTGACTACTGAAATCAATCTTACTAAATTACTTGTGCAATTTACTCCGCGCGAGTTGGCGGACTTTATTTAGCTTACTTTAAAATCATTTTTCATGGTGGGGCTAAGCCATTTATTGGTATGGCTGTAGCCTGTAGGCTAACCAAGTATACCCTGGCGCCGCCACTGAACATAATAATAAAACAATTAAAATGTTGTATTCAGCCCTGATTAAAACAGCGGGCCCAAATCCTGGATGGGCGGGCCCGGCCCCATGGGGCCCGCCCATGACGCCGGGTCTGTGAAGAGTCCATGTCAGGTCCTCAGTGATGAGGACACCGAGGAACCTGAAGCTGCTGACTCTCTCCACGTAGTCCCATTGGTGGCGTGTCCCTCTCTCTGCTGCTTCCTGTAATCCACAATCAGCTCCTTGGTTTAGCTGACGTTGAGATGGAGGTTGTTATCCTGGCACCAAGATGTCAGGTTTCCGACCTCCTCTCTGTACGCCGTCTCGTTACCGCCTGTGATCAGGCCGATGACGGTCGTGTCGTCAGCAAACTTCACGATGGTGTTGGAGCTGTGTGTGGCCACGCAGTCGTGAGTGAACAGGGAGTAGAGGAGAGGGCTGAGCACGCAGCCTTGAGGGGCTCCGGTGTTGAGGATCAGGGTGGAGGATGTGATGTTTCCCACCCGCACTGCCTGGGGTCTGCCCGTCAGGAAGTTCAGGATCCAGTCACAGAGGGCGCTGTTGAGCCCGAGGTCTCTGAGCTTGATAACCAGCTTGGAGGGCTCAATGGTGTTGAAAGCTGAACTGTAGTCAATGATCAGCATTCTCACATGTTCCTCTGGTCCAGGTGTGAGAAGGCAGTGTGGGGGGGGGGCTATGGCGTCCTCTGTGGACCGGTTTGCTCTGTAGGCAGACTGCAGGGGGTCCAGAGAGTCAGGGAGGGAGGAGGTGATGAAGGTTTTGACTAACCGCTCAAAGCACTTCATGATGAAGGAGGTGAGTGCTACTGGGCGGTAGTCATTGAGGCTGGTGGTTTTAGACTTTTTGGGGACAGGAACGATGGTGGAGTGTTTGAGACATGTGGGGACTACAGACTGCAGCAGAGACCTGTTGAAGATGTGTGTGAACACCTCTGCCAGCTGAACTGCACACACACTATAGCAGTTTGCTCTGAGAGGGAACTTTAAATATCCAAGCTACAGATTCAGTGTGTCACCATGGCGATCAGTAGGCTTTAGCTTGAGTGCTCTGTGTTAAAGTTCCTTCAGATCGGTCCTCTTCACTGTAATCACTGGGATTAGATGTTTGTTTCAGCGCTGAGTATTACAACTGTTGAAAACGACCTACAGTTTACCTGAAGTATGGCCTTCCACATTAGCTTCCTCTCTTTGGTACCTCCCTGGATCACCTTCCAGGATGTGAAAATAAATCATTCCTCCCTCCTGCAGGAAGAGCTGCAGAGGCGAGGATCCTGTCTGTGTCCCTGTCCTCATTAGCGCAGAGCTGCCTCCACTGCCTCTCTCTCTCTTTCTGTATATATAAATATATATATATTTCACGCGCACACAATCTACAGCTCTAAACAGGCTGACAGTTTGAAGATAGGCCCACTGTGCCGAGCCGAGCGCAGGGCTGTGAGATGAGAAAGCCCCTGAGTAAAGGAGAATGCAGGCAGCGCTTCTAATTGGGCCCTGAGTATCAGCTGCCAAATATCTCCTGTTAGTTCTCTGCGCCTCTTTTTTTCTCGCGCTATTACTATGCTAATACTATGCCATCTATGCATGCAAATGAGACAGGGTACACTTAGCAGAGTTCCTGCCCTCAGCTGGTCTCTGCCACAGGGAGAGCAGGCTCACTTATCCTGCTGATCGCTGACACACACACACCCACACACACACACACACACACACACACACATACACACACACAAGCATTATGTTTAGCAGGTGTTCTCACTGCATTAATTATACCATGCAGTTATATTCTATACGTGCTGGGACACCCAACCGTTTCTATATGTTCATACTGCTTGAGGTCTGTTTAGTGTTAGAATAATATTGTGTATATTTGTATATTTATATTGTCATTTCTGTATATTTATATATTAATATTATTTATATTATTATACCTATATATAAACTGTATATCCTCATTGGTATGTATATATTCACTGATTTGCATGTTTTGTTTATCTTCCTGATATATATATATATAAATATATATACTGTATATATGTTTTTGTATTCATGTGCAATGTCTTATCTATGCTGCTGTGACAAAAACATTTCCCAAATAGGGATCAAAAAGTATATCTTATCTAATCTAATTTAACTTTTTCAATTGAGTCTGTTTGAGTCAACAATACAATCAGTCTCATGTATTACAAAAGCAACAGGTTTCAATGGGGGTGTTTTCCCTTGGGATTGATATTCAGAAGATTACATTTTCTTATATCATATATTGTATTTGGGGGATTTCCTTTCGCATGTGGATGACCATACATCAGCTTTAGCTTCAAGTTGCTCTTCCTCATGTTTCAAACAACTATAATGCCTCTTTAAAACAGGAGTGCAGTCTCCTGTCCTCTCCCTGCTCTAACACTGCATATCTGCACATCCTGTGTGTGTGTGTGTGTGCGCGCGCGCTTGTGTTTGTGTGTGTGTGTGGGTGGTGTGTGTGTGTGTGTGTGTGTGTGTGTGTGTGTGTGAAGCAGTCTTGTCTTTAAGTAAATGATGACATGGATTGTGGACAGATGGGACAGATCTTCCCATGGTGTAGGATGCCTGGCCTGCAGACTGAACACACCACAGAGTTATGAAGGGCCGTGTAGGCCAACATTCAAACTAACCTCGCACACACACTACTGAAAACATCTGGCCTTGCACACACACTACTGAAAACATCTGGCCTTGCACACACACTACTGAAATACTCTCACATTCACTAGTGAACACCTCACACACACACAACTGAAAACTAAACCTCACACACATAATACTGAAAATTAACCTCACACACACACACACACACACACACACACACACACACACTCTATTGAAATATTCTCATATTCACGAGTGAACACCTCACACACACACAACTGAACATTAAACCTCACACACATACTACTGAAAATTAACCTCACACACACACTATTGAAATACTCTCACATTCACTACTGGAAACTTTACACACACACTCCTGAAAACATTTTACTGAAAGGTTCAACTTCTCAGTAGGGAATGTGCATGTGTTTCACCGATGTGTGTGAGGGGGATTATTGCTGTAACGGAAGTCATTGTAATGAAACGGAAGTACCAAACTGATAGTGGTTGCTCTGCTAGCTCCGTTAGCTCCGTTAGCTAGGTGCTTGGCTGATCCGGAGAACACAACTTGAACTCGGTCGTGTTTGTTGTGTTGATGCCTGGTGGAGTATTCTTCATTGAAATATCGGACTTATTTTATGGCTCTGTGGTTAAAACAGACCGTACATGAATGCAGTTTTCTCGGTAAGTGAAATTCAAGCAATTATTTCTTACTGGTGTTTTTATTCAGCTAAGCTTCATCTGTGCTAACGTTGCTATCCGTAGCATCGAAGTTAATAATAGCGAAGTGTAAAACATTAAGAAGGATTATACTGTAGAACAAAAGGCTTCTGTGTGAGGTTGGTAAAATAAAGTCATCCTCTTACATTAGATAGTTAGAAATTAAAATCAATGTTTTATGGCATAATTTAGTTTAAAACATACCGTCAGCATAAAAGCTGTTTTATTCTGAAAGAACCAGAAGTTCTCGCACAATCTTAATGCCAAGCTTTTATTCTGATAATCCTTCATCTCCGGTTAGCATTTAGCATGTGGCTAATATTACCAATTCTAGAAATGTGAATGTACAGTGGAAATGACACGGAGTGTTGCACACCAAAAAGTACAGATTTTAACACTATATCTATAGACGTCGAGATATTATTATTGCTGAATATTAAATGAAGGTACAGTTTATTTTAATACGTTTTGTTTACAGACGTATGTACCATATGACGACTTCCGGTATGGAAGCAAACAAGAGACAGAAGTATTTGAATTGTATTAGACACCGAATTTATAGCATTGAAAATAATTACTTTGAAAATCATGTATCTGAATGTTTTTGCTCCGAATTTACCTATGTGAAATAAAAATGTAAAAATTCAAGTGAAAAAAATTAGAATGTTCAAATTCAGATCCCAAAAATTCAAGTGAAAAAAATTCGACGTCAAAAAATTCGGTGTATAAAATTCGATGTCCAAAATTGCGATGCAGCATCATCCGGGCTCCTCAGACAGGAGAACCAATCGAACCCTAATGCAATCAAACCGACTTCTGGCCTATCAGAGCACGGCTTTGTCAGTCATGTGATCACAACAACCCGGGAGAAAAATGACGAAGAACAGCAGGGCTCGCCACTCGGGTAAGTAGTCAGTTTGTGCTCTTTATTTTACAAGCAGTGAGGGCTCGACAGCATTTGTATCTTACATTAGCTAAATGAGTGAAGTAGCCTTGTGCCTGGCTGTTAGCAAACTCCTTTTATT
>JAULUE010000061.1:419016-451500 GCA_036324585.1 Champsocephalus esox
ATAAAACTTTGTAATACATGAGACTGATTGTATTGTTGACTCAAACAGACTCAATTGAAAAAGTTAAATTAGATTAGATAAGATATACTTTTTGATCCCTATTTGGGAAATGTTTTTGTCACAGCAGCATATATAAGACATTGCACATGAATACAAAAACATATATACAGTATATATATTTATATATATATATATATCAGGAAGATAAACAAAACATGCAAATCAGTGAATATATACATACCAATGAGGATATACAGTTTATATATAGGTATAATAATATAAATAATATTAATATATAAATATACAGAAAAGACAATATAAATATACAAATATACACAATATTATTCTAACACTAAACAGACCTCAAGCAGTATGAACATATAGAAACGGTTGGGTGTCCCAGCACGTATAGAATATAACTGCATGGTATAATTAATGCAGTGAGAACACCTGCTAAACATAATGCTTGTGTGTGTGTGTGTGTGTGTGTGTGTGTGTGTGTGTGTGTGTGTGTGTGTGTGTGGGTGTGTGTGTCAGCGATCAGCAGGATAAGTGAGCCTGCTCTCCCTGTGGCAGAGACCAGCTGAGGGCAGGAACTCTGCTAAGTGTACCCTGTCTCATTTGCATGCATAGATGGCATAGTATTAGCATAGTAATAGCGCGAGAAAAAAAGAGGCGCAGAGAACTAACAGGAGATATTTGGCAGCTGATACTCAGGGCCCAATTAGAAGCGCTGCCTGCATTCTCCTTTACTCAGGGGCTTTCTCATCTCACAGCCCTGCGCTCGGCTCGGCACAGTGGGCCTATCTTCAAACTGTCAGCCTGTTTAGAGCTGTAGATTGTGTGCGCGTGAAATATATATATATTTATATATATAGAAAGAGAGAGAGAGGCAGTGGAGGCAGCTCTGCGCTAATGAGGACAGGGACACAGACAGGATCCTCGCCTCTGCAGCTCTTCTTGCAGGAGGGAGGAATGATTTATTTTCACATCCTGGAAGGTGATCCAGGGAGGTACCAAAGAGAGGAAGCTAATGTGGAAGGCCATACTTCAGGTAAACTGTAGGTCGTTTTCAACAGTTGTAATACTCAGCGCTGAAACAAACATCTAATCCCAGTGATTACAGTGAAGAGGACCGATCTGAAGGAACTTTAACACAGAGCACTCAAGCTAAAGCCTACTGATCGCCATGGTGACACACTGAATCTGTAGCTTGGATATTTAAAGTTCCCTCTCAGAGCAAACTGCTATAGTGTGTGTGCAGTTCAGCTGGCAGAGGTGTTCACAGACATCTTCAACAGGTCTCTGCTGCAGTCTGTAGTCCCCACATGTCTCAAACACTCCACCATCGTTCCTGTCCCCAAAAAGTCTAAAACCACCAGCCTCAATGACTACCGCCCAGTAGCACTCACCTCCTTCATCATGAAGTGCTTTGAGCGGTTAGTCAAAACCTTCATCACCTCCTCCCTCCCTGACTCTCTGGACCCTCTGCAGTCTGCCTACAGAGCAAACCGGTCCACAGAGGACGCCATAGCCCCCCCCCCACACTGCCTTCTCACACCTGGACCAGAGGAACATGTGAGAATGCTGATCATTGACTACAGTTCAGCTTTCAACACCATTGAGCCCTCCAAGCTGGTTATCAAGCTCAGAGACCTCGGGCTCAACAGCGCCCTCTGTGACTGGATCCTGAACTTCCTGACGGGCAGACCCCAGGCAGTGCGGGTGGGAAACATCACATCCTCCACCCTGATCCTCAACACCGGAGCCCCTCAAGGCTGCGTGCTCAGCCCTCTCCTCTACTCCCTGTTCACTCACGACTGCGTGGCCACACACAGCTCCAACACCATCGTGAAGTTTGCTGACGACACGACCGTCATCGGCCTGATCACAGGCGGTAACGAGACGGCGTACAGAGAGGAGGTCGGAAACCTGACATCTTGGTGCCAGGATAACAACCTCCATCTCAACGTCAGCTAAACCAAGGAGCTGATTGTGGATTACAGGAAGCAGCAGAGAGAGGGACACGCCACCAATGGGACTACGTGGAGAGAGTCAGCAGCTTCAGGTTCCTCGGTGTCCTCATCACTGAGGACCTGACATGGACTCTTCACAGACCCGGCGTCATGGGCGGGCCCCATGGGGCCGGGCCCGCCCATCCAGGATTTGGGCCCGCTGTTTTAATCAGGGCTGAATACAACATTTTAATTGTTTTATTATTATGTTCAGTGGTGGCGCCAGGGTATACTTGGGTAGGCTACAGCCATACCAATAAATGGCTTAGCCCCACCTTAGCCCCACCATGAAAAATGATTTTAAAGTAAGCTAAATAAAGTCCGCCAACTCGCGCGGAGTAAATTGCACAGACAGCCGTTAGTAAGATTGATTTCAGCAGTCACTTGTCTGGAAATACCGAAGACTAGAAACGGTTTGAAAACTTTTGTCACGTAGTGATCGTCTTCTCAATAAAACATCTTTGATAATGTCTTCTGGCCAATCAGAATCAAGATAACGACGGAGAATATTTTTGCTGTAGTACATCTCTATATACATCGATACAATATTACGTGTTGATTTCTATCAACACGTAATGAAATAAGACCCCGCGGTTTGATGATTGATGTGTGGGCTGTCTTTCATTTTGACACACAGAACAATGGGGGCTATCCACCCTTATCCACAATGTAAAGTAACTCACACAGCCTCTTCCCTCTTCTCTCTGTGAGGAGCAGCAGGTTCAGATTTCAGAACAAAGTAACAAAAAATGAAATGGCTTTCATTTTTTTAAATATGTTGTGTAGTAATAGATGTATTTATTTTTCTTCTCAAGAGAGTACCAGAATGTGTATTTTATGTTTGTATTTCAAAAAATCTCCTGACCCCCCTGCAGGGGTTGGGTTTTCAGCATGTCAGCTCTTTCACAATTCAGTTTTCCCGGGAAATGTAAGTTTCGGGGTGGGCCCGTCCTGGTACATCAAATGCCCGCCCAGAGACGTATGTCTGCCGCCGGGTCTGACTCTTCACAACACCACCATCACCAAAACAGCGGCTCTTCTTCCTCTGCAGGCTGAGGAGGTTTAACATGGACTCCAGGATACTCTGCAACTTCTACAGGTGCTCCATAGAGAGCATCCTGACCTTCAGGTGCTCCATAGAGAGGATCCTGACCTTCTACAGGTGCTCCATAGAGAGCATCCTGACCTTCAGGTGCTCCATAGAGAGGATCCTGACCTTCTACAGGTGCTCCATAGAGAGCATCCTGACCTTCAGGTGCTCCATAGAGAGGATCCTGACCTTCTACAGGTGCTCCATAGAGAGGATCCTGACCTTCTACAGGTGCTCCATAGAGAGCATCCTGACCTTCAGGTGCTCCATAGAGAGGATCCTGACCTTCTACAGGTGCTCCATAGAGAGGATCCTGACCTTCTACAGGTGCACCATAGAGAGGATCCTCACCTTCTACAGGTGCTCCATAGAGAGGATCCTGACCTTCAGGTGCTCCATAGAGAGCATCCTGACCTTCTACAGGTGCTCCATAGAGAGGATCCTGACCTTCTACAGGTGCTCCATAGAGAGCATCATGACCTTCTACAGGTGCTCCATAGAGAGCATCCTGACCTTCAGGTGCTCCATAGAGAGGATCCTGACCTTCAGGTGCTCCATAGAGAGGATCCTGACCTTCTACAGGTGCTCCATAGAGAGGATCCTGACCTTCTACAGGTGCTCCATAGAGAGGATCCTGACCTTCTACAGGTGCTCCATAGAGAGCATCATGACCTTCTACAGGTGCTCCATAGAGAGGATCCTGACCTTCTACAGGTGCTCCATAGAGAGCATCCTGACCTTCTACAGGTGCTCCATAGAGAGCATCATGACCTTCTACAGGTGCTCCATAGAGAGCATCCTGACCTTCAGGTGCTCCATAGAGAGCATCCTGACCTTCAGGTGCTCCATAGAGAGGATCCTGACCTTCTACAGGTGCTCCATAGAGAGCATCATGACCTTCTACAGGTGCTCCATAGAGAGCATCCTGACCTTCAGGTGCTCCATAGAGAGCATCCTGACCTTCTACAGGTGCTCCATAGAGAGGATCCTGACCTTCTACAGGTGCTCCATAGAGAGCATCCTGACCTTCTACAGGTGCTCCATAGAGAGGATCCTGACCTTCTACAGGTGCTCCATAGAGAGCATCCTGACCTTCTACAGGTGCTCCATAGAGAGGATCCTGACCTTCTACAGGTGCTCCATAGAGAGCATCCTGACCTTCTACAGGTGCACCATAGAGAGGACCCTGACCTTCTACAGGTGCTCCATAGAGAGGATCCTGACCTTCTACAGGTGCTCCATAGAGAGCATCCTGACCTTCTACAGGTGCTCCATAGAGAGGATCCTGACCTTCTACAGGTGCTCCATAGAGAGCATCCTGACCTTCTACAGGTGCTCCATAGAGAGGATCCTGACCTTCAGGTGCTCCATAGAGAGGATCCTGACCTTCTATAGGTGCTCCATAGAGAGGATCCTGACCTTCTACAGGTGCTCCATAGAGAGCATCCTGACCTTCTACAGGTGCTCCATAGAGAGCATCCTGACCTTCAGGTGCTCCATAGAGAGGATCTTGACCTTCTACAGGTGCTCCATAGAGAGCATCCTGACCTTCTACAGGTGCTCCATAGAGAGGATCCTGACCTTGTACAGGTGCTCCATAGAGAGCATCCTGGCCTTCTACAGGTGCTCCATAGAGAGCATCCTGACCTTCTACAGGTGCTCCATAGAGAGGATCCTGACCTTCTATAGGTGCTCCATAGAGAGCATCCTGACCTTCTACAGGTGCTCCATAGAGAGCATCCTGACCTTCTACAGGTGCTCCATAGAGAGCATCCTGACCTTCTACAGGTGCTCCATAGAGAGCATCCTGACCTTGTACAGGTGCTCCATAGAGAGCATCCTGACCTTCTACAGGTGCTCCATAGAGAGGATCCTGACCTTCTACAGGTGCTCCATAGAGAGCATCCTGACCTTCTACAGGTGCTCCATAGAGAGCATCCTGACCTTCTACAGGTGCTCCATAGAGAGGATCCTGACCTTCTACAGGTGCTCCATAGAGAGCATCCTGACCTTCAGGTGCTCCATAGAGAGGATCCTGACCTTCTACAGGTGCACCATAGAGAGGATCCTGACCTTCTACAGGTGCTCCATAGAGAGCATCCTGACCTTCTACAGGTGCTCCATAGAGAGGACCCTGACCTTCTACAGGTGCTCCATAGAGAGGACCCTGACCTTCTACAGGTGCTCCATAGAGAGCATCCTGACCTTCAGGTGCTCCATAGAGAGCATCCTGACCTTCTACAGGTGCTCCATAGAGAGGATACTGACCTTCTACAGGTGCTCCATAGAGAGGATCCTGACCTTCTACAGGTGCTCCATAGAGAGGACCCTGACCTTCTACAGGTGCTCCATAGAGAGCATCCTGACCTTCTACAGGTGCTCCATAGAGAGGATCCTGACCTTCAGGTGCTCCATAGAGAGAATCCTGACCTTCTATAGGTGCTCCATAGAGAGGATCCTGACCTTCTACAGGTGCTCCATAGAGAGCATCCTGACCTTCTACAGGTGCTCCATAGAGAGCATCCTGACCTTCAGGTGCTCCATAGAGAGGATCCTGACCTTCTACAGGTGCTCCATAGAGAGCATCCTGACCTACAGGTGCTCCATAGAGAGCATCCTGACCTTCTACAGGTGCTCCATAGAGAGGACCCTGACCTTCTACAGGTGCTCCATAGAGAGCATCCTGACCTTCTACAGGTGCTCCATAGAGAGGATCCTGACCTTCAGGTGCTCCATAGAGAGGATCCTGACCTTCTACAGGTGCTCCATAGAGAGGATCCTGACCTTCTACAGGTGCTCCATAGAGAGGATCCTGACCTTCTACAGGTGCTCCATAGAGAGCATCCTGACCTTCTACAGGTGCACCATAGAGAGGACCCTGACCTTCTACAGGTGCTCCATAGAGAGGATCCTGACCTTCTACAGGTGCTCCATAGAGAGGACCCTGACCTTCTACAGGTGCTCCATAGAGAGCATCCTGACCTACAGGTGCTCCATAGAGAGCATCCTGACCTTCTACAGGTGCTCCATAGAGAGCATCCTGACCTACAGGTGCTCCATAGAGAGGATCCTGACCTTCAGGTGCTCCATAGAGAGGATCCTGACCTTCTACAGGTGCTCCATAGAGAGCATCCTGACCTTCAGGTGCTCCATAGAGAGGACCCTGACCTTCTACAGGTGCTCCATAGAGAGCATCCTGACCTTCAGGTGCTCCATAGAGAGGATCCTGACCTTCTACAGGTGCTCCATAGAGAGCATCCTGACCTTCTACAGGTGCTCCATAGAGAGGATCCTGACTTTCTACAGGTGCACCATAGAGAGGATCCTGACCTTCTACAGGTGCTCCATAGAGAGGACCCTGACCTTCTACAGGTGCTCCATAGAGAGCATCCTGACCTTCTACAGGTGCTCCATAGAGAGCATCCTGACCTTCAGGTGCTCCATAGAGAGGATCCTGACCTTCAGGTGCTCCATAGAGAGGATCCTGACCTTCTACAGGTGCTCCATAGAGAGCATCCTGACCTTCTACAGGTGCTCCATAGAGAGGATCCTGACCTTCTACAGGTGCTCCATAGAGAGCATCCTGACCTTCTACAGGTGCTCCATAGAGAGCATCCTGACCTTCTACAGGTGCTCCATAGAGAGGATCCTGACCTTCTACAGGTGCTCCATAGAGAGGATCCTGACTGGTTGCATCACGGCCTGGTACCCGGCCCTCGATCGTAAAGCTTTATTGAGGGTGGTGAAAGCTGCACAGCACATCACCAGGACAGAGCTGCCATCCATGGAGGACCTTTACTCCCAGCGGCTCAGGAAGAAAGCCCTCTGGATTATAAAAGACCCCCATCTCCCCAGCCACAAACTGTTCTGTCTGCAGCCGTCTGGCAGGAGCTACCGCAGCATCCGGACTAGAACCACTCAGGGACAGTTTCATCCCACAGGCAATAAGACTGTTACACACCTGAACTGTTGAAACAACATCCCTAATATTCTTCTGGCTGCTACTTAAAAATGATTTAAAAAATATTTATCTATTTACCTATATATCCTATTTCAATAACTTGCATATAGACTCTTATTGCACTCTTTCACTTTTTAAAATGTTTTATTTTTGCATTTCCTTGCACTATATGTTTCTGTTTATCTGTGTTTTGTGTTGCTCTGTTGGAGAAGCCTGTGACACAAGATGTTCATCGGCATAACTACACTGTAACTATGTTTGTATGACTAATTAAGAACCTTGAACCGAGTGCTGCACTTTTTCCTATAAGATAAGAATCTCTTTATTTAAAAAACAGATTAAAATAAATCAAGTTAACATCTAATTGAAATTGAAATCTTGTTTGGACACTCAATAGTTTTTTGAACACATGAACACATACAATGATATTTCACCTTGATACACTGTGGGAACTATCATGATGTGATGGCTCACATACTACTTTTATTCAGGACGCATTTTCTACATTGTGTGTGTTAAACATGAGTGACACAAATAAAGGTAAATATTAAATTATATAACTATCACCTGAGGTTGTGTCTAAAGACCTAATCATTTTACTATCTGAACACATACAGCAGAAAGAAGAAGAGATTAAAAAATACTCAACACATTAAATAAGACTTTTTTCCATGACACAGACAGTCTGTGGTTTGTACTTGTTTAACTTTTGTCTAGTTTCTGAATAGATATGAGGAGCTGTGATCTCTGAGTGCTAACAGCTAACGGCTGTTCAATCAGGAGAGACGTGATGTATGAGTATACATGTTTATTATCGGGACACATAATATGCGGGAATAGTGATTGACGTATAAGAACAAGTAACTGTAATGATGGGTTGGCGATTAGGCCCCGGGTTTGCAGGATGATCATTCAGGAGGGGAAAAACCGCTCTGATGAACCCCCCCGGGGTCTAGACACTGGTGGTGGTGATAGTAGTTTGGTCCGATCTGAAGGGAGAAGGTTTTAGCTTGGCCCAGTATTAGGAGACAGGAGGCGAAGGGGTGGAGGAGGGTTGTGTGTTGACACCTGAAATGACAACTGACAGGGAGGGGAGAGCAGATTTAAAAGGGGTTAGCAGGTGTGATGATTGGCTAGCCGGGGCGTAACGCCCCTGGCCCTGATCACTTATTGAGATAACGTGTGACACCCGATGATATTGTCTTCCTGATTGAACTTACGCTGAGCTACATTTCAATCAGGAGAGACGTGATGTATGAGTACACGTTTATTATCGGGACACATGATATGCGGGAATAGTGATTGACGTATAACAACAAGTAACTGTAATGATGTTTTGGCGATTAGGCCCCGGGTTTGCAGGATGATCATTCCGGAGGGAAAGAACCGCTCTGATGAACCCCCAAAATAAGTGAAGTATGAAGTACGGAGCTGTGAGCAATTCTTACCTTGCGGCTGGCTGCTGAGATCTATGGATGAAATGAGAGATTAACATGGGGCGCCGGAATCGCTTCCGGGCTGCGGGGTTAGACATGCGCGGACCCACTGGCCGCAACCTGCACTCGCAGGGTTAAACCTAACGTGGACCTGTGTCCGCAACCTGCACCCGCAAGGGTTAAACCTAACACGGACCTGTGTCCGCAACCTGCACCCGCAGGGTTAAACCTAACGCGGGCCCATGTCCGCAACCTGCACTCGCAGGGTTAAACCTACCGCGGACCCATGTCCGCAACCTGCACCCGCAGGATTAAACATAACGCGGACCCGTGTCCGCAACCTGCATTTGCAGGGTTAAACCTACCGCAGACCCATGTCCGCAACCTGAACTCGCTGGATTAGCGTACGCAGACCCGGAGTCATAGCCTGACAGTTACGAGAACAGTAGACACGTATACATGCTGACCTTTGGATAGCCATCACGGCACTGATGTCCGGGCGGATGTAGGATGTGAAGGCAGAGGAGGACCATCGTCCGAGTTGTTGCAGGGATGAGGATTTTAATTTAATTTAATTTCAAATCTTCATTTAACGAGATTGGTCCCATTGAGATCATAGATCTCTTTTTCAAGGGAGACCTGCAGAATATAGGTTCCGCATGAAACATAAAACAATAAAGGACATCATACATTATTTACAGGATACATTTACATGGTTATAGACATTTACAAGTGTCCATAGTATCAACGAGCATTTAATTTAGCTTAGCTTTAAAAACATGCAGAGGAATGAGATTTCTCAGTTTCAATTCTTGCTGAAGATTGTTCCAAGCAAGTGGAGCTGCACATAAAAGCTGTCTTACCTGAGACAGTCCTTGCTCTTGGCACATCTAACAAGACTACATCATGTGACCTCAGACAATAGCTGCTTGCAACTCTCTGTGTTATCAGCGAGCAGATATAATACGGGAGTTTACCCAACAAAGCTTTATAAATAAACGTGTACCAATGACTGAGCCTCTTTACAGTAAGTGATGGTAAACCTGCCTTGGTATACAGGGTACAGTGATGAGTAAGTGCTTTACAATTTGTGACAAATCTCAGTGCGCTGTGATAGGCGGCATCTAACTTGTTCAGGCAATAAGCAGGTGCATTCATATAGATCAAATCAACATAGTCCAGCACAGGTCAAAAGGTCACAGTGACTAGCTTTTTCCTGGCCTCAAGCGAGAACCGGACTTGTTTCTGAAAAAGAAACCTAGTCTAACCCTCAGCTTTTGGAGGATGAGACGCCTTGATTAGCAGCGGAGGTATCTGCGCCTATCCTGAACGAATGCCCCGAGATAATTGGGGGGATAAGCCGGATCTAATGAGAACTTGCTTAAGTAATGTGATGAGGGACGATGTGTTAGATCCAGAGAGTGTGATAATAAATGTGGATCTGAGCGGCCGCGATGGCGGATGATCTCATGCAGATATTCCCCTCCAAAACGGAGGATGTGCAATGCACGTTTTTAAGGGACGGGGAAACCGCGGTCGTCGTGAAGCCGGCGGATGCCACGTCCAGACGGGAGATGATGGCGTGCCGGAGATTATCCGCATGCAAAGTACGGTTGCCCGGTGAGGAAGAGCAATTGTCGTTGGAGATGTTTGCTGTATACGTCTTGACGTTTATGTGGATGCACGCAGTTTGGTTAGAGGAACATTAATACCATGAGCTTGATGTGATGCCTAGGCACTCCAGGTGTGTGACTGGGCCTATAGTTCCTCATGATTAGGCACGCTGTGCTCCTGGAGGAGTCTCTTCTTGTTTCTTCTTCTCTCTTCTTTCTTCTTCTCTTTTCCCAGTTGAGCGGGGTTATAGGTTAGTAATGTTGTATTTGAACACTAGATGGCGTAAAGCAACGTATGAGGGGATCTCCCTGGGCAGTGGGTGATTGAACTGGGGAGAGACACTATTAATATTATTTACCCGAATAGCCGGTGCACGCGTAGTTTTTCATTACTTGACTCCCGCTTAAGGCTGAAAGACTTCCACTGAACGGATGATGGGAACTTAAGCGCGTCGTTAATATCTGCTTTGAAGAGCCAGCCTTGCCTGCACGCTATTTAGATTACATTATCTCCGTGCGTAGAAAGGGGGAACATTGACCTTGTCATCGAGATTGCCCTGAGCAATACCAGTCATGCTAGTAGCCTACGCTAAAGCGAATAGAGTTGTAACGAGTAGTAGCGCTTGAACAAAGTGACTAGAACGCGACCGCACCTTGAAATATGTATACAGTCGGGCAGCACTAAGAATCTGTTATTGTGTAGGAAACGGTTTAATGCCGCAATAATAGTGACAGTAGTCAAGATGACTGATTACCTTGGTTGCTAAGCAACATCACCTGTAGAATGTCAGAGAACCTTAATGACGTTGTTGTGATGCCAACGGCGTAAATTCATACTGAAACACATCGCTAACAGATGGGAAATATTTATAGCTGCTTATATGACAGTCGGACAGTGAATGCTTAAAGACGACTGATGCATGTGAGTTAACAGTGGAATAGCTCCGGTGCACAATGCACTGCAGCGGCGTTTATGCCGCTGAACCACGTGATAACCGATACAACACGGCATTCTTGAAAAGTATAGGTTGAAGAAGTAGTTCTGATTGAATCTGGCTTTGTATGATTGAAAACTACCCGACACAATCCTCCATGATGTTGTTTGACAGCGGTAAGGGAGAAAAACGGCGACGTAAACAAACGCAGACGCGATATTACACCTTTGAACCTAATTCACCTCTGTAATGTGTAAGGATTTAGTGGATCAGAGACTGTGAACGGATTTGGACAGTACTGTGTTGTTGTCGCAGATCCAGCCGTTGGTGCGCCGAAAGTAGCCATTCCCATTAAGCCGGAGGAACTTCCATGGAGCCCGATTTCCTTGTCTTTTCCTCCCGCTAGCCGACTGGGGAACGCCGCCTGTAGCTTAATCCGCAAGACTGCGTAGCTGATGAATAATGCCTGGAGCTGGAATGAAGCCCTCAGCTGGAACGAAGCCCTGCTGCTGCTTGTGCGTTGACACCTGAAATGACAACTGACAGGGAGGGGAGAGCAGATTTAAAGGCGTTAGCAGGTGCGATGATTGGCTAGCCGGGGCGTAACGCCCCTGATCACTTATTGAGATAACGTGTGACACCCGGTGATATTGTCTTCCCGATTGAACTTACGCTGAGCTACATATGTTGGTTTTGTGTTTCGCATTGAAGATGACGTCACGGCTACACTGTGTTACTATAGTTACTACCCCAGTTCCTAAATTGTAATGGAAACACAGCATAAAGTGAGCCTGGCCTAACAAGGCCTAACGAGGCCTAGCCATACCGTACTAAGCTGAGCGAGGCCCTGCAGTGGAAAAGCGCCATAAGAGTCTTTGTGAGAAATAAAACATTTCAATGGAGTCAAAGTAAATCCAAAAACTGACAAAGTCGCTCCATTTGCTGACAGCAAGCCAAGAAAAACAAGTAGACCATCCAAAAACAGAGAAAGCTATGAGAGCCTCCAAAGAACAACAAGCTGCATCCTGGTGAGGAAAAATGAACATGGGCTAAAAAAACAAGGGCAATGCTACGATTCCCAACTGTAAATAAATAAAAATATGTTTAAGAATGTTGGTCTATATATAATTTCCTTTACATGACAACTGTACAGGGGGTGCACTTGTATACAACTCATCCTTTTGATTGACAGGAGGTTTGCTTCTTGCTGCTCTGCTGCATCACCCCACCGCCTCAACTCCACATTAAGATCCACCTCTTTACCCATATATGGATTAGAGCCATGCAGAATCTTCACATAGGCTTATACAGTCAATGGGTACAACTGCTCTGCTCAAGGATAAACTGCTCCACAAAAGATAGCTATGATAGGGAAGGAATGGTAAAAAAATAAACATGTCTAGTCAATAATTGATGTTATGAATGACCTACCATGGTTGGCTAATGGGTTCAGAGCAAGTTAGCTTGCTGGCTACATTAGCTAATCAACGCGCTCGTTAACCACTGTGGGAAAAACTTCACTTTTAAGAATGACTCGAGCCTCAAACAAACCATTAGCTCCAAAAAACATTGTCATTTAGGGTGCATCAAAAAACACAATTCTTGAATTTTGATATGGCTGGGTGCTAAAAGTGTTCCAATATACACTGAACAAAAATATAAACGCAACACTTTTGTTTTTGCTCCCATTTTTCACGAGATGAACTCAAAGATCTAAAACATTTTCTATATACACAAAATAACCATTTCTCTCAAATATTGTTCACAAATCTGTGACAGTGAGCACTTCTCCTTTGCCGAGATAATCCATCCCACCTCACAGGTGTGGCATATCATGTAACGGCTAGAATTCACTTCAAGACACTGGTACTTGCGTACCATGCTGCGAATGGATCTGGCCCTTCCTACATCCAGGACATGGTTAAACCGTACACCCCAGCACGTGCACTCCGCTCTGCATCAGCCAAACGGCTCGCTGCACCCTCACTGCGAGGGGGACCCAAGTTCCCATCAGCTAAAACATGTGGGTTTGCTATCCTGGCCCCAAAATGGTGGAATGAGCTCCCCATTGAAATCAGGACCGCAGAAAGCTTACACACCTTCCGGCGCAGACTGAAAACTCATCTCTTTCGACTCCACTTCGAGCGATAGAATGACTAACAAAGAACTGCTAACAGAGCACTTATATACTAATAAAGGTCTGGCTTATCTACAGCCAGTTGAGTAGCACTTGAAACGATTGGCTCTTTGAAACCTGATGTACTTATATGATTCTGTTTTCTTCAAGGTTGTGTCTTCCTGGTCGAATGTACTTATTGTAAGTCGCTTTGGATAAAAGCGTCAGCTAAATGAAATGTAATGTAATATCAAGATGCTGATTAGACAGCATGATTATTGCACAGGTGTGCCTTAGGCTGGCCACAATAAAAGGCCACTCTGAAACGTGCAGTTTTGCTTTATTGGGGGGGTCTGGGGGGGTCCGAAAACCAGTCAGTATCTGGTGTGAGGGGTAGGGGTAGGGTTAGGGTTAGGGTAATGTTGTGAATCGAGTGGCCTGTGTTCGTCGTCCATAACATACGCCTGCCCATACCATAACCCAACCACCACTATGGGTCACAAAAAGCACAAAGCAAACAAGAGACAGAAGTATTTGAATTTTATCAGAGACCGAAGTTATAGCATTGAAAATAACTACTTTGAAAATCATGTAGGCCTATCTGAATTTTTTTTTGCTCCGAATTTACCTATGTGAAATAAAAATGTAACAATTCAAGTTCAAAAAAATGTAATAGTCAAATTCAGATCCCAAAAATTAAAGTGAAACAAATTAGAATGCACAATTTCGGTGTTAAAAAATTCGACGTCAAAAATGTCGGTGTTTAAAATTCAAAATCCAAAATTGTGATGCACATCATCCGGGCTACTCAGACAGGATAAGCAATCGAGCCCGAATGCAATCAAACCGACTTCTGGCCTATCAGAGCCAAGCAGTGAACTCCGGGATAGAGTGCGGTGAAGCCCAATGCAGCAAACTGTAGGTATGGCAAAATGAAGCTTTGAATGAAGCATCAAACCACATTTCTCGAAGCTTCAGTTACAGCGACCTCTCCTGGCGAAGTGCAAGGCTGCAGTGGGTTTAACACAGCGTTTCTCAAAGTGTGGGGGCGCGCCCCACTGGTGGGGCGCAGAGATGTGATAGGTGGGTCGCGAATGGACGCGATGAACGGGAGATTATTTTTTTGAAATTAAAATAAAAAATGTTTTGGACCTCAGGACGGAATCGTACCTGGGTCCTCGCGGGCGGTAGTGGATTATTACAGCCGGAGACTCGCAACGGCGGTGGACTTTCACAGCACCGCTGCACCGGACCTGCCGGAGACGCCAGAGCCTCGCAATGGCAGGTGTTTGCGGTGGCGGATGCGGTACCGTGAAAGTCCACGGCCCACCTATGCCAGAGCCAGCGGACCACCAACGGCAGCGGCCCAACGGGAAAAGTCCCGAATCTCCTGATGGCCAATCGGAGCCTGCTCACACACACACAACTGAAACCAAAGTCATTTGCAGACATGTGTTTTTAACGTATATTAAAAAACGGGGACATTTCCGGGGACAGTTTCAACCGGGGACAGGCCAATACAAACGGAGACTGTCCCCGGAAAACGGGGACGTCTGGTGACCCTAAGCTAACGTCAACGTATTGTTGAAGAGAGGCTTAGTGTATATTAAATCAACCTCACAATAAAATGTGTGTATCTTTAAAGTATGAACGTCACATTTCAAGATGGTCCAGAAATAACGTTCCCTTAGATATTGTAATATGGTTTGTTGAACTGGAGTTAGTTATAGCAGCTAACCGTCTATCCGACGAACGACACAAACATTGTTGTTTTTAATATTATTACCAATGCCTCTTTTAATTGTATTATCCTCACACTTGAGAAACAGCCTTATCGTGGCTGTAGAACGGAACATGTAACTTAAAGAGCCTGTGACACCATCCCAACAACTGTTGTGCAATGAAATATTGGTCTACTAGTAATCTCGAACCGTCAGTTTAAAAAATAAAAAGCGATACCGTTCCGTTAAATATCAATAATTTCGAACATCGCGGGGAAATTCCTTCGTCTCATTTTGAAGTTTTGGGGGAAGCCGGAAGTGACGTCAATGCGGGAACGCTTCGAGAGCCAAACACAGACAAAGTGTGTTGTGTCATGCGTAGAAATGGTGAATTACTGAGATTAGGCACGTTAATAACGTTTTAATGAAGTTGACTACAGTATATTCATATTTGTCAGTGCTTTCATGTCAATTCAGTGACATAAACATACATGATCGTGGTGAAGATGATGATTACATTAGGATTAAAAATCGGGAGTGAGAGCTGCTGAATTTCCTCCCGTCGGATGTGATATAAAAACAAATCGATTATTTTTGTGGTTGTAAACTCAAGTGGATGAAACTACATTTATTAGTGCTTTCATGTCAATTCGGCGAACATATGATACATTACATGATCGTTTGTTTGAGCCGGTCTGCATTTCCTGATGAGAAAACAAACCGATGCTTTTTGTAGTTGTAGTAAGTACACCAACAACATGGATTAAACGTGTGTTTTTTTTTACCACAATGTTGGGGAAATTAATGGATAAAATGCACGGATTATTATTATTATTCCCACTCCGATCGGGACACTAGGTCCACCGTTTCCCCGCAGCGAGGCTCCCCCCGTTGACAGTGTACGTGGGCTGTGTGCGGTGGCGGACTGGCCATCGGGACGAATCCCGATGGGCCGGTACCGAAGTGGGCCGGTCGGATAAGTCACCAGCACATCCCCCATAGGCGGCGCGTGAGGCTCAGGTTTGAGAAGGCTAAATAACTTCTTTTACCTGACGCTGCCCGCCTCCGGCGTCTATAGAAAAGAGATGAGCTCAGTGTGCGGAGTTTAAATCTCTCAAGTCATATTACAGGATAAAGGAAATACAGTTTAAACTGCCGTATGCAGAGAAGACGCCGACGTGTCGCACTTATCATTCATATTACATCATCAATCAGATCATAGATCATATAATATCATAATATATCGTATATTTCCTGATCTGAGTCAGCTGAGCCTCATCTGGCCGTGCAACACTCACAGCGTCACAGACTGGATGCAGAAGTATTATTTAACACATTATGTTGACGAAACACTCGAGACAAATGTAATTAAAGTCAGATCCACTCGTGTCTTAGACGTGAACGCGCTCTCAGCTGGAGAGAGAAACCCTGGCTTGATTTACCGAGTTGATAACCAGCGTCGTCGGACCGCTCAGCGAGATCTCGTTTGTTAGTTTGTTGTTGTTCGTTTGTTTGTTACTCAAACATATCCAGGGTCTGTTGAACTGGCTTCGTAGTAGGCTACAGGGCACAGGTGGCTAGCAGCGCTAATGTCAAAGACACAGACATTATACATTATATTGGTATTTTAGCAGGATGCAGTGACACACATATTTACATATTTACATTTACTATATACAGCACCTGCCGCCCCTGACATCCCCACTCCCCCCGTTGACAATTTACTAGCGGTACCGAAGTGGGCCGGTCGAGAGTCCCGGGATGATTTGTAGTCCCATTCCACCACTGGCTCCATGACCATATGATCGCCCATATTGACGCACCTCATTCCTAAACTTCTAACAACAGATACAACATAAACCGATCCTTCAGCCTCATATGAGCTCTCAGACACGTTCAACATTAACCTGTCATCGCTGTCTGAGCTTGCCGCTGTGTGCGCCGTCGTGCGTTCACATCTGACTGTATATATATAAAGGTTTACATGCAGATGCTGGGATCCTGGACGGTGCAGCTGGAGCGCTGTGCCCGCAATGACGTCACCCATCATTTGGCGGGACTTGAAGAATCCCCGAGAAGATCCAGAAAATGGTCAACATTGAAGGCAGATTAATGGTTATCAAAGTACAAATATCCAAAATCAGTTCAGTAACGGTTTTCAAGGGGACAATATGTACTCAAATTAATGGGTTTGGATGATGGGGGAAAACCGTGTCACAGGCTCTTTAATGCCTGCATTTAAGGACGACGAATAGCGTGGTCAATGCTTTAGGGACAAGGAAATGATTTGTTTAAATATTAGACATGACGTTATGTGTGACTTCAGTGAACATTAAGCTTATCCATTGCATTGCATTTGTTAAATAGGTGTGTGTCTTACCCTTACGTGTGTGATGCATATGAATATGGCATATGGAAACACATTAATTTGACTGACTCATGAAAAACTCATCCAAAGTAACAGTAAGATAAAAAGGACCGACACAATAATACTCAATCAAACTGATACAGTATGAGGACTGTGATATCCAGCAATTTCTTAAGTATAACAATAAGATTATGACCGGTCTTTAAAAGAAGATAAAAGTAGTTTGCATGTAAAGAAGTCTGTAACCCACACATGTAACTTTACATCTGTTTGTTCAAAGTGTCCTTAAGGTGACCCAGACAGGCTGGACCGGAGGAGGAGAGACAGATCTGGACTCCTAGCAGCAGAGAACTTCAGCACGGATTCCAAGGTACACCTTTTTCATACTTTACAAAGAATGCATAAAGTAATGACTCTTTTTTTGTTCAACTTTCACATTTCAATGTATTCAAGGCAACATGATTGAACATAGTGAGAGCTGCGACCCTTTGTCTTTCAGTGAGACAACCGGACAGAGCAAGCTTCTACAGTTGCACTAAGTTTTGATAACAGTTAAATATTATTTTAATAATACATTTATTTCAATGTTGATGAATTTAGAACGGTTTATTCATAATCTGATTATTTTTGTAGTACACTGTTGGATTTAAAAAACACATTCAAATAAAAAAATCATTATATTTATGAACAAACAAACACACCTCTTTCTTAAATAACACACTTGCTCTGCAATAATGTTTCTTGATATTTCTGTTATGAGAGGACACGCCTGAGAGACAGGACTGCTTCACCATGTTGTCTTTCTCCGAGGGTCCAGAAGAACATCCAAGAGGGAGAGGAGAAGCTGATGTGATGAGATTTAAGTGCAGTCCAGGACATTAAGAGACATTTATATTGTAACACAAAGACCTGCACACTGAATAGTTTTGTAGTCTAACAGGAACTTAATTGTTGTGTTGTTTTGTGTTTTACGTTGCACCTCAAGTGTGATTATTGTCAGGCCTATAAAGTTTGGCAAAAAAAGCTGATCAAATGCATTTGCCTCACTTTATGAGCTTCACAATACTTGTGCCTTGTACCGCAGAGTTTGCAACGTCCTAAATAAATGGTGCCAATCTTCAGTCAGATGTGAATGTGTAACTTAACATTTTCAGTAAGAATAACGGACAAAAGGAGTGCAAATACAATTTATTGAAATGTGAACTAAAAGTTATCAAGCATGAACCATCACCATTTAAAAAAAAATATATATATACATAAGTTACACTAAATGTTAATCTGTTAATTGACAGGCTAGGCCCGTGCAGGTGGTAACAGCTACAGTATGCCCAGCATGGGCTAAGTTCTGCAGGTGCAGCTGGTGCAGGTCCTCCTCCCTCAGGCCTGGTGCAGGTCGTCCTCCCTCAGGCCTGGTGCAGGTCCAGGTCCTCCTCCCCCAGGCCTGGTCCTCCTCGCAGGGAAAGACTCTCAGCCCTCTCTGGCCAAACCAACAGACAGGACGTTCATAAAGCTGAGGTTTCCCCCAAGGTCTCTAATCATCCATCCTGTGAATATGAGAGGGGAACAAAGAGTGTAAAGTTAACTGTTGAGTTGCTCAGTTTTTTAGATTGACAGGGTTTAATAATACAAACAAAAGGAGAGGCACCGTAAAATAAAGATTGGTCTTTCAATAAATTGTGTTGATTTTGTCTTTTGAATTCTTTGTCTGAAGTCAAGTACAGAACTGTTACTTATAGTTTGAATGATAGTCTGGTTATAATGTGTGGAGGAGGCATCACAGGTAAGAGCACCATTTGTTGTGTTGCATCCACAACAAATCAGATGTGTGTGTGCATTTATTTATCTACTATTTCTTGAATCATTACTGTCAGTCCAAAACAAGAGATGTTGTTTTAGTGACATGTTTTTAAAACATTCTCTTTTCCACTACACTATCTTGAATATTTTAGTTTTTACATCACTACATTTATCTAACAGCTTTAACATTGTAAAGGTGTCACTTCGGACTCTGGGTAATTATGACAGCATGTCCTACTATTTTGAGGGTTTGAACAAACCAGACCTTGATCTATTAATGTAGACAATAGTCAGCACATTAAACCATTATGAAAGTAATCATTATTAGCTCATTGTTCAAAATGAGCTCCAACTACAACAGTTAAGTCAACTCGTGCATCGGTAATAACAATAAAACAAATGATATAATATAATAGTATAACTTGTGTCTACTTTCAATACTTTAACAACACTTTCCTAATTATACTAGCATACTTTTACTAAAGTAACACGAACATGTTTAAATGCAGGGCTTTTGTAAGAGAGTATTTGTATAGTGTAGCATGATCTACTTGACTTATCTAACCGAAGTGATTGTAACGTTACTTACCACACACATAAAAGGACACGATAACGTTGTGATTCACTTCAATTAATGATAACTACGGAGCTTGCTAACAGCAAGGCACAAGGCTACTTCACTCATTCAGCTAGCTAATGTAAGACACAAATGCTGTCGAGCCCTCACTGCTTGTAAAATAAATAGCACAAACTGACTACTAACCTGAGCCCCACAGTTCTCCGTCATTTTTCTCCCGGGTTGTTGTGATCACATGACTGACAAAGCCGTGCTCTGATAGGCCAGAGGTCGGTTTGATTGCATTCAGGCTCGATTGCTTATCCTGTCTGAGTAGCCCGGATGATGTTTCATCGCAATTTTGGACATCGAATTTTATACACCGACATTTTTGACGTCGAATTTTTTAACACCGAAATTGTGCATTCGAATTTTTTTCACTTGAATTTTTGGGATCTGAATTTGAACATTCATATTTTTTTAACTTGAATTTTTACATTTTTATTTCACACAGGTACATTCGGAGCAAACAAATTCAGATTCATGATTTTCAAAGTAATTATTTTCAATGCTATAAATTCGGTGACTAATAAAATTCAAATGCTTCGGTCTCTTGTTTGCTTCCATAGAATGAACTATTTTCGCCCAGTCACATTCTGTCGCGGTAATGTAGTCCAGAATAGAAAAGGAACGAAAGTGGGTTCCATATTACACTAAGGGTCTGGGACAATCAGAAGCAGAACGTCTGTTCTCTTGTTTATTGCCTTGGTAACATATCTGCTGTGGTGCGCAGGTCTACTGCTTCTTCTTGCCTCTCGACTTGTTCTGCTCCGATTCCACCAGTCTCCTGCTGTTGCTCTTGATCTCTTCGCGGGAGGGACAGCACTCATCTTCATCATCGCTGACTTCAGGAGAGTCTGTGGGACAAAGGAAGATTCTTAGTCAAATTCCTGATTCCAAGACAAGTTCATGTTCTATGCCTGCCCCGGATCAATCAATCAAATTCAATCAATCATCAATAAACCTTTTTTATTTAGCCCAATATCACAAATTACACGTGTCTTTATAGTGATTACAGCATACGACACCCTCTGTCCTTATACCCTAGCATTGTTCAAGAAAACGAACAAAGGAACCCCACAGTTAACGGAGAAAGAGGATAGAAACCTGCTACTTACGTATAGGGGTGCTTGGTCTTTTGACGTTCCTCGACTCCATCTGGTTGAGCTGCTCAAGCACACTGTGAACCTTTGGAAGGAGACAGAGAGGTTAACACATTCAGCACATACATCACTTATCAAACTACTGGCAAGTACTTCCAATGAGGCTGGAAGCCGACAAGTGAGGGAAACATCAGGCATTGAAACATTACAAAAGAGAAAGGAAGTATGAGAGGATTAAGGCACCCTCTCTTGGTCCAGGCCGCTCATCTCAGCTTTGTGCTGCGATGCTCTTTGCAGTAAGGTTGGCAGGCGGTTGCTGATGTCCTTCACTTTGTCCAAGCTCTCAGCACAGGATGCACTGGATAGTTCCTAAAGAGGAGTAACACATTTGTTAAACACGTCAGTTTGTTTCTCCTGTGCTTTCTCTGCAGTGACAGGTCAAAATGTGTGATGTGACATTTTTTTATAAACGACAAGCTAACAGATTTGACTTGAGAAAGTGATGAGAAACACATGGAGACATACAGTCCCACAATGTTGTTTTTAAGCAATTCTATTACATGTTTGTCAGTCCTGTCAGAACATAAGCTCAACTTTTGTACGTCTTAATAATGTACCTGCAGAGCTAAGGACTTCCATCAGCCTGTTCACTTTGTCTTTGTGAGCATGCTGTCATTAGCATTAGGATACTGTAGGTCTAAATGATGTATAATCCATATCATAAATCCTGCTCTGACTCAAAGTGTGCACACCAACCACTGCTGATCTTTGGAGAGTTCGTTCGATGGACACTTTACAGAAGTTCTTCACCGCTGAACTTTTTCAAATAAATTGGGACTGGAAGTGAGAATGACATTTTTTTTATTTCTGAAGAACATGTTCTATTTCTGAAGAGAGAATAGCTTTTCATATCCATATTGGATCATTTTGGTATGTTGATTTGTTGTTGTTCCATTACGATAAGTATGTATTCTCTAGATATATTATGTAGCGCAGCTTTGGCTTGTACGTGCAGTCCCTCGTTAAAAAAGGAGAGGAGGAATGATTACAGGTGTTTTAAAGACAGTACTAAACAATCTTTAAACAATGAGTTTAGAGAGGACCTGGACGGGCACGCAGCTCATTCTGAAGTAGAGGTTGTTGACCCCCCGCTCCACAGTGGCCAACAGGTCCTGGGACTGCTGCAGAGTGCCATGCAGGCGTCTGACACGGAACACTTCCTGATTCAGCTCGGCCTCCATTTCTCTCTTCAGCCCAGTCAAACCTTGAACAAAAAAAAATCCGTTATATAGGACAGCCACACGTCCCCTGGGACAAAAACATGGCAGTAAAATCGCTGTGCAACATGTCTGAACACTGAACATTGAATACTGTCATTACTGTAATGTATACAGTATTTTTATATTGCAGTATTTTATTTACTTATTTTTATTTCTTTGTTTTTATGTCTTATGTATTCATTGTGTTGCATTGTTGTGCATATGACAATAAAGCCTTTGAATTTCTACAACGTTGTACTGACTGACTTAATTTCAAGTGAGCACAAATGTAAAGGTTCTATATGTATCCAGAGAAACAGCAGATCACTGTTTTCAATGTAAACATCCAGCGTAGTAATGTCTAAATGGGCAGAATGAAGTCTCTCTCACTAAGGACTGACATTTAAATATGACCCTTAAATATGACACTAAAGACACACATGTGAATATGGGACTTAAATAATACACTAATGCCTGGTGCTTTTGACCCCTGTGTACCTGCTAGCTGCAGGTTTGCTGCTGAACTTGAGCTCAGCGTGCTGCAGTTGCAGCTGGGTCAGAGCTGCTTCCTCCTGTTGGGCCAGCTCCTCACAGCGGGTCACCTCAGAGAGGAGGAACTGCTGGGTGGCTTGCTGCGACACCACCTTGCTGACCAGTTCCTGTTAGGACAGGCAGACATGATACAGCCAGACAGTAGAGCACAGGCCACGATCAAAATAATGTTGATTATAGGAATGACCTTGACTTCATTCACCATGCACCTGTTGTGGAAAACAGTCACATCTGCAGTGTGTCACAATACAAATGAGAAGTCTGGGACTGGGTGGGACTTTCGGAAACAGTTCTAAATTGGTTTGAATCCTACTTAAAGGACAGAAACAACTTTGTTTCTACAGTATAGGTAAATACACATCTGAGTTGACAAATATGACATGTGGGGTACCTCAAGGCTCCATCTTGGGGCCTCTTCTCTTTAACGTCTACATGCTACCACTGGCTCAGATAATGAAGAACAACAAAATAAGTTACCATAGCTATGCAGATGACACCAGGAGACTATGCTCCAATTCAAACACTGAGTAAGTGCATTGAACAAATCAATGACTGGATGTGTCAGAACTTTCTCCAATTAAACAAAGATAAAACTGAGGTAATGGTTTTTGAGCCAGCAGAACGTATAAAAGTTAGCGCTGAGCTTCAGTGTGCAATGTTCAAAACAACAGATAAAGCCAGAAATCTAGGTGTAGTCATGGACTCTGACCTGAGTTTCAACAGTCACATTAAAACAGTTACTAAATCAGCCTACTATCACCTAAAGAACATATCTAGGATTAAAAGACTAATGTCACAGCAGGATCTGGAAAAACTTGTCCATGCTTTTATCTTCAGGAGACTCGACTACTGCAATGGTGTATTTCACAGGTCTCACTAAAACATCTATAGAAGCGAGCTGATTCAGAACGCCGCTGCTCGAGTCCTCACTAACACTAAGAAAGTGGATCACATCACTCCTGCTCTGAAGTCTTTCACACTGGCTTCCTGTGTGTCAAAGAATAGATTTCAAAATACTGCTGCTGGTTTATAAAGCACTGAATGGTTTAGGCCCAAAATACATTTCTGACCTCCTGCTAAACTATGAACCATCCAGATCTCTCAGGTCTTCAGGGACTGGTCAGCTTTCTGTCCCCAGAGACAGAACTAAACATGGAGAAGCAGCGTTCAGTTATTATGCTCCAAATATCTGGAACAAAGCTCCCAGAAACCTGCAGGTCCGCTGCAACTCTGACTACTTTTCAAATCCAGCAAGAAGACTTTTCTCTTTGTCGCTGCTTTTAATTGAACTATTCATATCTTAAACTGCACTGTGACTTTTATCCGTGTATTTTTTCTTTTAATGTTTATTTTATTAGCTTTTCTTTTTAATGACTGGTTTTAAATGCCATTTTCTTAATGTCTTTCATTTTTTGTAAAGCACTTTGAATTGCCTTGTGTTGAAAAGTGCTATATAAATAAACTTGCCTTGCCTAATAAAGATGAACAAAGACTTACAAAACAAAAGCATCCAAAAGATTTAAAGAAGCAAGACTTACTTTAGTTGATGATATATCCACATACTTTTCTTCTTTCTTTTAATTTCTTATCAGGGGCAATATAATGAGTTTTAAATAGATATAAAAAAACATGTCTATGTTGATATTGTAAGTCATATAGTTGATTCAGTAAGTATCCCTATAATAAGCAGGATAATGTGCATAACAACATTACCCTTTCAAACTGGAAACAGTTAGCCTGCTCTGTCCTAAAGTAGAGGATTCAGTGATTGGACTTGTACCTGCACGTCAGCGCAGCCCAGAGCCTCCCTCAGAGCCTCCATGTCCTCCATCAACTTCATGTCACTCCGAGAGGCCCCACAGACGTCGTAACGCTGCTGGTCTGCAGGGCGGAGCACAGAGCAACAAAAAAAACACCTCATTACTTTTTGAACTGAACAGAACAGGCATTTCTATGTTAATTTGAAGTGATAGAAAAGTTGAGCACGCACCAGATATTTTTTCTTATTTGTAATTCTGTGTATTTGTTTTTTACAAAAGACTAACTTGGTACAAAGAGTTATGGTTGCTACTGTTACTCAGAACGGAGTCTTACTTATTCATCCAGACAAAACCCCCTCCCACAAGTTACCATAGCAAATTGAATCATGTTCAGTGTGTAAGATATGAATATGTTCAGCATAGCAGAACATCATTTGAATATACAGTAGATTTGTGACACATCTTTGAGTTGTTTTGCAATAGATTGTGAAAACGATGAATAATTGCAAAGTAAAACAAGTAAAGAATTTCTAATGAACTATTCAACACTATAAAATATTTGCGTGTTAAATAACACTTAAAAATGCTGCAAAAGATTGATGTACTAGGAGAATCCACATGTTTCACTTTTAGCTTTTTAAAAAGCTTGAGCCCAGAGTTACTAATAATAATTCCTTGCATTTATTATAGCGCTTTTCCAATGCTCAAAGCGCAGATACACATAACACATATACATTTTTTTTTATATATATATACACATGCAATGGTCACTGTGGACAATACCCACAGGAGCAAGTGGCCTCACTGGTGCCATTTAAATAATAAATAAAATGAACAACATGATGGAGAAATGGGAAGACCATAATACTTATGAGGATAAGGGAGGTTCAGCAGTTGTCGTATAGTTTTTACATCTAGATTTAGGTATAGTTTGGATCAGTGGCGGATTTAGGATTGTAGGAGATCCGGGGCTTAGCCCATGAGTCGTTGGGTTGGGGGGGGGGTGCAGGGGTACAGTGCCATTTTTTATAAGTGGGGGGAGGACCGAACATCCTTTAGGGGGGTCGCCGCCTCCTCTCAGGGAGTCCGAGGGACATGCTCCCCCAGGGAAGATTTTTTATAAAATATTGAAGTTGAAAGCATCAATCTGGTGCACTTTGAGAGCAACATTAACCCTACCTTAAAAACACCTTAAAGCGGACAAAAGGCACTGGAGAACACTCATTAACACCCTTTAATGAAGCAAACTAATGCCTTAACACACTCAAATAGTCGTTAACTTATTAAGGTGAAACGAATGTGCGTAGAGTTTTAAAGGATGCGGATAGTCTCACCTTGATTCTGGCGCATTGCTTATCGTTTTATAGATCTATTCTCATCCACCATCTTTTTTTGTGACGTAAAGAGTGTAAGAGTCACGTTTCTGAATCGGACACTCTGAGTGGATGCAGTCACAGCCAATCGGAGTCTGATTCAGAGGGTTGCCTGTCAGTTCTGTTGTTATGTGTACTGAAACGAGAGCTGGTCTAATTCCACGCGTGAAAACAAAATAAAAATTGGAATACGTTATTTTAGTGTCTTAAAAGTAGACTGAGGTATGAAGGGTTAACGTTACAACTTAGGATAATTTGTAGTCATGTTCTGTATACATACTAACATATAAGGGTATACTTAGTGTGGTTACTCCATGTTTACTAGCTATAAGATTAACGTTACATCACTCTTTTTCACTTCTTACTCAGTCAGCCAGAGTGCAGATATCACCATTAGATTAACAAACCTAAAACATCATCCATTTCTTGACTGCTGGTGATGACATTGCTTGTGGCGCCTGCTTCGATGACAATAACTTTCTAATATCCATAACTGTATAGGCTATTAGCTTAAAACTTGTCATGCACTAGGAAGGATCACTTCTTCTTCAGAGCAGGCTACTCCCGAGACGGTTAAAAAAATAATAATAATACTTTTACGTGAAACATCCGGGGCTTTTCAGAAAACATCCGGGGCTTGAGCCCAAGTAGCCACCCCCTAGCGCCGCCACTGGTTTGGATCTAGTTGTAGATCGTAGCTTCAGTTTCAGACCAGATTACTGACAGTGGAAAAGGCTCTTGGTCAATCTCACCTACTTGCCACTATTAATATATCATGTTCTATACTTTATACACACGCAGAGACCAAATTCAGTTTTTCACTTCCAAAATCGTTCAAATGTATGTAACGACTGCAGCAGACATTTGGTTGATAGTAATAAGATCATCTTCTGCATGTTATAGCATCGATGCAGCGGCAGGTCTTTGTTACATTACCTGCGGCAGGAAGTGCTGCTTCTTCTTCCTCTACTTCTTCCTCTACTTCCTCTACTTCTTCTTCTTTTTCTTCTTGAATGTCCTACATGTGAAAATGAAATATGACAAGAACTAACAAACCAAAAGCAACTTGTTCTACCTCTCAGATGAGTCCCCTCTCTTTCTGACCTGCTCTCGGAGCCTCTGGGTGCCGAGTTGTCCCAGAGTTTCCATTTGCCTTTTCAGCACCTTCTCTTCTGCACTCAGTTCACACAGCTCAAGATCCATTTCTCTTTTCTTTCCCATTGTCTCACATTCCATCTGAAGCACCCTGCCCTGATGGGTTAGGAAAAAAGAACAAACAAGATCACATTGAACATCTTTAATGTGAGCACCTCGAGGAAGTCAACACTGCTTGACTGATTCACAGTTAATCCACTATGTTTAAACAAGGCTACATCAAGTCAAGTAGGGTTATACATTCCCTTCAATCCATATGAGATCATAAATCCTTTAAATGCAAAAGTTACACTTTTTCTGATTTTAAACCAAATCCCTTTATCAGAGGGGCGGGTCCCGTGGGGGGGAACGAAAAAACATTCAACAAAGACAAGAAGACGAGTGCGTACAAAGAAGGCGTTTTCTAGACAAAGAAATACGCTATATGGACACAGGGCCTAAGGTGTGTGTTGGTGATGCTGTGTGTGTTGGTGATGCTGTGTGTGTGTGTGTGTGTGTGTGTGTGGTGTGTGTGTGTGTGTGTGTGTGTGTGTGTGTGTGTGTGTGTGTGTGTGAGATGCTTACCAGTGTGCAGCCTGCAGCAGCGGCAGCTGTCTGGGACTGTTTGCTTGCTTTGTCCAACTTTGTCTGTCCAACAGCAACTGCCTGCTGTTTCTGCTCCAGCCCTGCGTATATGTCACGGACCTCCTGATCTCACAACACATTCCAAACATCGGCTGAATGAGACACTGCTTTTTGATTATTATGTTACGTTTTGCTGCTTGTTAAAATACTGCTTTCATGGAGTCTATTGGTAGCTACTGATAGTTATCATCAGTTGTGTCCCTTTTCGTTTTGTTATTGTATCTGCTAAAAGTAAAGGTTTGATTCACACAGTGGTTGACAGTGTAATAAAAGCACTGCTCAGTGCTCACCTGCTGCAGGTTCTCACGAATGTGTCCATAGGCGGTCTGGATTTCACTAGCCTCAGTGATCTTCACCTTCATCTTGTCTAGGTTATTCTCAAGCTGGCGTATACGCTGACATTAGAGAGAGAAGCACAACATTTAAATACAGGGTGAATGAAGAAGACATGATGACCTTCATCCAGCATTAGCTGTTCCTGTCCATGGTGCAAAGAATTGACACTTGTGTTCATAACAGTACACATTAATACAGATAGATAGATGGATAGATAGATAGATAGATAGATCGATAGATAGATAGATAGATAGATGGATAGATGGATAGATGGATAGATGGATAGGTAGATAGATAGATAGATAGATGGATAGATGGATAGATGGATAGGTAGATAGATAGATAGATAGATAGATAGATAGATAGATGGATAGATAGATGGATATATAGATAGATAGATAGATAGATAGATAGATAGATGGATAGATAGATGGATATATAGATAGATAGATAGGTAGATAGATATATGGATAGATAGATGGATGGATAGATAGGTAGATAGATATAGGATAGATAGATGGATGGATAGATAGATGGATGGATAGGTAGATAGATATGGATAGATAGATGGATGGATAGATAGATGGATGGATAGGTAGATAGATATATGGATAGATAGATGGATGGATAGATAGATGGATGGATAGATATTATAATAATAATACACTATATATTTGTATGGCACCTTTCATGCACAAAGCAGCCCAACGTGCTTTACAGAACAAGAAGAAAACATACCAACAATATTAAAATAAATAGAGAACAAGATAAAACATCAACAGTGATCCTAATGAAGTTCCCTTGAAGTAAAGCTGACAAGAAATTAAAATAGGTTAACATAAACCAATTTAGTAAAATAAAAGCGAAACAGAAGAAATACAGTAAAACATGGACAGTGAGAATTGAAAGTTCGAAATGAAAAAAAAAGGTTTTTAATTTTAAAATCTATACTGTATTGGTCCCAATTGTGTTGAGACCATCTATGTCACAGTTATACTGCAGTCCCTGAGATGGTGTAAGGATAGAATATGAAGACAATACGTTATGACAGACACAGCACTACTCACACATACTGTAGTAAAGCACACCCCAAATGAAAACACTTTAAAACAAGGACTGGAAAACTATACATAATACAAAGAGAAGCATGCTTCAGGTGATGAAGAATAGTGATACATGTTAGCAGACTGATCTATGTGGGAACAGATGCTGTGTTAAAGGTCGCTTCTTTTTCTCTTGTTCAGGGTCATACTTGTATTATGGGATTTCACTAGAACATGTTTACATACTTTATTGTTCAAATTATTTGTTTTGCTCATACCGTTCTTTTGAATAAACTGTATTCACCATCTATATAAAATGCTCAGTATAGAACATTTCAACTGAAATTGTTGCTAGGCAGCAACTTGGGTTCATGTTTTTACTTCCTGTCAGTTGATGTCACATACATGCAACTGGGATTGAACGGCTAATACATTTACAGTATTTAAATAAGACTTGGAGCCATTTTATAAAAAAGTCATCAAAAATATTACTATTTATAATATGGGACCTTAATGACATTCTTCAGTGCAATATGTTTTGTGCATTATAGTCTATAATTTAAGATAAAGGTGCTGCACTAATCAGCATTTGTATATTAATGGTGCCCCAAAGGACCATTTTCTCCCACAGCTGTGTCTGGGTGAGTCTGTGATGCCCCCCGCACACTCACCTGCCTACATGCGTCCTCAGTGTTGGAATCTGCAGGCTGGGCGTCCATTGTCTGCAGGGTCTTCTGCAGCGTCTTCAAACTGGCTTCTTTCTTCTTCACTTCAAAGCTCAGTCTGTTGTGCTCCTTGATCAGGAGATTGATCTTCGCCTTCTCTCGGACAATTTTTGTCTGAATGGAAATCAAAAAGTTAAACAATGATTTGCTAATGAAAGTGTAGTTAGCAGGTTTGTAGACTTGTACAATTCGCAGTATCAATTAGTGTGGTGGAAAGTACATTTTTTAGGTACTTTAAACACTTTTGTCGAGATTTAAATGTTATGCTACATTATGTTTCTACCTCACTACATTTTTTTGGCACAACATCATTCCACACACACACACACACACACACACACACACACACACACACACACACACACACACACACACACACACACACACACACACACACACACACACACACACACACACACACACACACACACACACACACACACACACACACACACACACACACACACACACACACACACACACACACACACACACACACACACACACACACACACACACACACACACACACACACACACACACACACAGAAGAAAACAGCATCAGTGTCTTATGTTATATTCATCACAGTGACTGCTGAACTTGATGGGCCCACCGGTGGGTCTGGACCATGACATGCAACACTGGCTTGCTTGTATCAAATCAATACATCCCATACATCATTGGAACGGGAATAATCTAAGCTACAACACTAACTAAATCATTTCCATCTCCAGTAAACACAGCCTACATGGCAAGCATTTCTATAATATACAGTAATACAAAAAATAAGTACTATCTTTGAACTTATTGCCAAAAAGAATATGAAATTCACCCCTGGTGTCATTCTGTCTGTCATCCCTTGATTCTACTTGCTTTGACTGTTCAAATGAGATGTCAACCATCAAAATTGGATAAGGGGTTCTAGAGATATCACTGTGCAAAACACACCGGCCAATTTTGACCGAAAATAGCATGGGAAGGGGGGTATGACCTAACGCAAGAGAAGGGTTAACAGCAGAGATGGGGTCGTTACTAAAAAAAAGTAATATATTACATATTACTTTAAAAAAAAGTAATATATTACACTACTTCGTTACTCTCTACATAAAGTAACTCGTTACTTTACTCGTTACTTTACTCGCAGGGCCGGCCCGCCCCTCCCTGCAGGCAGATAACGCAGACTGCTAAAGTTTAAAATGTTCTCTTTAGTTCAGTTTCCATTGTTGCATAAGACTGATCCAGATCCTGAATGTTTTCCTATCTCACCGTGGCTGTCCTCTGTCTCCTGCTATCTGACCGTGGCTGTCCTCTGTCTCCTGCTATCTGACCGTGGCTGTCCTCTGTCTCCTGCTATCTGACCGTGGCTGTCCTCTGTCTCCTGCTATATGTATATTTTGCGCCGTCTATCTCTGCTCACTCTGTTGCGTCAGCGTGTTCTCCTGCGTGTTGGCCATGTGTTGCACTGGAGCCAGACTGAAGCACACCGCAAGACTTCAGCCGAGCACGTACGAACTGCGCATGCGTGAGTGGCAATAACTCTCCTTACCAGCAGGCGGTGGTAGTGTGTATTCGTCATTCAAAACAGGCAACAACCGGAAAACAGAGAAGAAGAACAGACCGTGATGTAAACACACAACACATAGCTGTGCGTTAGCTTCACCTTAGCTTAGCATGTGTTCTTTGCAGGTGTTTGTTGAGGTTTGATTATGACTGATTTTTAGAAAGTAACGAAGTAACGCGTGTCGGGGCGATGTTAGTAACTGTAGTGTGATTACTGAATTATAAAAGTAGCGCGTTACACTACTCCGTTACCGACAAAGTAATATAATTACAGTAATGCGTTACTTTGTAACGCGTTACACCCAACTCTGGTTAACAGGTACAGATCAGGGTTTCCGTTAGCCGGAAATTACCGGTTTTTAGCTGGTAAAATGTATTAAAAACCGGTAAATTCAAAACCTGCCGGTCAAAATGTCTGGTAATAATTAGGGAGGCTCCGATCGATCGGCCGCCGGTCATTATCGGCCGATATTCACTCTTAATAGTTTGATCGGTGCTCTCTATAAAGGCCGATCAGGAGAGCTGGATCTGATCGATATGGACATAAACGCGAGTGAAGTGTAACCGGAGCGAGAGAGCGATCAGATCAGCTGCTGAGTTTGACCAAGACACGCAGCTCTGCATGAGCACCTGAAGCCCCGCCCACTGTTTAGCGGGCTGCAGGAGCTGCATGAGAAACTGACTGGCTGTCAGGAGAGAGAGAGAGAGAGAGAGAGAGAGAGAGAGAGAGAGAGAGAGAGAGAGAGAGAGAGAGAGAGAGAGAGAGAGAGAGAGAGAGAGAGAGAGAGAGAGATTTTGATTTTTCAAAACACTTTTATTCACAAATCAAAGACCAAACGGACACATTGACACACATTGTCAGTTCAGACAACTACTGAAAAAAAGATCCCCATTCTCCACAGAAACCAAAGCATTTTCAAAGCACCACATGGCCTCAAATTCTCCCACATTTTTGGTTAAGCAAAAATAACCATAGTCCGCTTTCAGTCTTGCTTTAACCATCCGCTTGAAAATCAAAACTGCATCGGTATCCAAAGATTCCGCAACTTTATTCCTCCTGCTGAGGTAGATGGCCGTTCAGCCTGCCCCAACAAAACATTCAAAAGCTGACTTTTGCACTTTTGCTTCTGGCTGTACCGACAACCCAACATGAACATTAAACAAAAACAACATCTGAGTGAGTAACTGAAAAAGACAAAGGAGTCGACCACATTCTGTAAAGCAATGAAAAATGGTTTCCCTCTGTTCACAGAAAGGACAGGCGTCAGACACTGTGGGGTTGATCACTGAAACAAACGCATTACCAGCTACCGCAGCGTGGAGGA
>JAULUE010000062.1:11316-42500 GCA_036324585.1 Champsocephalus esox
GTGTCTTTTTGTGTGTTCTTTGTCTTTTGTTTTGTTGTTTTTTTGTTTTTTTGTTTTTGTTTTCGGTTCTGTTTACTTGTGTTGTTGGGTTTTGTGCTTTTGTTTTGATTTGTTTTTTTTGTGTTTTGTTTTGTTTTGTTGTTTTTGTGTGTGTGCTTTCTGTGTTTTTTTGTTTTTCTGTGGTTTTTGTTTTTTGTTTGTTTTTTGTTTTTTGTTGTTTTTTTGTTTTTGTTTTTGTTATGTTTTGTGTTTTGTTTTGTTTTGTTTTTGGTTTTTCTTGTTGTTTTGTTTTTGTGTTTTGTGTTTTGTGTGTGTTTTTTGTTTTGTTGTTTTGTTTTTTTGTCTTTTTAGTCTTAGTGCTTTTTTTGTTTTGTGTTGTTTTTTTGTTTTTTGTTTTTTGTTTTGTTTTTGTGTGTGGTGTGTTTCTGTCTGTGTTGTGTTTTGCTTTTTTTTGTTGTTGTTTGTGTTGTTTTGGTTTTTTGTGTTGTTTTTTGTTTTGTTGTTTTGTTTTTGTTGTGTTTTGTTTGTTTTGTGTTTTTGTTGTGTTTTTTGTTTTGTTGTGTTTGTTTTTGTTTGTGTTTTTTGTTTTGTTTTTGTGTTTTTATTTGTGTGTGTTTTGTTTTGTTTGTTTTTTTTGTTTTTGTTTTGTTTGTGTGTTTTTTGTGTTGTTTTTTTGGTTTTTGTTTTTGTTTTGTTTTGTTTTGTTGTTTTTTTGTGGTTTGTTTTTTTGTGTTTTGGTTTTGTGTTGTGTTGGTTTGGTGTTGTGTGTTGTTTGTGTTGTTTTTTGTTGGGTTGTTTTTGTTTTGGGTTTTTTGTGTTTTGTTTTGTTGTTTTTTTTTGTTTTTTTGGTGTTGTTTGTGTTTTTGTTTTTTTGTGGGTTGTGGTTGTGTGTTGTTTTGTTGTGTTTGTTTTTGTGGTTTGTTTGTGTTTTGTGTGTTGTGTTTTTATGTTGTGTTTGTGTTTGTGTTTGTTTTTGTGTATTGTTTTGTTTTGTTTTTTTTTGTTGTTTGTTTTTGTTTTAGTTTTTGTTTTTGTGTTTTTTGTTTTGTTTGTTTTGTTTTTTCTTTGTGTTTTGTTGTTTTGTTTTTTTTGTGTTTTTTGTGTTTTTTTTGTTTTTTTTTGTTGTTTTGTGTGTGTGTTGTTTTCTGTTTTGTGTTTGTTTTGTGTGTGTGTGTGTTTTGTGTGTTTTGTTTTTGTTTTTGTGTTTTTTGTTTGTTTGTTGTTTTTGTTTTTGTGTTTCTTGTTTTTTTTGTGTTTGTTTTTGTTTTTTGTTTTTTGTTTTTGTTTTTGGTTGTTTTTTTTGTGTTTGTTTTTGTTTTTTTGTGTTTTTTTTGTTTGTGTTGTTTTTGTTTTTGTTGTGTTTTTGTTTGTTGTTTTTGTGTTGTGTTGTTTTGTTTTGTTTTGTTTTTTGTTTGTGTGTGTTGTTTTTTTTTGTTGTTTTTGTGTTTTGTTGTGTTTTTTTTGTTTTTTTGTTTGTTTTTTTGTTTTTTGTTTTTTGTTTTGTGTTTTGTGTTTTTTGTTTTGTTTGTTTTTTTTGTTTTTTGTTTTTTGTTTTTTTTTGTGTTTTGTTTTTTTTGGTTTTTTTTGTTTTTTTGTTTTTTGTTTTTTTTTGTTTTTTTTGTGTTTTTTGTTTTTTTTGTTTTTTGTTTTGTTTTTTTTGTTTTGTGTTTTTGTGTTTGTGTTGTTTTGTTTTGTTTTTGTTTTTTGTTTTTTGTTTTTTTGTTTTTGTTTTTTGTTGTGTTTTTGTTGTTTTTTTGTTGTTGTGTTTTGTTGTTTTTGTTTTTTGTTTTTTGTTTTTTGTTTGTTTTTGTTTGTTTTTTTTGTGTTTTTGTTTTGTGTTTTTGTTTTTTATGTTTGTTTTTTTTTGTTTGTTGTTTTTTTGTTTTTGTTTTTGTGTTTTTTTTGTTTGTTTTGTTTTTTGTTTTTTGTTTTTTTTTGTTTTTTGTTTTTTGGTTTTTTTTTGTTGTTTTTTTTGTTTTTTTTGTTTTTGTGTTTTGGTTTTGTTTGTTTTTTGTTTTGTTTGTTTTGTTTTTTGTTTTGTTTGTTTTTTTGTTTTTTGTTTTTTTGTGTTTTTGTTTTTTTTGTTTTGTTTGTGTTTTGTTTTGTTGTGTGTTTTTTTGTTTTTTGTGTTTTGTTTTGTTTTTGTTTTTGTTGTTTTGGGTTTTGTTGTTTGTTGTGTTTTGTTTTGTTTTTTGTTTGTGTTTGTTTGTGTGTGTGTTTTTTGTTTTTTTGTTGTGTTTTGTTTTGTTGTGTTGTTTTTTTGTGTGTTGTTTGTTTTGTTGTTTTGTTTTTTGTTTTTTTTTGTTTTGTTTTGTTTGGTTTTTTTTGTTTTTGTGTTTTTTTGTTTTGTGTTTTTTGTTTTTTGTTTGTGTTGTTTGTGTTTTTGTTGTTTTTGTTTTTTTTGTTGTTTGTTTGTTTGTTTGTTTTGTTTTGTTTTTTTTGTTTTGTTGTGTTGTTTTTTGTTTGGTTTTTTTGTTTTTGTGTTTTTGTTTTTTTGTTTTGTTTGTTGTTTTTTTTGTTTTTGTGTTTTTTGTTTTTTTTGTTTTTGTTTTTTTGTTTTGTTTTGTTGTTTTTGTGTTTTTTTGTTTTTGTTTTGTTTTTTTGTTGTGTTTGTTTTTTGTTTTTGTTGTTTTTTTTTGTTTTTGTTTTGTGTTTTTTTGTTTTTGTTTGTTTGTTTTTTGTTTGTTTTTGTTTTGTTTTTTTTGTTTTTGTTTTTTTTGTTGTTTTGTTTGGTTTTTTGTGTTTTGTGTTTTGTTGTTTTTTGTTGTGTTTTTTTTGTTTTTTTTTGTTTTTGTGTTGTTTTTTGTTTTGTTTTGTGTTTTGTGTGTGTTGTTGTTTTTGTTTTTGTTTTTTTTTGTTGTGTTTTTTGTTTTTGTTTTGTTTTTTTTGTTTTGTTTTGTGTTTGTTTTGTTGTTTTGTTTTGTTTGTTTTGTTTTTGTTTTTTTGTTTTTTGTTTTTTGTTGTGTTTTGTTTTTTTGTTTTTGTTTTTTTTTGTTTTTGTTGTTTTGTGTTTTTGTTTTGTTGTTTTTGTTTTTTTTGTTTTTTGTGTGTGTTTTTTTTTGTTTTTTTTTGTTTTTTTTGTTTTTTTGTTTTTGTTTTTTTTGTTGTTTTTGTTTTGTGTTTGTTTTTGTGTTTTGTTTGTTTTTTTGTTGTTTTTTGTTTTGTTTTTTTTTGTTTTTTGTGTGTTTTTTTGTTTGTGTTTTTGTTTTTGTGTTTTGTTTTGTTTTTGTTTGTTTTGTGTTTTTTGTTTTTTGTTTTTTTGTTTGTTTTTGTTTTTGTTTTTTGGTGTGTGTTGTTTTGTCTTTGTTTTGTGTTTTGTGTGTGTGTGTTTTTTGTCTGTTTTGTTTTTGTGTTTTTTTTTGTGTTTTCTTTGTTTTTTTTGTGTTGTGTTTTTTTTGTGTTTTGTTTCTGTTTGTGTTTTTTGTTTTTTTTTGTTTTTGTTTTGTTGTGTTTTTTGTTTTTTTTGTTTTTTGTGGTTTATTTTTTTTGTTGTTTTTGTTTTTGTTTGTTTTTGTTTGTTTTTGTTCTGTGGTGTGTGTGTGTTTTTTTGTTTGTTGTTTTTTTTGTGTTCTTTTTGTGTTTTTTGTTTTTGTGTTTATGTCTTGTTGTTTTTTGTTTTTGTTTTTGTTTTGTGTTTTGTTTTTTGTTTTTGTCTTGTGTTTTTGTGTTTTTGTGTTTGTTTTTGGTTTGTGTTTTTGTGTGTGTTTGTTGTGTGGGTGTTTTGTTTTTTGTTGTTGTGTTTTGTTTTTTGTGTGTTTTTTTGTTTTGTGTTTGTTTTTGTGTGTGTGTGTTGTTTTGTTTTTTTGTTTTTTGTGTTTTTTGTTTTAGGTATGCATAGGTACTTGCGGGCAAGCTTGGCGAGTTGTGGAAAGATTACTTTGTGCGTTTTCCACCATGTAAGTGGATCTTCCTCTTTGTCTATTGGAGGTGTTAGCAGGTAACTCTGCTTCCACAGCATCCTTTAGGTACTGAGACGAATCAGCCTTTGCTGCAGCTTCACTCTGTTTAAAGAAACTTCCTAAAGACCTCTTGCCTTTCTTTGCCTGGGATGTGCCAGCCACTTCGCACTCCACTTCAGTGCTGCAGCTTGCAGCTGCAGTCTCCTGGCATGTCATGATTGTCGTCATCATCTCCGATGTCACTCTGGCCTTGACTTGGGGCTTGCTGTCTGCAGTGATGAAGTCCATCTTGAACCGGGGGTCCAAACAAGATGCCATATCTAACAGCTTCTGAGTATCTTCATTTTCATATTTCTCATTCAGGTAATCCCTCATCTATTTCTTCAACTGCTTGCTCAGGTCTGTGTCTTCTTCTCGCATTAGCAGCATTGACGAGTTGAAGAGATGAATAACTGGCTTCACATAGGAGACACTAACGTAGTCTTTCCCTGAAAGTGCGTCTGTGAACTCCAGCAATGGGCCCAGTGACTTGCTGACAGATTCCAGGACATCTATATCTTGCCAGTTTGGAATTAGATGCCGCAGCTTCTTGTCCACAGACAGGACCTGACTTAAAGCTTTCTGCTGCTCCAGTATCCTGCTGATCATCATCTGCCTGGAACCCCATCTTGTTTGGCATTCTGTTATGAGGGATTGTGATGGCAGATTGAGTTCCTTCTGGGCTTTTTCAAGGGCACTTCTGCCCTTCCAGCTGTGAGAGAAGTGACCCACCAGCTTCTTGCACACACCCGCAGTACGGTTGATGCGGCCATCCTTTTTCACTGCATTTTCTAAGGGGGAATAAATAAATAAAAAGTAAAGATTAAATATTATACACATTTATATTAACTATACATTTACGTGTGTGTGTGTGTGTGTGTGTGTGTGTGTCCTCCAGTTTGAAATTATAAATATTAAATATATATTGCTTTTAAAACGTAACATATATGAAACTCATTAAAATTAAGGAAAATGTTGCATTTCAGGACAGGTTGTTAAGCACTCCTGGAAAATATAGCATTACTCTTAATGGCCCCTACACACGGCGGCGTGCGTTGCCGCTTCAACGCTTCTGCCCGTTCACTTTGAATGGGGTGACGTCACGATTCCCCGAACTGCATTGTGGGAGCAAAGCGTAGCTTCTCTCGCTGCAAAAGTAGAACAATGTTCTACTTTTGCCGCCTCGACGGAGGCGTCAGCCAATTAAATCCCTCGTATGAAAATCGGACAGTACAAGCACTAGCCAATCAAACCGCGTGTATGTTGGGAGAGCCAGACCGCAGTTATTTCCCATATGTAAAAAAATGGAGGAGAAAATTATCGTGGCGGTAGGGAATCACCCGGTACTATATGACCAGTCCCTCTTTACATACAGGGATACAAACCGGAGGAGCCAGGCATGGGGGGAGGTGGCAAAGACAGTGGGTGAAACTGGTAGGTTTTCGCTTGTTTGGGGAGTTTATATCCAGTGTACTTTGTTTGAATGGACAGCAAGCATAGACAGTATATTTAGCCAGCATGGATGTAGCATGAATGCTTTGCTTTGTATGTACGGGGCGGGACATTCATGTGATTGGTTGTTGGTTGTGTTGCTCGCGTTGACTCCCCAAGCTCAAGACACGCCCACCGCCAAGCGGCAACGCACGCGGCCCCTATACACGGCGGCGTGCGTTGCCGCTTCAACGCTTCTGCCCATTCACTTTGAATGGGGGTGACGTCGCGATTCACCGAACTGCATTGTGGGAGTAAAGCGTAGCTTCTCTCACGGTGCTCGCTGCAAAAGTAGAGCAATGTTCTACTTTTGCCGCCTCGACGGAGGCGTCAGCCAATCAAATCCCTCGTATGAAAATCTGACAGTACAAGCACTAGCCAATCAAACCGCGTATATGTTGGGAGAGCCAGACCGCAGTTATTTCCCTAATGTCAAAAAATGGAGGAGAAAATTATCGTGGCGGTAGGGAATCACCCGGTATTATATGACCAGTCCCTCTTTACCAACAGGGATACAAACCGGAGGAGCCAGGCATGGGGGGAGGTGGCAGGGACAGTGGGTGAAACTGGTGTGTTTTTTCGCCTGTTTGTAGAGTTTATATCCAGTGTACTTCGTTTGAATGGACAGCTAGCAAGCATAGACAGTATATTTAGCCAGCATGGATGTAGCATGAATGTTGCATAAAATAGCACCATAGACATTAATGTCATACATGTTCATCATATAAAGTGTGACATGTAAAAACTTGTATGCAATTGACAGTGATAAAGGGATTTGGTTTTCATTAATGGAGGAACAATTTAGTAAATTCTTCAAGTAATTCAAGAAATTAAGTTTATTATTTCATTTCATGAGAGGAAGTATGCAGGACAAAATGGAAGTCACTGAGGGACAGATTCAGAAAGGAGAAAACTAAGGAGAAAGAGGCAAAGAGAAGCGGGGCAGGGTCGTCCGGGGGATATAAGCCCTGGCGTTTCACGGCAGTGATGGGGGTTTTAACCCCATTTATCATTGACCGTGAGACGTCCAGCAATGTCCCCCGGCAAACCCTGCCTCCATCCAACCTGGTGCCAGAGGCATGGAGCCAGCTAGAAAGCCAGCCAAGTGTCAGCCAGCCGACCGACAGTCAACAAGCCGAGGCAAGGGAGACAGGACAGGAGGAGACGATTGTTGAGGACCTGGACCGGGGAAAGAGGAGAAGGGGAAGGGAGATGTCCTCCTTCGAAAAAGGCTTGATGTCAGCCATCAGTCCTCTGTTCGTGCCACCACCTCAACCTCTACCAGTAGTGGTGGAGGATGAGGATGAGTTATTTTTCAAGAGCCTCTTGCCTGCCATGCGAAGGCTGTCCATATCAAAGAGGACAATAGTCCGATTTGAAATGTACAAATTAATTTTTGAGGCAGAGCAGGAGATGGAAGAGAACTGATTTTTTTTTGTAATTCACACACACATACTACACTACATGTTTTACACTTATCCAATCATCACACACTTACATATATAAAAGTTATTTAAAAAGTATGTTATGACTATATTGTGTCTTCACTTGTTCATGTGGTTTGTCAGTTGCAACATACCAGAAGCTTCATGTATGTCGATATATAATGTGCTGTCTTCTGAAAACCTATTGAAATTATGAGTGGTTTATCAGTAAAAACAGGGCTGCATGAAAAAGGTTGTTAGCAATATCATAATATCAATTCAAGAAACATGTTTATAAGGAATGTTTTATTTTGAAATGGCTCATTTGGAATATTTGATTTTTAAAGAAAATATGGGTAGCTCTTAAAAGAGCTTTTGGTTTGGAGGCTCTTAAAAGAGCCATGGTGACCCTACACCAAATTCTGCTGCCATGGCACTGCACCCTCCTCATTGAAACAGGAGCAGAAGTTCTCCCGCAGTTGGAGCGATCTGCGTGTGGCATTGTTGGAGCCCATCCTCGGTACATCACGCAGGGTTGGAGTATCTGGAGCTTCATCCGTGGACTCCTCGACAGTTGTGCGTGATTTCCTTCCTATCGTCTTCCTGCGGAGGGAGTTGTGCAACACACAGGCGGCCTTCACACACAACTCTGTTACCTCCGGGCTGGTGGTGATGACACACCTGAACATTCTCCACCGAAATGAGAGGATGCCAAATGCACATTCAACCACCAACCTGGCCCGGCTGAGGCGGGTAATTGTACATCCTCCTCTCGCGTGTGATCTGGCGTCCAGGGAATGGACGCAGCTGGTTGTCCAGCAGTGGAAAAGCTTCATCTCCAACGAAGACAGGGGGAAGAAGGCCGAGCCGCTCTGCTCCTGGGATGACGGTGTCAGGTGGTAGCTGCAGACTGCCATCTCTGAGGCTCTCTCCAAAAGCGGAATTCCTCAGGCTCCCACTGTCGCTGCTCCTTCCAAAGCCTCCAACATCCACTACCCTGAAGAGGTACTGGGCATCCACTACAGCCAGTAGTACCAAGGAGTGGCTGGACTTATAATTGAAGTAGAGGGACCCAGAATTTGCCGGAGCCTGGATCACCACATGCTTCCCATCAATGGCACCAACACAATTAGGAAAGTTCCAGCACTCCTGGAACTCAGCAGCGATGGCTCTCCAGTCCTCTGTGGTCCCGGCATGGTCTCCTCGACCAGGGCGGTCCAGATGGCACCCGCAACCTCCCTGACGATGACAGCCACTGTTATATGACCAACCCGATAGCTGAATGCTCAACCCAGTCTCACGGCATTTCATGTTCACCAACACGATTTTTAATCTATTGATTCGTGTTCACCAACACGATTTGCCCCTTTTGTTCGTGTTGCACAGCACAATTTTAAAAGCAATGTATTTCTACTGGTAATGTGTTTCGTGCCTGCAGGCTGCAGCACGTATTTTTCTCCGGTCGGGTGGAGGAAGACCGGAAGCTGTGTGGTTCATAAAAACATGTTCTTACTCAATATCAAGCCACAGTTATTGCTTTTATTTTAAATCGTATAATTTCGGACTTTTGTTGTCGTCTGTGAGGAAAATAAATGGGCCTCAGGATACTGAAATCTGTATTTTTTTGTTATTCTTTTCAAAATAACACACTGTTTACTCACGAATAACACACAATTATCCTTGCTTTTATTTATTGGTTTAATTCCATAATCTCTGGCTTTTTTGGCGTCCGTCAGGAACTGAATTTCAAAAATAAATATAACCGGAAACAGACGTAGGCATTTCCAGCGATTACCCAAAATCCTCAGCTATGGTTTTAAGATCGCTGATTGGATGTGTTACCTGCAATGCATGCTGGGATTTGGTGTTTATATCATATGAAATCCGGAAAACATTTTAAAAGAATAAAATAATACTTAATTCCGAGTGCTCTTGCTTTTCTCTTTGAAAGTCATCACATAACGGCATTGTAATACACAGTTCGGCTGCATTACATATTACAGATCTGCCGTAGTTCTTTATTTAGAGAGCCCTGGTGAGAAGACCTTTGGAAAAACTGGAAGAAATGGCGCCGAAACTGAATACTTGACGTGGATCATAAATATATCAACAATTAAACAACATCTTCAATTTCTCTTCACACAATACGTCTCCTTGCAGTATCAACACTAATTCGGCTGACTTTTACATTTGATCTAATTCATAGATAGGTTATATTTACACCATAACGGTGCACAGCTGATAGAAAAGGACTGTAGTTTTTAAAGATATTACTGATTTTCTTTGAATGTAAGAATGTAAATACTGAGTCTGAAATAGTATAGCAATATGCTGTAAAATGATGTGAAAGAATGCATAAAACTATACATCTTCAGATGTTGTACATACACACTAATAATACAAAGTTATTATGGCTGTGTGTACCTTGTGTGCACCTCCTAGTGGTTAAAGCACGTCATTGAATTATTGTTTTTATGTGTTATATTTGATTAAAAACATATTAAGAGTACATACTTTCATAGGGGGAAAGTATAAATATAGAAATATAGAATATAAAAATCAAGAAGATACTATAAGTGATCTCTACAATAAAACAGTTTAGTGCAGGATGTACAAAGATATTAATAGGAGGAGGTGCAAAACAAAAAAACGGATTAACCTTTATTTAAACATTAAATAACAGATTAAGGTCTTTGGGGGTATCTATCTACAGATAAATATTAAGCCTGACAAAGTACTTAACGTCTAATATATTGCTTTCCTGCTATGTTAACTATGTTGAAGCACTTATTTTAACTGATATTATACACATTAATTATACTCTTATGTATGTAGATAGAATAAGAAATGTGCAGAATATGACAGTTTAATAGTGGAGGTACACACATATTGATAGATGTCTTGTAATGCACTGTTGAGGAACCTGTGACACAAGTTTTTCATTCATTGCATAACTACACCGTAGTTGTGTATGATATGTCAATAAACCTTTGAAAATCTTGAAAGGGATGTGCAAAATAGCCATAATATACAGTCTTTAATTAACTATTAGTAGAGAATAACGAGTAATGAATATACTTTATTACTTGTTTCCATTCATGTAAATTGCAGATACATGTTTAGTCTTCTCAAGCACCAACTATCAAATATCTCTCCTGATTGTTGGCACTTGACAATCACCTTCCCTGAATTTTACCCAGGTGTAACTAAAGTCTGATTTAAGGGTTGTTTATATTTCACATCATTAATCAGAATCTGCAAAGTAACTCAAATAAGTGTAGTGGAGTAAAAATACCAGGTTAACCTCTGAATTGTAGTGGAGTAGAATTACAAAGTAACAATGAGCTGTCATGTGGGTATATATTAATGCTATATATTAATGCTGCCCATTATGGACAGCGATTTTCACCCATTTATTAATTATATAAACCACCTAAAAAAGGTGGTGGCGTTGCCATTTATGTGAAAAATAAGTTTTGTGTAACTAATATGGTTTCCAAATCTGTTGGTAAACAGCTAGAATTTTTAGCCGTGAATATTGAGGTAACAAAGGGTCAACAGCTCATGGTGGTGGGCTGCTATAGGGCACCTTCGGCTGTCAAGGAGTCTTTATCGTCTTTGGCAAAACTATTATCACAACTTTCCTACAAGGAAATAGTGCTGCTTGGTGATTTGAATTGGGACTGGTTAACTTCTGTGTCAGAGGACTTTAAAAACCTGTGTACCTCATTGAATTTTACCCAGATTATAGACAGTCCTACTCGCCCAAATATTAAGTCCCCAAATAAATCCTCCTTAATTGATCTAATTTTAACAAATGTTCCACATAAATACTCATCTGTGGGAGTATTTGCTAATGATGTGAGTGACCACTGTGTTGTAGCCACAATTAGGGACACTAAGGTCCAAAAGGTTAAACCACGTGTCATCACAAAGAGAGACAAAAAACACCTTGTGGAGCAGGGTTTTTTACATGATCTGTTTGATTTTGATTGGGGTAGAATCAATTTGTGTGCTGATGTAGAAACTGCATGGTCTTATTTTTATCTTGGTTTTATGAAAATTATAGATAGACATGCACCTCTGCGTAAATTTAGAGTGAAGGGACGAAACAATCCCTGGTTTTCTGCTGAGCTGTCCAGTCTCCTTCATGAGAGAAATAATGCTTGGGCTAAGGCTAGGAAATCAGGCTCAGAGGTAGAATGGCTACGTTTTAGGCAGCTAAGAAATAGCTTCACATCTCAAATAAAAAGTGCTAAATCAAAGTACTATTTGTCGGTTACCACAGAAAACCTGAATATTCCTAGGAAATTTTGGAAAGCCATAAAATCGATTTCCACTGGTGATATCCCAAATGAGCTACCTCCGTGCCTTACCACAGTATCTGGCATTATATCAGACAGGGCTACTATGCTCAATTGCTTTAATGAGCATTTTGTTTGTGGCTCTCTGTTTGGCTGTGTGGCTCCTGTGAACGCTCCAATCCTTGACTCTGAACAAATGTGGTCTGGAAAACCCTTTCAGTTTTACTCCTTTAACTGTTGGTATTGTTCATGAAGCATTATCCAAGTTAGATCCTAGGAAACCGGCTGGCCCGGACAACGTAGAACCTTTCTTTTTAAAGATGGCTGCAGATTTTATTGCTCCACCTCTTACTTCTCTTTTTAATCTCTCCCTCAGCACGAACACAATTCCAAAAGTGTGGAAGTCTGCTCATGTCTTGCCTTTACTAAAAGGAGGGGAGGCAACTATTTTAAATAACTATAGGCCAATCTCTAAATTGTCAGTTCTGGCTAAGGTGCTCGAACGCCTTGTGAGTGAACAAGTAAAGGAGTTTTTATGTATAAATGATATCCTGTCTGAGCATCAGTCAGGATTCAGAAAGAAACACAGCACCATCACTGCGACAATGAAAGTGGTAAATGACATTACTACTATTTTAGATAATAAGCAGAGTTGTGCAGCTCTGTTTATTGACCTTTCCAAAGCATTTGACACCGTTGATCATTGCATTTTAAAGCAGAGGCTACTCAGTATTGGCATATCCAGCAATGCAGTGGGGTGGTTTGTGAACTACCTCTCTGAAAGGTCCCAATGTGTTCACTTTGATGGACTGTCTTCTGAATGGTTAAACATTTCTAATGGTGTACCACAAGGTTCTGTTTTAGGACCACTTTTATTCTCCATATATATTAACAGCGTAGGTGAAAATGTGGATGAAGCTACTTTACATTTTTATGCGGATGATACTGTGATGTACTGTGCAGGTCCCTCCATTAAGGAGGCTGTTGTTAAATTACAAGCTGTTTTTAACACTATTCAGACTCAGCTCTCTGAATTAAAGCTTCTTTTAAATGTGGATAAAACCAAGGTAATGCTCTTTTCAAAAGCTAAAAAGACACCAGAGCCTGTTTTAGATATTGTAACTACGCAAGGAACAAAACTTGAAGTTGTTGCCTGTTACAAATACCTGGGTATCTGGCTTGATGATTGTCTCTCTTTGAAACTTCATGTCAATAACCTGCTTAAAAAACTGAGGGTTAGGCTAGGTTTCTTTTACAGGAACAAGTCCTGTTTCTCGCTTGAGGCCAGGAAAAGGCTAGTCACTGTGACCTTTTTAACTGTGCTGGACTATGGGGATTTGTTGTATATGAATGCACCGGCCAATTACCTGAACAAATTGGATGCTGCGTATCACAGTGCTCTGAGATTTGTCACAAATTGTAAAGCGCTTACTCATCACTGTACACTGTATACCAAGGCAGGTTTACCATCTCTCTCTGTACGGAGGCTCAGTCACTGGTTCACTTTTATTTATAAAGCTATGTTGGGTAAACTCCCGTATTATATCTGCTCTCTGATAACACAGAGAGTTGCAAGCAGCTATTGTCTGAGGTCACATGATGTGGTCTTGTTAGATGTGACAAGAGCAAGGACTGTCTTAGGTAAGACAGCTTTTATGTGCGCAGCTCCACTTGCTTGGAACAATCTTCAGCAAGAATTGAAACTGGGCAATCTCATTCCTCTGCATGTTTTTAAAGCTAGGGTAAATGAAATGCTTGCTGATACAATGGGCACTTGTAAATGTCTATAACTATGTATCCTGTAAATATAATGTATAATGTCCTTTATTGTTTTATGTTTCATGTGGAACCTATATGCTGCAGGTCTCCCTTGAAAAAGAGATCTATGATCTCAATGGGACCAATCTGGTTAAATAAAGGTTTGAAATGAAATGAAATGAATATGTTTTACATTTGATAACACCAATGTGTTTAATAAACATATACGTTCAGTAGAGACGTCCCATAGAACATTTTGCGAAACACAATTGTGTAGTGTGTAGTGTGTAGTTCTGGGGGGGCGTTCGATTCCAGTTTTGGATAGTCTGGCTTGGTTTCGGTCCATTTCAAACAGCTGTTTGACGCTCGGTGTAACCTTAGCGCACTGCCAACATCCAATCCCAGACCTTGAAGATTAATCACGGGGACTGTAGTCCTAAACGATAGCTGGGGATTATAGGTAGTGTAGTGTCTTCTGCCATCCTAAACTCAAAAATGTTGACAATCAGAATGATGCTCGAAATGTCCCTTATAGGCCTTCGTCTGTTTCCGGTTATTTTTATTTTGAAATTCAGTTCCTGACGGACACCAAAAAAGCCCGAGATTATGGAATTAAACCAATACATAAAAGCAAGGATAATTGTGTGTTATTTGTGAGTAAATAACAGTGTGTTATTTTGAAAAGAATAACAAATTAGAAGGAAAAACGATTTTAAAAAATACAGATTTCAGTATTCTGAGGCTCTGAGCCCCATTTCTTTTCCTCACAGGCGGCAACACTAAAGGTCTAAAATAAAGACCTAAATGAATATTTGGGATATTCTTGCCTTTAGATTCTCCCAATAAGTCCAAGTACAGAGGGGGAATTTGCTGTGAAAAAACACATTTCCACCAAAAAAACGTTAGCAACCATGAATGTGTACACATTCATGAAGTAATCTTCGTCATAACTAACAAACTAAACATGTAGATGTACTGCACAAATAATCAGAAATAAAAACTCATATTACTCACATAAAATGACATCTAAACGCATTTTAATGGCCAAATTAACCTTAAAATAGGCATTTTCCACCGAGAATAACACGAAAGTCGGCCATTGTTGTTGATCACGTGGTCTGGGAGCTGTTGCAGCGTCCATAGCAACCCCCTTAGCAAACATGAATATGTACACATTCATGAAGTAATCTTCGTCATAACTAGCAAACTAAACATCATGTACATCTACTGCACAAATAATCAGAAATAACAACTCATATTAATCGCATAAAATGACAAAAACCCATTTTAATGGCCAAATGAACCTTAAAATAGTCATTTTCCACCGAGAATAACACGAAGGTCGGCCATTGTTGTTGATTACGTGGTCTATGAAGGTCTATGGGACGCCCTGCCCGTAGAAGCCTGGCGGTCAAGGGGTCCGCTGTCCGCAATGAAGGTCTATGGGACGCCCTGCCCGTAGAAGCCTGACGGTCAAGGAGTACCCTGCACGTAATATAGCGACGGGGAGGGGCCCTGACCGTCCGTCAATATGTGACGGGATGGGAGTGATAACGTGTGTGTGTGTGTGTGTGTGTGTCGAGCCATTTTGTGTGCGTGCGTGAGCGAGAGAGAGCGCACCGGAGGTCGTTGTTATTAGCTTCTGGTGCTAGCGAGCTACGCTAAGTCGCTAAAGGATATAAGGAGTTTTCTCAACAACAAAGTGGAGAGTCCTCTCCTGTCAGAGAGGCTCAGTGAACTAAAGGACTCTCTGAGTGTTTAGATAGTTAACTTTAGTCCAAGTTATATCAGTGGGTCTCAAACGTTTTGATGTAAACAATTATTTCAGAGACACACATTTATATGATCATTATAGTTATAAAAAAATAAGAGAATAAATGAAAAACAGGTATGAAATACTATATGACGGTAAAAAAAGAATAACATTTAAAAGGGTGATTTTTAAAATATCTATAAAGAAAAAGTAAATCTGTTTCCAGGTCTGTTTCATACGGATGTTGAGAGATGTATCCACACTGTAAAATATAACCATGATTTCACAATATTTAGCTGTAATATTTTACAATAAATTACTGTTTTACCACTTTACAGTCTTTACCTGTAATGTTCACAATATAACACTGTAATTTAGAATTTCACAGAGAAATCAATACAGGCACAGTTAATTACTGTGAATGTACAGGATCAATGATTACGTTACTGTATTATTGCATCGTAAAATACTGTATTCAGACCATCCTCTGTGATAACACAACAAATTCAGTGATTTTCTTGCTTTTATCGCTCTTGCTTGGCTTTAAATACAAATGTCTTTCTTTGGTGCAGGTTTTACTTAAATTGAAAGGGGCACCGCTGCATGTGCCTGAAAAAAAATGAGGCAACATATACATCTCTGTAAAATTGAAATTGTTGTCTTGGCTTATTGTTTTCAGGTGCATCCTGGGCATTAATCCTGAGACGGGCTAGAAAGCCAAAAAGAGGCATGGCAATTTAAACCTCCATGTCAGCACATTCTTCAGAAAAATGGTTGACTTTGAGTGGATGTCTGTGTAGACATGTGTTAAGTGCTCCCCTCCTTGTTTTCTGTCTACCTGGCTCTGCCTCTGCCCAGGTGCACCTGGTCTGCACCTGGCTCCGCCTCTGCCCAGGTGTTGCAAATTCCACTCAGCCGTGTGTATATATAAAGAGAAGCTGGAGGAGAAGGATGTTTCGCCTATCCTAATGCCGGAGACACTGTCCTTAGAATACCTCTTTGCCATATTTTTGCAGATGTGTTTATGTTTAGCCTGGAGGACCTGGTAGTCCAGTTTTTGCGGCTTTATTTTGTTTCCCTTAGGGTTTATATTTGATTTTTGCTTAGGTGGGGGAGTTCTGGGTCCTACGGCCCGTGGTGTGGCTGGCTCGGGTTCCCTCCTACTGTTTGTTCCTTTTGGCCAGTCCTCCAGACCTCTTTTTGTTTCCCATTTCGCTTGTGTGAACAAACGGCTGATTATCAATAAATGCTCGTTACCAAGTACAGGTTATTGTGTGTATTCTTTCATGTTGCGGGTCTCAGCACAAGCCACTACCGCGGATTAGAGGTTGGGGCCGTAACAACATTTCCAAAACACTGTAAAATGTACTTTGCACTTCAATGGAGTAATACAAAGTTAAAATGGGCATTTTCTTTGTTGATTGAGTTGATTGAATTATGGTACAATCCCAGTCAAATTTACAATATATTATCGTATTATTTAGATTTGTATATTTACAGTAAATTACTGGCTACTCCTGCAGTACTTTCACAGTACACATTGTAAATTCACTGTAAATTACTGGCTACTCCTGCAGTACTTTCACAATTGGAATGTAAAAGTACAGGCCTTTGTTGTAATTAATGTACAACAAAATGATGTAATTCCCCAGTAACATACTGTAATATCACAGTAATTGAAGCTGTGAAGTTACAGTATACAGTTGTACCTTTACAACAATGCATTGTAATATCATGGATGTGAAATTACAATACATTGCTGTGAAGACATTCACAGTAAATTGCTGTGAACCTTACTGTGAAAGTCATGCAACAAGTTGCCAGGTAATTATTGTGAATTCACGGTGGAGATTTTTACAGTGCATAGATCTCTTCATTTTGCTCTCAAAGTGCACCAGATAGATGCTTTTAATTTCAAAATTTCGAAATAAATCATCCCGGGGGAGCTTGCCCCCGGACTCCCCTATGTTAGGTCCACTCCCCACTTATAAAAAATAGCACTTTACCCCTGCTTACACCTATATGATGTGAGCTGATTATCGAGCCTTCATTGTAACTGTCACACTGTGTATTTGCGTGGGGGGTGTTGCAGTAGAAAATTCCACTGTAGCGACCGGTACATTAATGGGAAACCCTAAATGTTTGAGCACCCTCTATGAAACTTCAAGCTACCCCACAGCACCCCCAAAATAAATCAGAAAAAGTTAAGAGAACCACTGCATTAACAACACAGTTCACCCAACCTGTACTTTTAAAAAGGTATGTGTTGATTGTAATGGCTGTAAAAAAAGAAATGACACCATCAACATGTAGTAATGGCTAACTGTAGCTATTGTTATGGAAATCTCAGGACCCAAAACACGGCTAAAGAGTATAAGTCAGAGTAAAAAAGAAATAAATGGTGAATCGAGAAAGCTGTCTTTTGGCTATTTATTTGAAGCTTCAAATACACAATACAATAAGGTAAAAATGTCACAGGTCTGGCAGAGTCTGAAAAGTCTACCAGAGAGTGCGAAGAACAAAAACAAAAGCAGAGATTATATAGGTAACAGAGGGGAAAATGATAAATCTGGATTCACACGGTTAGAACTGTTTATGAGACACCATCTGGCCTTATGGCCTTCAGAAGGAGATAGCAGAACAGTTCTCGGAGCAGGGATGTATGATGTGTCTGTGTGAGAATCCCAGCAGTCAAAGCAGTTCTGGCCTTGACTGAGGAGGAGAAGGAGAGGAGGAAGAGAAACAATAATTGTTCCTTAAAGAGGAACAATAATGGTGAAAGCACAACAAGAGGAAATAACATTGATTTGGTTTAAGCATATGAAGGATATTATAAGGTAGCACATGAAATATTTCCACTACATTCCCCCCTTTTGATCATTCTTGATCAATAAAAACAAAAGAAAACAAATGAAAGAATAGACTGATATAACACATCCATGAATACACTCCATCGCTGGTTTGAGTAAACACATCACAAATATATCATAGAAAACTGGCTGTTTTTGTGGAGGACAGACTCCAATATAATGTAAGCATAAGAGAATAAGAGAAAAGGGTACGCATGATTATATTGATAAATCGGAATCAGACTCTTCTGATTCTAGCTGATCTATCTCACTGTTGCGCAAAGGGTTGTCTTGTAATGGAATAGTAGTATACTGAACGAAAGCTGAGGATATCATACTGGAAACGCATTTTTTCAGTATTGGGATAATCAAACAGGTACAACTGATTAATAGGCCAAAAATGATCTCAGAGTGTGCCACCAGACGTTACCGGTGATCCCATTACTGGTCTGAACCACATCAATGTTGCTATGGTCGTTATCGCCTATGTATAGATTAAATGTAGATGTACCTATGGATGTCAACAGTGGCGTCAAAGGTTGCTTACGCTTTTCCGGGGTCTGAGTTTTGGGCGCGATGTCTATGTAAAATGTGCCACATGGGTCGGCGCCGGATATATACATACAGACAACAAAATAAAATAAATGTGGTTAGATAGATAGATAGATAGATAGATACCTCCATTTTGGCTGACATGCTGTATGCTGACATTTATACATAAAATATAGGACTGTGGAGGTCTCCCTTGAAAAAGAGATCTATGATCTCAATGGGACCCATCTGGTTAAATAAAGGTTTGAAATGAAAATGAAATGGTTAAATAAAGGTTTGAAATGAAAATGAAATGGTTAACTAAAGGTTTGAAATGAAATAAACTGAAAGGACTGGTCCTAACACAACTATCATGGCAAGTATGCAGAGGAACCATTCTATGATTGTCCAGGCCCTACAGTAGTATTCACATTGCTCACGGTTGCGTTGTCGTCTCTCCAGGCGAGCCCTCATCACGAGGGGGAAATGTTCCATGGAGTGTGTGAGTGTATTCTCTCGGTCGATGTCGTGACACGGACCGTCAGACTTCGCACACTGATAACACAAATGAGGAACCAGAGAGCATATGAAACCGCTCAGCTGGCACTCGCTCGTGACACCTTGTGTGTAGTGTGTTTTGGTGTATGTAGTGCAAGTGTGGTGCTGGTGGTGACTAGGACACGTCACTTGTTGTCATCTCTGTTGGTGACTAGGACACGTCACTTGTTGTCATCTGTTGGTGACTTGGACACGTCACTTGTTGTCATCTGTTGGTGACTTGGACACGTCACTTGTTGTCATCTGTTGGTGACTTAGACATGTCACTTGTTGTCATCCGTTTCTATTGTTTCTCCTTTCCTGTGACTACGACCTTGCAGTGGCTGGCGTGGACCCACGTAGCTCTCTCGGCGACCTTGACCGCTGTCAGGGTGACGAGAAGCACCTGGTAGGGACCTTGCCAACGATTGGATTTCCAGCTCTTTCTCCGGAAATCCTTGATCAGCACAAAGTCGCCGGGTTGAAGGGGGTGAAGCGGACCAGTGGCAGGAGTAGGCAAGGCTGCAGCCACCTGACGTCGGATGTCTGCTAAAGTGGATGATAGGTTAACACAATATGACAACATAGCATCCTCACACAAAGTTGTGGAGGGAAGAGGACATCCTGGAGCCTTGAGTCCAATCTGTGGAGGAGCCCCAAAAAGGATTTCAAATGGGCTGAGTTGACTCCGTGTTCTCTTCCGCATCCTCATGTACATCAGCACAATGGGCAGAGCTTGTGTCCATGACAGACCTGTGTCTGCACAGCATTTTGCTAGTTTGTTTTTGATTGTGCCATTCTCTCTTTCCACCCCACCCCCACTCTGTGGATGATAAGCACAATGCTTTCTGATGTCCATGCCCATGTATTCTCCTATCTGCGTAATGGCCTCATTAGCAAAATGTGAACCGTTGTCACTGGAAATGTTGTCTGGTAGTCCCCATCTAGGAATGATTTCCCTCAGTAGTGCCTTTGCCACAGCATTTGCCGTCTGTGCTTTTACTGGGAAAGCTTCTACCCATTTGGACCACATGTCCACCACCACCAGACAGTGCTTCTTACCCTCTGATGGGCTAAGCTCAATGAAATCTAGCATTAGGTGCTCAAATGGCCTGGCGGGAGGTGGATGTGCTCCGGGTCCTGTAACCTTTACTGGTCTACCAGAATTTTGCAAAATGCAGATTAGGCATGCTTCACAGTGTTTTTGAGCTGTTACTGTGAACCCCCTTGTGAACCACTCCTGATTAATAGACTCTAACATCCCCCCTTTTGACACATGATCCCATCCATGTGTCAACTTAGCAAAATGAGGGAAGAAATGTCTGGGAAGACATGGATTGGAATTTGGGCCAACCCAGGTGCTGGATTTTGGGTCAAAAACAGCCCCAGCAGCCTTCCATTGAGCCTTCTCAACTGGTGTAGCCAGCTGCTGCATGGATGTCAGTGATGACATTTTGTCAGTGAAGGAGGAGACAGGGATTTTAACTAAAGAGTGTGCGTGAGGTGCGAGAGGAATCAGGGCAGCTGCCTTTGCGGCTGAGTCAGCAGACGCATTTCCTAGGGAAACTGGGTCTGTACTGCTTGCGTGTGCGGCACATTTACAGACTGCAACCTCAGATGGGAGCAGAATGGCGTCTAGTAAGCCTGCAACCAGTACATGGTTAAGTACTGGTTTGCCATCAGATTTCAGAAATTGTCTACACTTCCAAATAGCCCCAAAATTGTGTACTACCCCGAAAGCATATCGTGAGTCAGTGTAAATAGTCACGGTTTTGCCTTCTGCAAACGTGCAGGCATCAGTTAGTGCGATGAGCTCTGCTGCCTGTGCTGAGAGGTGACATGGAAGCGGTCCAGAACGGAGTACAGCAGAATCTGAAACAACAGAAAAACCCACCCGATTAGTGCCCCCATCAACATACAAAATGAGGTCAGCGTTAGTCAGAGGAACGTCTTTTAAGTCCGGTCTAGGTGTGCACACAGTGGAAAGTACGGTGACACAGTCGTGTTCCTCACCGTCTTCAGGCAAAGGCATAAGAGACGCTGGATTCAGAGTGTTACATCGCTTGACATAGACATTAGGCATGTCTAACAGGCAGGTGTGATACCTGAGGTAACGTGCAGCAGAGAGGTGTGATGTTCTCTGTTCAAGGAGAATGAGTGAAACAGCATGTGGAACTAACAGGGTCAAAGGTGCATATCCCACAATGTCACGTGAGGAGTTGAGCGCTTTCTCAGCAGCAGCCACTGCACGTAGACATTTAGGCAGGCCAGCAGCTACAGGATCTAGCTTGGAGGAGAAATAGGCCACAGGCCTCTGTTTTCCTCCATGATCTTGCAGTAGAACTGATGTCATACACCCCTGTCGTTCATCCACTGCCTGAGTGAAAGGTTTAGTGTGATCAGGTAGACTTAGAGTCGGTGGCGATTGGAGAGCCAGCTTCATATTAATGAAGGCTTCGTCGGCTTCCGGTGTCCATATAAGATGATCTGTAGGTTTCAAACCAGTGACGTATGTGATAGTGCGCAGTGGTAACTCGATTGGAGAATAGTTTGGAATGAATGACCTGCAGTATGAACAAAAACCCAAAAATGACATCATCTGTCGCTTAGTGACAGGTTTTGGCAGAGCCGCCAATGATGCAATACGCTTATCTGAAAGCGTCTTCCCCTCTCCTGAAATGACATGACCCAAGAATGTAACTGTTCTTTGTACATATTGGAGTTTAGACAAACTGGCCTTATGGCCTTCGGCTGTGAGGTGCATTAATAACGCAATAGTATCAGTCTCACACTGTTCTGCTGTGGGTGCGCAAATCATGAGGTCATCAACATACTGTATCAGTGCAGTGCCTTTAGAAACTTGGAGAGAGGCCAAACTTGTACACAATGCTTGGTTGTACACAGTAGGTGATTCACAATAACCTTGACACAGGCGTGTAAAAGTGTAAGGTTTACCATCATATTCAAATGCAAACCAGAATTGGCTGTCTTTGTGTACAGGGACACTGAAAAATGCATTTGAGAGGTCGATGACAGAAAAAAACCCTGCAGAGGCTGGAACTTGGGAAAGAATCAGATACGGATTTGGGACCAGCGGTGCCCGAGCATGAACCGCTGCGTTGACAGCTCGCAAATCCTGGACAAATCTCCACTCGTCAGGAGGTTTGTCTCTGATCTTTTTGACAGGAAACACTGGAGTGCGGACCGGGGAATCATTACACGGAATAATGATCCCTTGTTTAAGCAGAGAGGTAAACACTGGCCGGATGCCATCAACAGCCTCACGTTTCAATGGATACTGAGGCTGATTTGGACGGAACGTGGATTTAGGAGTGATAACCACCGGCTCCGCAGAGCGGATTAAACCTACGTCATATTTGTGAGCTGCCCACAGTGTTTGAGGCACTGTTTTTAGCGCGTCAGGGAGCTCAGAAATATGACTGAAGAATGAGAACTCCGGCCCAGATGGGCCAGCAACGGAGTTAACACAGTCATCATTACTTGTCAGAGTCAGAAAACGCAGTACATGCACGGAGCAGTCAATGTTGTACTTAAACACGTCATGTGAGGGGGAATACTCAATCAACGGGTCGTCTGTGATAGTCCAATCAGTACTAGATTCCCAGTCTTTAACGATTGGACCCAAATCCCTCCATTTCTCAGTGGGCCCCCTGGCTAGTGAAATGTGTGGGACCGCCCCTGGGATTTGATACAGCTGGTGTTGTGTGTGTGTTAGTTAGTTAACAGAGATAGCGCTACACAGAGGATTCCAATACATTGTTTTAAGCATGATCTCATCATCCAAACATTGCAAAAACCTCTCCTCATAGTCTCTACATGCATAATTATCAACCACATTAGCAGTACAATGCAAATGAGAAGTTTCCATGAACACAGCAGGTGGAAACACACGTTGATGAGTCAAACGCAACAACTCCTGAGAATCAGGAGTTGTTAACATCCATTGGTACACCTTTAGTAATTCTTTATCATCAAATGTGGGGTTTTGGACCATCAATGGAGTTGGTCGTCGGACTTTGAGCCCCTCATTTGTGGAAATGAGGTCTAAGCCAAGCCGGAGAATCAGATCTCGTCCCAGTAGATTTACTGGGCAGACAGATGATAACAGAAAACTGTGTTTGATTGTTGTTGGAAATGGATGGTTATCATCACCACCGTTATCTTTACACTGAAGTGGTATCGAAAACTTCTCCTTCACCGTTAACCCCCCTGCTCCTATCGAGTGAATGAATCTTCCACTAAATTTGCAATCTGGCAGATCTGCCCTTTTTAGCACAGAGTGCGTAGCACCGGAATCAACCAGAAATGTAATATCAACCCCCATTATAGCTAAAGTCAGTGTGGGGAATTTCTCAAATGCTTTTTCCGTGTCATATTTCAAATATGTACCCTCTCTAATCACAGATATTTTCTCTAATTCTTCCAATGTCTTAATCGCGTGTATGATGTGTGTGTGTGTGTCACTTCCCTGGTTTGATGTGGTTGGCTGAATTTCCATCTCGCTCGATTGGGCCCCTTCCCTGCTGTCCCCCTCTGCCTCCACTCCAGTGTTCTGTGAGCAGTCCCATAATCCAATGTTCAACACTTCCACACTTGGAAACATCTTTCTTCAAATGAACGTCTTGCTTCTCGTCCTCTGCCTCTGAAAACCTCCTCTGCCTCTCCCTCGGTATTGTGAGCGGCCAGCATTTTGTTTAGCTTGCGCTGTGTCTGTGAGTCCGTTGAGAAAGGCATTACTGAGGTGTTTCCCAAACACCTGCTTGGTCTCCTAGGGCATCGGGTTTGTTTATCCCGCTGTTGTCCCCATCTACTTGGCCCTGATGGGGGTGGACAAGCTTGGAGTTGACGCTGACTGCATGGCTGGGGCTTGTAGTGGAGGTGGTTGAGGTGTTCCAACCAGATTGCCAGGGTTGTACGCCGGAGGAGGAAAGGGATACCCAGTCGAGGAGAGGTCATTCAGGCCTGCAATGGAAGGACACAGAGATGTCTGGGGTTTACATGTCTTTTGGAAATAATGTATTTCTTTTCTTCACATTCATCTTCAACCTTAATATTTTATTTAATGCCCAAGGCCAACTGCCTTTGTTTTACTCCCCAGTATTATAAACACTTTCTATGAGTGTCCAGTTCTTCTAAGTCTTTTACTTTAATTGTACTCTTCTTTTTCATCCCATCTCCATACTCTTGTAATTTATCTCCCAGGTTTCTGATTTTTAATTTACTCAAAGAACCTCCCTTAGGAAATCCGAACATTTCCGTCCATATATTTAATTTACTCAGACTTTCTTCACCATATCTTGCTCGCATGACATCTACTATCGGACCCTCAGGAGGCTGTACACACCCCCTACCCTGCTTTGCCCCCATGGCAAAGTCCTGAAGTGTTACCAAAACACTTGCTTTGTTCCCAAAACAAAGTCTTTAAGTGTTACCAAAACACTTGCTTTGCTACCAAAACAAAGTCTTTAAGTGTTACCAAAACACCCGCTTTGCTACCAAAACAAAGTCTTTAAGTGTTACCAAAACACCCGTGTTCTTTAAACACTATTTTTCATCCGTCGATGATGTGATATTTGTTTCTCAGTACAAATCACACAAAAACTGATCGTAATCCCAAATCACGACGGATATCCCAAATATCCTACTTTCGAGCAGTCCCTCTCATAAATGTCATGGAGCTTTAATTTACGTTTAACTTTAAACAATTTAGACTGTGTACATCTCACCCGTATTGAAAGCCCTTTGAGTTCGTTGGATCTCGTGAAGTCAATCGGTTCCACCCCTCGCGCTGGTCCCCTCGTCCCGTACGTTTTCTGTCGAGGTAGAGGAGGATCCAAAAGACCCCGGAGCGCGCAGCCACCAGCGTCTGGAGTGGTTCACAATCTAACTTACAGAGATCCTGCCGACAACGCCATCTGTTATGGAAATCTCAGGACCCAAAACACGGCTAAAGAGTATAAGTCAGAGTAAAAAAGAAATAAATGGTGAATCGAGAAAGCTGTCTTTTGGCTATTTATTTGAAGCTTTAAATACACAATACAATAAGGTAAAAATGTCACAGGTCTGGCAGAGTCTGAAAAGTCTACCAGAGAGTGCGAAGAACAAAAACAAAAGCAGAGATTATATAGGTAACAGAGGGGGAAAATGATAAATCTGGATTCACACGGTTAGAACTGTTTATGAGACACCATCTGGCCTTATGGCCTTCAGAAGGAGATAGCAGAACAGTTCTCGGAGCAGGGATGTATGATGTGTCTGTGTGAGAATCCCAGCAGTCAAAGCAGTTCTGGCCTTGACTGAGGAGGAGAAGGAGAGGAGGAAGAGAAACAATAATTGTTCCTTAAAGAGGAACAATAATGGTGAAAGCACAACAAGAGGAAATAACATTGATTTGGTTTAAGCATATGAAGGATATTATAAGGTAGCACATGAAATATTTCCACTACACTATCCTAATGTAGCACAACAACCGTAAGTGTTCAGAGGAGGTAAAAAGAAGTCGAAGAGAGGGGTAATAAAAACGTTTTACTTTTTTACAAAAACCTATGCTCCTATTATTGATACAGGGTGGTTTACATGATTCTTATGTTCTTGCTTGAAAGTTATGTTAGCAGTTAGCCCTTTTGCTTAACATACAGTATGAGTTAATCTTTTGGAAGGAGATTAGTTTACAGTAGTTAAGCGTAATTTATCATATTTACTCTTCATTTCTACATGTGCAAATATAAGGTTCGAGACAGCCGCCAAAACCTTAGCTTAGCTTAGCATGAGCTGAAGCATTTGTTAAACACACACACACAATCTAGCGGAGCATTCTAATTGCAAAGCTTTATCAGTTTTCTCATCAACTTTTTCTAATCACTCTTTTAAAAAGTTAAACCCCTGCTGGCTATAGCTTCATGTTTGTAACTCCTTTATGTTGATAACTGACTGGATGTCATGGAGAGTAATCCATAGACCTTTCTTTAACTTTAGATAAGACAACTTTATTGACCTAACAAGTCTTCAGCCATGGTACATGCAGGCCTCTAGATGCAGGCTTCAACACACACCCAACACATATCACTCCACGCCACATCAGTAACATCAGAGCCGGCCGGACCCATTAAGCGACATAAGCGGCCGCTTAGGGCCCCGCAGCCACTAACGGCCCCCTAGCAAAAAATGAAAATAATCTCAGTACACCGTCGCCGTGATAAGTATGTTTAATTAATTTTGTTAATATGCCTAGATTGCCTACTCTCAAAGTCATGTATTATATTATTGAGTCAATCATATAATACATTAACCATGCTTTACCTGAACCTCATCATGACACTAAAGAGGACAGCAGGATTGTAATTTCCCGTGTTCAGTGAATGCAACAGAGGCAAGACACCAGACCAACCAGAGAGTTGAATGGAAATAAACATCTGTCTTATTGGCTGACAGGTACCTATCATGTGAGCTGTGACAATGTTTAAAATAAACTGTCAGTCGGACTCAGAGTTTTTGAAGATGGACATATTCTCAAGTGGTGGCTCACACAACAACCCCAGAGTCACCACTTGAGCCAGGTAAACAAGGTATGTAAATGTCAGTAAACTGTAAAGTTATGCGAACATGTAAGCAAAGCATAAATTACAGCTACGTTGACGTTACTTTGAATCGCGGGGGTAAGCTAAACCGTTAGCAAGTAGCTATAGCTAGCCAGATATATTAAATAAACACTTTGTCATACAATCTAAATGTTGTGTTTTTTAGCGTTACCTCGTAATTTCAAAGAAAGCTCTCTGGAAAATGTTGACTTACTGTTCGACATCAAGCTAGAAGCTACCTTACAGTTGATCCTGAGTCCTGTCAGTTAAAGTGTTTTCATAGCTTAGCTAAGCATCAACCTAGCACTGAAATATATGGATGTTATGTGACAGTATTTCTGAGAAAAAGTTAGCTGAAATGGTGGCATAGTTGCCACTGCTTTACGTGTCGACAGCATGTTTGAACGTATTTGCAGCAGTAAATGTGGCTGTTTGGCCACTGACGTTGCCATAACAACACCTGAATTTAAATGTGCAACCCAGAGGTCGAGGTTATTGTTTTAACAATGACGGACAAATCTGAAAGCAGTCCGTCATTTTGACAGATTAGAACAAACTCGGAACAGCGCCAAAGTTTCCCCGCAGCGAGGCTCCGGTGTTATGCCGTGTTATGCATGCCCTCCAAAAAGGAAATCATACAGTTTCCAAACCTAACTGTGCCGTACGAATCATTGAAATGTCTGTGAGTTTTGGCTTTACGCTGTGCACGCTCCCGCGAGGTGCAGCAGCCATGCATAACACGGCGCATGTGAACTGTCCCCCCCCGTTGACAGTTCACGAGCATGCTCGTCACAGTTGTGTAAAGGCTTGACAGAAGTTTTACGATCCCGTCCGTCAAAATGACGGGCAGCGAAAAAGTCTAGCGCAACCTCTGGTGCAACCTCTTTTTGTGACAGATTTTTGAATTCAATTATAATTCTTCTGAATGACATTCCTATTGACAGCTAGTTTCTACACTGAACAAAAATATAAATGTAACACTTTTGTTTTTGCTCCCATTTTTCATGAGCTGAACTCAAAGATCGAAAACATTTTCTATATACACAAAATAACCATTTCTCTCAAATATTGTTCACAAATCTGAAAAAATCTGTAATAGTGAGCACTTCTCCTTTGCCGAGATAATCCATCCCACCTCACAGGTGTGGCATATCAAGATGCTGATTAGACAACATGATTATTGCACAGGTGTGCCTTAGGCTGGCCACAATAAAAGGCCACTCTGAAACGTGCAGTTTTGCTTTATTGGGGGGGCCTGGGGGGGTCCGAAAACCAGTCAGTATCTGGTGTGACCACCATTTGCCTCACGCAGTGCAACACATCTCCTTCGCATAGAGTTGATCAGGTTGTTAATTGTGGCCTGTGGAATGTTGGTCCACTCCTCTTCAATGGCTGTGCGAAGTTGCTGGATATTGGCAGGAACTGGAACACGCTGTCGTATACGCCGATCCAGAGCATCCCAAACATGCTCAAAGGGTGACATGTCCGGTGGGTATGCTGGCCATGCAAAAACTGGGATTTCTGTTATCTCTGTTATTAAGTTATGGAATACTAAATAAATAAGTAATTAGATACCTTACCGTTACTGCGCTCATAAAGAATGATAAGAATAAGAATAATGTGAATTGAACTGGTTTCAAATGAGTTTTTTCATTAGTAATTATCAGTGTTGGGCAAGTTACTAGTAATAGTTACTGCTCTCAAAAAAGTAACTAGTTACTTTATTAGTTACTAAATTATAAAAGTAACTAGTAACAGTTACTTTACTTTAAAAATAATAACAATAAAAATACAAGTTGTTGTGTTGTCTGTGTATTTTCCCCATAAGGCAAGACCCGCCCAACTCTGTCTCTGATTGGCTTACCCTGAAATGTTACCCTGCGTTAACCAATCACCATTCCTCTCTGGTCACTTTCACTTTTCCATGGTACTGTGAGAGGACATCAATGTATTCGCCTGTAAGTTACATCCGCAGGGAGATTCGGTTCAGTTGGATCACATAATGTAACGCACCCATTTAAATCACAGTAACTATAACGGCGTTACTGAATGGGAATAGGTAACTAGTAACGTTATTAGTTAGCGCAAAAGGTAGTTGCGTTACAGTAACGCGTTAGTTTGTAATGCTGCTAATACTTGTAACAGTGTGAACATTATGTTTTTCAGTTGCGAGCTAAGGCAAAGCACATCCATACAAATGTATTATTAACAGCTGGGTTGTTTTAGAGGGAAAAGGACGGTATGGAATAGTAGCGGTATTGGCAGAACTCAAGGTTGCAGTGTCAATATTTGTATGAGACATTAAACAAATGGTATCCAGCCATCTATAGTTGTATAATGTACAATACATACCTTAACAGTTTCTTACAGACAGCAATTATTCCAGAAAACAATTATTCAAAGCTAAGGATGGGACAGCCTCTGTGTAAAAGCTGTGGGAAAACCTGGCTGTTCTGTTTCTGATAGCCTTCAAGTTAAAAAGATTGTTAGCAGAGTCATGACAAATATTGTGTCTCTTCTTCCGTAGTCTAATGGTGTGGATATTGACGAGGCACAGTATCTTTTTGCCTATTCATTTCTGAAGTATTTCCATACAGTTGTTTTTAAAGGTAAGGGTTTTATAGATCCTAGCACAATTATACCTTCTTGTGACATGGAAAACTGTTCAGCTGTCCTTAAAATAACCATAATGTTAACGATACAGCTGTAAAGCTAAACCCTCATGTTCAAACTATCCAAACTTTCCAAATTAACTGGTCTACAGAAACAACCGGCCTGGATTTGCTTGTTCTGCCATGTGTGACCGGTCAAAACTTAATGTTTCAGTGTACATGTCTGAGATGAAACCACTACATTGCACTTGTAAATGGTTTTCAGTCACTCTCACTCTCTCCTTTAAAACTTTATACCACAAAAAGGGCTTCATAACCCTCTGAGGGCATAAGAATTAGTCTCTCTTCATGCAAATTTGGTACAAAGAGAAAAATCCTGTCAAATTTCAATTAGCATGTATTGTTATACATATATAACATGTATTAGCATGTAGTTGTCTTTGAAGATTAGAGAAACATTCTCAGGTGTATAAGACTTCTAAAATGGCCATTATCATTATAGCACCATAGTTTTGCTTATCTTTCTTACAGTGCAGACGCTTTTCCGCTTGCTCTTGCCTGATTTTCCTCTTCTTATTCTCTGAAAACTTTGAGCAGCGGCTCCTGGACATTAACTTATCACTGGGACAGTTAATCTTCGTAAATAGACGGAGGGTTTCAGCCATATTTCAACATTTGTATGACAACCTCAGTCTTACAGTAGTGTGGCCTAGCAACAGCTAAAGCCTGGTAGGCTACTGCATGCTATTTAGCTTAAGCTAGTTGGTAGCAAAATGCCTCCATTCTCTACAGATGACTTCTACAAACTTCTACAGAAGATGGCTGTGTTGGAAATGAAAATGCAACGGTTGGAAGTTAACATGGAAGTGAATGGACTATGTTGTGGGAATGACACCATTTTACCAGTGTTGCAAAATAATGGAAAAGGGTATGCTAACTCACAGCTAATTAGCAGCTACAAGGATTCCAAGGAACAGGAGGGCTGTGTACTGGGTAATAAATCTACAAGTGGTAGTCCCAACCTGATCTCACCGGAATGCGTGACTCTACCACGACTCCTTAACTCCACATTGCGTGGTGGAGTCACGAACTTTGTTACATTTGCGTGTCGGCACCACGCAAACAACCCCAATGTAAAGTGAATGAGGCTCCTTTGTCGTGGTGCACACACGCATTTCTACAACGGCCAGCAGTGAGCTTTTATTCTATACAACGTTTTTAAAATCTACTACTGTATAAGCTTGTAGTAACTCACGGGAGGCTTCTTTTATTTTATTTGTATTCATAATTATTTTTATTTTTCGTCAGAATGTAAAAATTACATTAGTTACGAATTTGTGTTCTCAAAAAACAGTGCATTGTGTGTAATGGAACTGTGAATTTTATTAAATTAGTTAGTTTTTAAGGAAGGCCAGAGCTTCAGCTGTGTCAAATAGATTGATACATTGATTGGTTTGAATTGTGTGCAATGCTTTTGTATTTTCCCCCTTCGATTCGGAGAAACAAATATTTTTTCGGAGTTTTAGGATGGCCGAAGACACTACACTACCCAGAATCCTCAGCTATCGTTTGGGACTACACCATGTGCTTAGCTTGACAAACCCCGTGATCAGTCCTCAACCTCTGTGATTGGATGCGCGACGTTTACACAGAGCGTCCAATGTCACAATTCACATGTTATGTCACGTTTGTAGTTTTGTCTGTGTTGGTGTTTTTCTTGTCTTTGGGTTTCCTGTCTTATTGTGTTAAGTGTTCACCCCCGTTTCCTGCCTGTCTGCTTTCTGTCTGTTTCCCTCCCTGATTACCCGATTGTGTTCACCTGTTGTCCTTGTGTTTCTCCTCCCCTGCCCGGCTGTTTCTCGTTGTCATGATTACCCCTTCTTGTATTTAGTCTTGTCCCTTTCTGTGTTCAGTGTTGGGTAATTGTTTGTTGGTGACTGAGTTCACCGGTGAGTGTTCCGTATCTCGGCATTATCCTTATAATAAAGGGTTTCTCTTAAGTTATCTGCATTTGGGTCCTGCTTCCTTCACTCGACCGTGACAGAATGACCCAACCCGAAATGGACCCAGCAGACGATCCTTTTGAGGTGGAGCTGCAACATTTTTCTTTTCCGTTGAGATGTTGCCACGATTGGTGGAAGGAAGCGTCCAGTGTTCGGCTGAAGGAGGCCGCTCTGGTAGAGGCGCACCGGTTGGCGATGGAGAAGCCCGACTTGGTGAAATACTTGCCTGACTGGATGTTGGACTTCCTCTGGAGGTGTGATTTCCGGCCTGCTGATTGCAGACGTCTCGGAGTGGTCCGTCTGGGGTCAACCCATGCTTCTGTCCCAGTTCCTGCTCCTGTTCTGGAGTCATGTGCTGGAAGTCGTCAGGCTTATGGAGGCCCACG
>JAULUE010000063.1:0-142994 GCA_036324585.1 Champsocephalus esox
TAGTGATTTTATTTAAGGTAATTAGTTAGAAGCCCTATTTATCAGTATGTCTGCACAGCAGTTACAATGGTCAAACTACATTAAAACAGAATTATCCCCATTCTTTCTTTAATAGTTACTAACATTAGATATTTTGAATGAGATATGGACCGCAAAACAAAAAGATATCCCTGGTTTTCATTTAAAAATCAAGTCACTGAATGCAAGTAGTTGCCTTAGCTTATTTTGTTATGACATGATGAAGTGAATTACTGTTCAAATTAGTTAATGTAATAATCGTTTGGTTATTTTATGCATAGCCTAATGTTACATTTATGTGCTTAAGAATGCCTTCAAGACAGAGGAGACTGAAGCATATCTTCCTGGCTTTTTATTTAGACAGCTTCTAAAGCGATGGGGTGAGGGGTGGGGAAAGTGTGTGTGTGTGTGTGTGTGTTCCCCCTCCCCTCGGCCACCATATGTCCTGTTCGCAAAAAGGCTGACTTCTTTTTGGTTGCGTGTAGATCTCGGGAAGACACCAGAGTTAACACAGCCCAAGTTGAGGTCAGTGTCGCTTTAACACTACGAGGTCCATACGTTTCTCCATTCTTCAGACTATAGAAATGTAGTTCATTAGCCATATTGTTGAATATATAACCCCAAACATCGCCATTTTTTAGAGTCCATTCTTTGTGAAGTTCTTCGGCTGTAGGCGTCTGAACCCGGCATACAAACTTCATTCGTGTCTTGATTGGAGCACCCAACGGATGGCTGTAAGTTGTTACCGGTGTCTCGCTGATTCAATTCATATCCAGACGTCTCTTGGCCATTTTCTCTCGACTTGAAAAATATTTAAGAGTGAGGCTGGCTTTTTATTTAGACGAGAGGGGTGAGGGGCGGGGAATGTGTGTGTGTGTGTGTGTGTGTTCCCCCTCCCCTTGGCGACCATATGTTTTACCCATCGTGTCCTGTTAGCAAGAACAGAGAGGTTTAAAAATATATGTTTGTTTTTAGATGCTTTAATTAATCAAATGTTATTTGCAAGTATTTGTAAGTTACATTCAATACTATATACAGGATTAACCACACAGGAAGTGGTTAGGAGGCGGGACATATATCCTATACATATTAATTGATTGAAACAACGGCATTTTATTTCTCATTTTTTTAATTTTTATTTTATTTTTATTTTGTAAACCGGAAGCGGGGCGGGACATCCGCCGGAAGTGGTTTTATTTTATTTTGTAAACCGGAAGCGGGGCGGGACATCCGGCAGAATAAGGCGGGACTTCCGGCAAAATAAGCCAAAAAGGGGCGGGGCGACCTGTCACTTTGCCTGCATACTAATGAGATTGAAGTGGCATTTGTAACACTACTCGGATCCAATAAGTATATCGATCAGTGTAGCTAGAGTTCTGTACTCGTAGCTAATTCAGAGACAAAGCTAGCAGAGGCTAGCTTTGTGGGTTTAAAAAAAAATATCAGTTAGCTGAGTTTCTTCCGGTTACATGGATATAAAACATTCAAAGTTTATTGAATATTAAGAAGCCCTCAGACGCTGTTTCCTGCAGATGACGTGTTTTTCCCCCCAGTATCGGGTGCGGTGTAGAAGAGGTTAAAGCCCCTGTCACACTGTCACGAAGTTGACACCCGATGGACACACGAATATGGAATTGTGAATTTCGCACGAAGATGGCCCCGAACCACACACGAAGGCAACATTTACTTTACATTTAAGACATACAACTGCAACGAGAGTAACACAAACAATTATGTTACAGTACTATGATACTGTACTGATATCTTCAGACTTTGTTCTTTACTTTATATGTAGAAGATATGAAGTTTTCTCCATCATGTTGTTTCCATAGCAACAACAACTTTCTGTCAACTCGCCTTCAAAATAATATATTATATCCTTTTTAGTTTCACAGAACACAAATTGGGTTGTTTACATGATTTTGTTGTGCAATAAAACAACCCGATGGACACACGATTAACGGAAATGTTCAAATTCGGCTGTGATCGTAGCAACATCAGGCCATTCGTGAGGGCATCTAAGCCAAAGCTGTGAAGTTCACGTGAAGGAAATGTCGCCCGTTTGCAGCAATGGAGAAATATTATCTGGTTTTCTGACAGCTCCAGCTGCTGCCTATGCTCAGGTTCAAGGGTGTAACTTTGGTTTGAGAAATGGGACACACACACACACAAAACAGGGGGTCCTCCGCAATGAAACATTTTCTCAATTTAATTCCATTTCCTGCCTTTCTACAAATATATTGGGGACTATGGTGTTCACAAATCCAAGAGAAATGTATGTCCTATCCATGTGAACCTGTTTTGTGTGTGGTGACCTCACATCCTCTAGGCTCGGGCAGGGGTACTCAAGCTTTTTTATTAAAGGTCCACTTGTGAATGTTATACAAAGTCACTGGTCCAGATCAAAACAGGGACTTTACTGGCATTGATCATTTCAGTTTAACGAGACTGAAATGAAGAAGCAGTTTCTTACGGCGCCCTTTATGTTGTCGTTGCTGCGGACCTTCTTAATCTACCTTCTTTGGGGGCCCCCTTCTGGTCCAGCCATAATACTCAGAAGAACCATGAGGATTTGGCAAATTAAACTAATGAAGGTTTTATAAAATAGTGTGTTTTTATTTCAAAGACAAAGATGTATTACGATTGCTGTCTCAGTGTAAAAGCAGGGTACTGTGAAAGCTTTTCGACTTTTACTAGTTTCACCATTGAGTAATTCCCAGCTACGGGTTTCAGCTCTAGTTCTGCGTACCCTGTGTACTTACCTCGTTCTGTTTTTTTTTGCCCCACCTGGCCGATCTGCAGGAGCCGTTTCACATGTTGAACGGGAACGAGGGGAAGGACTCCAAGACCAACGTGATCGTGAACTACCTGTCGCAGGACGAGCTGCGGAGCCTCTTCAGCAGCATCGGAGAGGTGGAGTCCGCCAAGCTGATTCGAGACGAAGTCGCAGGTATGCTACTCTCTGAACGGATAAGAACTGTGACAGACCAGAGGGACGCTTGTTTTATTTATTCCAACCAGTCCTGTCGACAGTCTCTTTGTTTATAGCGCCTCGATTGGCTGTCAGTCAGAATAGACAGTCACCGCCCGCTCTCTTGTTCCCAGGTGCTTCCCGCAGGGTGGCTTTAATCCGGTTTGACAAGTGGGCGGAGGCGGAGGAAGCGGTCAACACTCTGAATGGGCAAATACCACTCGGAGCCACTGAGCCAATCTCAGTGAAGGAGCAGCGCTTCAGGTGAGAGCAGTTGTTCATGTTGGCATACACTCATGATGGCTGCCATTGCTCTGTTTTCTATTCATTCCAGACTCTATGAGCTGAGCAATTGATGACAACATGTGTCCCCTCTTCCTCGCCCCTGCGAAACGTAACCATCGTTGACCATGGTCACCATGGTATTCCATTGCCAACCATGGTAATACCATGGTTGACCACAACATACCATGATGGTCACAGTACCATGGGGAAGAAACCATGGTCCACCACGGTCAGCCATTTGAATATTTGAACCATGGTCTACAGAAACCATGGTCGACAATCATTCTAATGAGGCTCATGCAGGCACCGTCACCTGATGAATGTATATAAAATAGTCTTTATTTTCACCAACTGTTTAATGAGCATTTAATGTGTGTGCAACTATAGAGTGACAGTGTACTGTAGATTAAATTAAGTGCAATGATCTATACAAATATTTTAAAATTAAATGCTTGAAACTATTGAAAAGCTTGTATTAATTTATATTATTTCCAGTCTGGTAGACCATGGTTTATTGTGACCATGGTCTACCATGGTCTACCATGGTTGACTGTGGTGCCATATCCCAACCATGCTTCATTTCGCAGGGGCATGTCTCTACAGTACATCAACATGTGTCCCCTCTTCCTCATGTCTCTACAGTACATCAACATGTGTCCCCTCTTCCTCATGTCTCTCCATCAACATGTGTCCCCTCTTCCTCATGTCTCTCCATCAACATGTGTCCCTTCTTCCTCATGTCTCTCCTACATCAACATGTGTCTCTTCTCTTCCTCATGTCCCCTCTTCTTCATCAACATGTGTCCCCTCTTCTTCATGTCTCTCCTACATCAACATGTGTCCCCTCTTCCTCATGTCTCTCCTAGATCAACATGTGTCCCTTCTTCCTCATGTCTCTCCTACATCAACATGTGTCCCCTCTTCTTCATCAACATGTGTCCCCTCTTCCTCATGTCTCTCCTACATCAACATGTGTCCCCTCTTCCTCGTGTCCCCTCTTCCTCATGTCTCTCCTACATCAACATGTGTCCCCTCTTCTTCATGTCTCTTCTACATCAACATGTGTCCCCTCTTCTTCATGTCTCTTCTACATCAACATGCGTCCCCTCTTCTTCATGTCTCTTCTTCATCAACATGTGTCCCCTCTTCCTCATGTCTCTACATCAACATGTGTCTCCTATTCTTCATGTCTCTTCTACATCAACATGTGTCCCCTCTTCTCCATGTCTCTTCTACATCAACATGTGTCCCCTCTTCTTCATGTCTCTTCTACATCAACATGTGTCCCCTCTTCTTCATGTCTCTTCTACATCAACATGTGTCCCCTCTTCTTCATGTCTCTCCTACATCAACATGTGTCCCCTCTCCTTCATGTCTCTTCTACGTCAACATGTGTCCCCTCTTCTCCATGTATCTTCTACATCAACATGTGTCCCCTCTTCTTCATGTCTCTTCTACATCAACATGTGTCCCCTCTCCTTCATGTCTCTTCTACATCAACATGTGTCCCCTCTGTGGAGAGAGACTCTGAAAAGAGATTCTCTCTCTTTTTGATCAATTTCTATAAAAACCTGTCTGAAAATGAGCTGATCAGATTTTGGCCACTTTATGATGTCATAACGATTTATTTGCGAAGGTTCATTTTCGTGTTGAATTTGTGCCCTTCGTAAGGCCATCGTGAGGGCATCTTGTTTTCATCGGTGCCATCGGGCATTCGCCCCGATCAGAGTGAGGGTGAATGCACCGATGATGACACGACTTGACAAGATGCCTTCATGAGTGCCTTACGAAGTTGCCGCTCACAAAGTTGCTGCCGGAGCCTGAGAAACTCCACCGGCGGTCACACGATGGCTTAGATCAGTGCTTCTCAAAGTGTGGTCCGCGGACCACTGGTGGTCCGTGAGCGCCCCCTAGTAGTCCGTGAGTATATTGGTAACATTTCACATTTGAAAGAAATACATTTATTTAACTTGTTCGCACTCTCGCGGGAATAGCTCCGCAATGGAGCGAGCTTAAGTTTCACTTTTGATTGCATGAAATAGCCCAGATAAACACCTTCATCACACATGTTGCCACTTGTTTGTACCATTTTCAGGCGATTTGTAAAAACGATGTGTTTTTGGATATTTGTGGAGTTAGGTGGTCCGCGAGTGTTTTTTTATTCGTTAGGTGGTCCTTGGTCTGAAAAAGTTTGAGAAACACTGGCTTAGATGGCCTCACAAATGGCCCGATGTTGCTACGATCACAGCCGAATTTGAACATTTCCTTTATCGTGTGTCCATCGGGTGTCAATTTCGGGACAGTGTGACAGGGGCCTAATAAAATGAATTTCTCTCAGTGTAAAAACAATTCCTCACAGCCACTCTGAGATCTAAGGTCCTTACATTAACCAAATAAATAAATAATCCACTGGCGCTCTACCACTCCACTTTAAAAAATGTAACCCCGGAACATATCAACTATATTGAGATGGACTGCATAAAGTATGGCCGAGGGTGCCCGTAAACCTGCAGCAGAGAACCTGTGAAGCTGTTTTCGAGCAGAAGAGGCAGAAATTGATTACTTTCCAAAAGCAGAGAGGAGATAACTTCTCAGCTGGCAACCTTACTGACAAATCTGCAGCGCTCCTTCTCCGACCCTCTCTCCATCTCTCGCCTCAACATCCAATCATTCATTGACAGAGTACTTTACCTTGATGCCTTCTGTTGAGAATACCAAAATAAACAGGAACAGAATAAAAAGTACAGAACAGGAATGACCCAGTATTCAGAGGATTTGTGGGCTCAGTGAATAGCTGATAGGGTATACTATACAAAATCCATGACCTAACACACATCCATACGGATTTGCAATATGTCTTAAAGCAGGGTAAATACAGGAATCCTGAAGTCAAATGGAATACCTTTTAAGACCCTGTCCATACATTTTTAAGACCTCATCGCCACTTCGAGTTTTAACCGGTTACAGTGACGACACACTTCACCTCACATTGACTATATACAGTATTGATTGTTCTTCTTCCTTATCTTGCAAACTTGCATGTCCCCATAACGATGTTGTTTAACAACCAGCGTAAACGGAGCTTCGCGCGCCATCAACTAGTGTTCATTTCGTCAGCTATTTTTTAATTTAGTCCTAGTCATGTGTTACATTTCCTTTATCATATTTAGTCACCTTCATCCTGTTTTTATTTTGTCAAGTTTTAGTCGACTAAAAGTCTGAGCATTATAGTCAAGTTTTAGTCAAAGAAAACTGTTGAGTCTTTTTTTAGTCATCAGATTATATAGAACATTTCAGTCAAACTAGTCTAGCCAAAACCAATAATTTGTCATTTTAGTCAAACATATTTCACAATAAGATTATATCTGATGAAAAACACAGATTGAATGATTAAGAAGCTCTGCAGAGAGTATCTGCTCAGGTTTGTGGTGTTTTTACCAGCTGTGTTATGGTCACATTGCTTCCCTTCTGATAAAACAATGCATTCGCTTTTTTTATCCGCCTCATTGGAGCGAAAATGGGCCCAAATATCACGTTGTTTCTTTCTCCCAAGCAGTGGTGGCTTTAGACTTTTTAGCTGTCAGTCATTTTGTAACATTTCCGTCATAATCCATTATTACCCGTCGAGTGCACAATGTATCACTCACTCGCGCTGACGGGGGGGTATTCGGTTAATGCGAGTGCGACCACTGCTCCCAAGCCCTGTTGTTGCCATTTTATTTTCTGTTAAATAAGGTTAGTTAGACCACGAGTTAGACCATGAGTTAGACCCGAGTCTTCCTGACAGTTCACAGTGTGCCGCTGCCCGGTGTAATTCAAATCTACCACCGCGCGCAGCACAGAAATGGAACTGCTGGGAGAAAAACTGACTATCAGTTGATAATATTTCGTCTCCTCATTTTTCGTCAAAGAAAGTAAAGAGAGATTTTGGCATTGTTTTTATTTAGTAAATTACTTTTTCGTCTCGTCACTTTTCGTCAGCGATATTGCATGATGATTTCGTTACAGTTATTGTTTACTGCCGTCGGTACCGTCTCGTCATCGTCTCGTTTTCGTCATGGAAAAAAAGGTTGTTGACGAACATATTTCGTCATAGTTTTAGTCAACGAAATTAACACTACTATCAAGCAGTGAGCGTGCGATGTCCTGTTCAGATGACGTCAAATCCAACGTGATGCCATAAATAAACTACACAGAATCACACCTACACCATTACATTCAGGAAGACAGTAGAATACAACCTCTTTGGACAATTCATATACTTGCTATGCTACAAAATGTTATACGCCGTTTAATACTTTTTAATTGCCTTAATTTTCGCTAAATTGATTTATCAACTTTTAATACATGTTAAGACCCCGCAGACACCCTGTAAAGGGACATACAACACATTATAATGGGATTTACTAGGAAAACAGCTGATAATCTATGTATACAGCCCCATGGATATTTAAAGGGGCCCTATTCTGCTCATTTTCAGGTTCATATCAGTATGTAGCATCTCTACTTTAAAGAGTCCTCTCCTGCCGATGTTCAGGTGTATTGTCTCTACTTTAAAGAGTCCTCTCCTGCTGATGTTCAGGTGTATATCAGTATGTAGTGTCTCTACTTTAAAGAGTCCTCTCCTGCTGATGTTAAGGTGTATATCAGTATGTAGTGTCTCTACTTTAAAGAGTCCTCTCCTGCTGATGTTCAGGTGTATATCAGTATGAAGTGTCTCTACTTTAAAGAGTCCTCTCCTGCTGATGTTCAGGTGTATATCAGTATGTAGTGTCTCTACTTTAAAGAGTCCTCTCCTGCTGATGTTCAGGTGTATATCAGTATGTAGTGTCTCTACTTTAAAGAGTCCTCTCCTGCTGATGTTCAGGTGTATTTCAGTATTTAGCGTCTCTACCATAAAGAGTCCTCTCTGGCTGATGTTCAGGTGTATATCAGTATGTCGTGTCTCTACTTTAAAGAGTCCTCTCCTGCTGATGTCCAGGTATATATCAGTATGTAGTGTGTCTACTTTAAAGAGTTCTCTCCTGCTGATGTTCAGGCGTATATCGGTATGTAGTGTGTCTCTACTTTAAAGAGTCCTCTCCTGCTGATGTCCAGGTGTATATCAGTATGTAGTGTCTCTACTTTAAAGAGTCCTCTCCTGCTGATCTTCAGGTGTATATCAGTCTGTAGTGTCTCTACTTTAAAGAGTCCTCTCCTGCTGATGTTCAGGTGTATATCAGTATGTAGTGTCTCTACTTTAAAGAGTCCTCTCCTGCCGATGTTCAGGTGTATAGTCTCTACTTTAAAGAGTCCTCTCCTGCTGATGTTCAGGTGTATATCAGTATGTAGTGTCTCTACTTTAAAGAGTCCTCTCCTGCTGATGTTCAGGTGTATATCAGTATGTAGTGTCTCTACTTTAAAGAGTCCTCTCCTGCTGATGTCCAGGTGTATATCAGTATGTAGTGTCTCTACTTTAAAGAGTCCTCTCTATGTTCAGGTATATATCAGTATGTAGTGTGTCTACTTTAAAGAGTTCTCTCCTGCTGATGTTCAGGCGTATATCGGTATGTAGTGTGTCTCTACTTTAAAGAGTCCTCTCCTGCTGATGTCCAGGTGTATATCAGTATGTAGTGTCTCTACTTTAAAGAGTCCTCTCCTGCTGATGTTCAGGTGTATATCAGTATGTAGTGTCAAGGGCATTCACACCAACGGTGGGCACACATGACAGACCCCAGACAGGAGGGACACATACATGACATCTTATGGGATAATGTGATGAAGGTCTGTGTACTACCCAGTCGTCCTAATACATCTCTGACTGCATTGTAAGATCGCAGAGTGGAGTCTTTATTCAACATTACATAACTAAAAGTGAAAAAAATGAGCTAACCGGTTGCCTCAAATTGCTCGATAGCAAGCTAGCTTTAAAGTTCTATAATGAACATGGGGCAGCTATGGCTCAGGGGTTCAATCCCAGCGTGACACTCAAGGTTAATTTAAGTTCAGGAGCCACATACGGCCCAAATACATTCTGAAAATGTTCACATTCATGAACGATATTTTTACAGAACGTTATGAACAACCTGACATTTATTAAGAAAAACAAAGTGCAATTTGTATGCGTCAGTTTATCATTTACACATGTGCAACGTACAGATCATAGTGTATCTACAAAGGCACAGCACATTTAATCACAGATATCTGGAACTGAACAATATAGTATTTCTATATTGCACATTGACTCTTTACACTGGATTGGACCCCTGTCCCAGAGGCAGGGACATCAGGATTAATAAAGGTCCATCTTATCTTATCTTCATGTATAAGTTGATTTACTTCAATCTACTGTACTGTGTAAAAACACCCCAACAATATTACAAGAAAAATTCTGCATAAAGCAAACTATATACTTTATTTGATCTAAAATATTGATGTTTCTACAACACCCGGTTGTCTTTGTGTATTTTGTGAATGAAGCGCCTGGTTAAATCCTGTAATTGAACAAATGGGGAAATTGGGCAACGCCCTCTAGCAATTTGGCAACTCCCCCAGCCACTGGCATCCGCTGGGCTTTTGACTGGGACACACCCATTTGAGTCTGATCTGGAGTGCTACATCTGTATACAGATGTAGCACTCCAGATCAGACGCCTACCCGGGCGGGTCCGTGATCGGCACGGGGTGGGCCCCTGCTGATAAGGAAAACCCCCCCGCAGGACTTGAAACGCCCCCTTGATAAATACATTTAATTATAATGAAACCAGCTGCAATGGATCATGGATCCACCAGGGGGAGCCGTGAAAAGCTGCCACACTGGAACTCATGTGAAATAAACAACTGATCAACAGGTATCTGATATAGCGGATATTTGTTAAAATCCATATATGTCACGGATAGGATCATATGCTGTGCTTAAGTAAGAGACATGTAATCATTTACTAAACATCACCATGTTTTTATTTCACAAAATTATGTTTAATTCACGTTGGCGTAAGTACAAAACCATCGCTATGTTTTTAGATCAGGAAATGCATCCAGGGTCAAACAAACGATGTTCGATCGTGATCCTCGCAATCATTTAATGTATCATATGTTCGCGAGTTGAAATGAATGCACTACATTTAATCCACGTGAGTTTACAACAACGACAATAATCGCGACCGGGGGAAACTGCAGCGGCTCTCTACCGATCATCCTAATCCCACGGGCAAACAATAATATGTACAGTGTTCGTAGTTTACTGTATTATTAGTGTCTAATATTACTGCTATAATAATCACACATTGAGTTGTTGAAATCAGACCGTCGTTTTTTTTTAAACGCTCTGAATGAAACGGCAGCTCTCATGTGATCAGCTGTGTGTTTACACAATAAAATATGCATAGTAATTTAATACCTTCCAAGTTCCAACACACATTGTAAGAACAGTTCTGTTTCATATGAGTGTTGAGAGCCGTATCCACAAATCTACTAATTTTGCCCTCAGTGCACCAGATTGATGCATTTAACTTCAATTTAAATAAAAACATCTTCTGTTGTAACAACAATAACATTATAAATAGTAACATAGCATGGTATTGCACATTTACTGTAGCTTTGAGTGTTACTGGCCTGAGATTTTTTTATTACATGAATGAAGGTGACTGAGGCTTTTTAATATAGACTTTTCAGTGTCCCACATTTTGCACAGAACTGTCCCACATTAGGAAAACAGATTGTCTGAGACAACTTGGCACTAAGAGTACTAATATGTCTACCATTTATTTTATGAGTTTAATATCTGCATGTTCTCTTTTGGTTTGATTAGGACTAGGGATGCACGATAATTATCGGCCCGATAATTAAGAATTATGACGTCATCCCGATAAACCGATAACAGTATTAATAGCCCCGATAATATACAATATATTTTTTGGGTAAAAAAAAAGAAAGAAATCCTGCGGTGTGGGTGGATTGGGATGAGGGGCGCTTGTTTTTCACTTAGTGGTTTAGGAAGAGCGGAGTTATTCACAAATCCAGCGCTCCCTAATACTTCGAACCTGATCAGTCACCTGAAACATCGCCATCGCTACGATGGTGTGTTAAAAGTGTACGAAGACAATTATACAATACTGTGTGTGTGTGTGTGTGTGTGTGTGTGTGTGTGTGTGCGCGCGCGCGCGCAGGAGCGCGTAGGAGCTATGTGCAACTCAAGACATATGCTCGAACCGGAGCTGCCTGGACGCTGCAATCATGTTGCTGAGTGTGCTGACTTCTCCTACCATGTCCCGCTGTAAGCTTCCTGCATCAAGTCGAGTGCTCGGCGCAGTTGTGTGGATAGAGCGCTCCTCTGTTTTCATTTAAACAGATGCTAACAACAACAATGCACGTAAGGTCTCTCTCTCTCTTGCTCGCTCGGACCACACGTACACACCCCCTCCCGGTCCTCCAGATGGCCAGTCGGTGCCTGCCGGTGAGCGTGGAAGTGTGGTCTGCTGCAAGCGGGCGGCAGGAGCGGGGCTGTCATCATCAGCTTGTAGATGGTATTTTAAAAAGCCTGTGACACGGTTTTCCCCCATCATCCAAACCCATCAATTTGAGTACATATTGTCCCCTTGAAAACCGTTACTGAACTGATTTTGGATATTTGTACATTAATCTGCCTTCAATGTTGACAATTTTCTGGATCTTCTCGCGGATTCTTCAAGTCCCGCCAAATGATGGGTGACGTCATTGCGGGCACAGCGCTCCAGCTGCACCGTCCAGGATCCCAGCATCTGCATGTAAACCTTTATTTATATACAGTCAGATGTAAACGCACGACGGCGCACACAGCAGCAAGCTCAGACAGTGATGACAGGTTAATGTTGAACGTGTCTGAGAGCTCGTATGAGGCTGAAAGGATCGGTTTATGTTGTATCTGTTAGAAGTTTAGGAATGAGGTGCGTCAATATGGGCGATCATACGGTCATGTAGCCAGTGGTGGAATGGGACTAAAAATCATCCCGGGACTCTCGACCGGCCCACTTCGGTACCGCTAGTAAATTGTCAACGGGGGGAGTGGGGGATGTCAGGGGCGGCGGGTGCTGGAGATAATAAATGTAAATATGTAAATATATGTGTCACTGCATCCTGGTAAAATACAAATATAATGTATAATGTCTGTGTCTTTGGCATTAGCGCTGCTAGCCACCTGTGCCCTGTACTACGAAGCCAGTTCAATAGACCCTGGATATGTTTGAGTAACAAACAAACTAACAACAACAAACTAACAAACGAGATCTCGCTAAGCGGCGCTGGTTATCAACTCGGTAAATCAAGCCAGGGTTTCTCTCTCCAGCTGAGAGCGAGTTCACGTCTAAGACACGCGTGGATCTGACTTTAATTACATTTGTCTCGAGTGTTTCGTCAACATAATGTGTTAAATAATACTTCTGCATACAGTCTGTGACGCTGTGAGTGTTGCACGGCCAGATGAGGCTCAGCTGACTCAGATAAGGAAATATATGCCATAATTATGATATTATATGATCGATGATCTGATTGATGATGTAATATGAATGATAAGTGCGACACGTCGGCGTCTTCTCTGCATACGGCAGTTTAAACTGTATTTCCTTTATCCTGTAATATGACTTGAGAGATTTTAAACTCTGCACACTGAGTTCATCTATTTTCTATAGACGCCGGAGGCGGGCAGCGTCAGGTAAAATAAGTTATTTAGCCTTCTCAAACCTGACCCTCACGCGCCGCCTATGGGGGATGTGCTAGTTACTTATCCGACCGGCCCACTTCGGTACCGGCCCATCGGGATTCGTCCCGATGGCCAGTCCGCCACTGCACCCAGCCCACGTAAATTGTCAACGGGGGGAGCCTCGCTGCGGGGAAACGGTGGACCTAGTGTCCCGATCGGAGTGGGAATAATAATAATAATAATCCGTGCATTTTATCCATTAATTTCCCCAACATTGTGGTAAAAAAAAACACACGTTTAATCCATGTTGTTGGTGTACTACAACCACAAAAAGCATCGGTTTGTTTTCTCATCAGGAAATGCAGACCGGCTCAAACAAACGATTTTTAATCATCATCCTCACTCATCATTTAATGTATCATATGTTCGCCGAATTGACATGAAAGCACCAATAAATGTAGTTTCATCCACTTGAGTTTACAACCACAAAAATAATCGATTTGTTTTTATATCACATCCGACGGGAGGAAATTCAGCAGCTCTCACTCCCGATTTGTAATCCTAATGTAATCATCATCTTCACCACGATCATTTATGTTTATGTCGCCGAATTGACATGAAAGCAGTGACAAATATGAATATACTGTCGTCAACTTCATTAAAACGTTATTAACGTGCCTAATCTCAGTAATTCAGCATTTCTACGCATGACACAACACACTTTGTCCGTGTTTGGCTCTCGAAGCATTCCCGCATTGACGTCACTTCCGGCTTCCCCCAAAACTTCAAAATGAGTCGAAGGAATTTTCCCGCGATGTTCGAAATTATTGATATTTAACGGAACGGTATCGCTTTTTCGTTTTTAAACTGATGGTTCGAGATTACTAGTAGACCAATATTTCATTGCACAACAGTTGTTGGGATGGTGTCACAGGCTCTTTAAACTCAATGCGCTCTGAAGCTACGGGGCGGCCGAGGACAAAAAATACACATGCGTTAATCGCGTTAAAATAATTAGTGGCCTAATTTTTATTTTTATTATCGGTTATCGGTATCGGTATCGGTCTTGAGAAGCAGGAAGTTATCGGTATCGGTATCGGTTTCAAAAAACCAATATCGTGCATCCCTAATTAGGACACACAGGTACTGAGACAACGAAATGCAGTTTAGCTTCTAACCAGGAGCAACAAGCAGTATAGTGAAAAGTAATGTTCACAATCTACAGAATAAAATATAGAATGAATTCAATGATGAATAAACAGTGAGGGGTATGAATACACTAGATATCAGCCTGTGAGCAGTATGAACAGTGTGTATGAATGTGCTAAGATATATAAACTATGAAAACGGTAGGACAATACCGTTCTCCAGCCCCAACCCCCCCATGTTTCATATGTATCTTGGGGACCCTTTGTTTAAAACTAATTGGCCATCGGAATGTGTGGAGTCACATTCCACAGCTCTCCTCCTCCCCCCTCCTGTGATCCCCAGCACACAGAGAGAGAGGGAGATCGCTCTTCTGGAGTGAAGAGAGCTGAAATATTGATATTGCAAGTTAGAAACGTAAAATGCATTTTGACAGACACTTGGGGGAAATATGCTGCATTTTGAATGTCCGATAGTCCACCATTTCCACCGGAAATATCAAACATTTAATAAAAGTGAAAAACAATGAACAAGACTTAACGTATTCATCATAATTAATTATATTTATTTCGTTTGGATGTAGGTGATCTTCTACTATATGAACATTTTGGACCCAAAATCACAACAAAAACGTAAAAACAGATTTTAAAAAATGTTCACAACACAAACATACACAACGAAACCATTTAAAAGCTGGAAATATATACATGGGATGTGACTATGATAATGTGAAAGTTTGATTGAGGTAGCATGGGATTTCATTCTGATAAGGCAAAAGTGTTATTATAAATATAATACAAATATATATATATATATATATATATATACACACATTATGTACAACAATCTGTTTTTTCTGTCTTTATCTGTGCCACGCTTCAAAGCGGTTTCTGTCAGACACAGAGGGCAACATCACAGATTCCTCCTCCTCCATGTCAAAAAACAAGCTTAAAGCTTGACTCACGTTCAGAGTTCTCTTCATCATAGTTGAGTCTTCAAAACTCTAAATATATCTTACTATATCTACATTTTCAATGTTTGTTTGTCACTTGTCGCAGTCTCCCGCAGCCTCTCTTCGTCTCCTGCAGCCTGTCTTCGTATATCTTCGTCTCTCTCCATTTCCCGCCGTCTCTCTTCGGTTCCCGCCGTCCCTCTTCGTCTCTTTTCGTCTCGTTTCGTATCACTCCGTTTACCTGATTACCTCACCCCTTTCTGGTAAATACATCCTGTTGAGCAGAATCTACAGTTTCCAGTATTTTCCGTTTCGTAAAATGATAAAATACGGCGAAAATATTAAAATATGTGCTTCCATTATTCATACTTCTGAAATATATCTGTATTAACTTTATATCATCGTATGTCCGTGTTTATTGGGTATTTTTTGCATGAAACAAAGACTGGCATATAGTTTCAAGCCAGTACTTTCGACAGAAATACACATACATCCTGTTGAGCAGGATCTACAGTTTCCAGTATTTTCCGTTTCGTAAAATGATCAAATATGGCGAAGATATTCAAATATGTGCTTCCATATTTAATACTTTTGAAATGTATTAACTTTATATCACCGTATCTCCGTGTTTACTGGGTCTTTTTGCATGAATCAAAGACTGGGATATACAGTAGTTTCAAGCCAGTACTTTCGACAGAAACACACGGCAATGTTGTCCGGACTGTTGTTTTTATGCGGCACCGGCTTGAACAGGTCATGTGATCTGATCACGCCGGCGTGACGGTCGACTCCAAAGGGTTAATATTAAATACATAAGTATTTTTACAACTTGTATTTAGAAATACTCTGTTGTAATTATTGATGCATACATGTGTTCATCCATTCAATGTGGCATCTGCTATAATGGGGTTAATGTATGATATTACTTAATAATACAATACATTATAATATATGATATGATAATTACATTTTAGTTTTATTCATTTCTTATTTCATAGTTTCTCATTATTATTATTATTTTGTATCGCTCATCTTATTTTTGATTTTATTAATCTGTGTGAATCTGTGCTGTCCTGTTTTTCACTCTCACCCTGTTGCTGTTTGAACTACTGAATTTCCCCACGGGATTAATAAAGGTCCATCTTATCTTATCTTAATGTATAAGTTGATTTACTTCAATCTACTGTACAATATTACAGGAAATATACTGCATAAAGCAAACGATATACTTTATTTGATCTAAAATATTGATGTTTCTACAACACCCATTGTGTATTTTGTGAATGAAGCGCCATCTCATGGTTAAATCCTGTAATTGAACAAATGGGGAAATTGGGCAACGCCCTCTAGCAATTTGGCAACACCCCCAGCCCCTGGCATCCGCTGGGCTTTTGACTGGGACACACCCATTTGAGTCTGATCTGGAGTGCTACATCTGTAGTTATCATAAAAGCGCTAGCTGCTAGTTCACCATCAAAACTAGAACAAGAAAACCTTTAAAGCCAATTATAAATGGTACGTTTCCTATGAACGTTTAAGGCTTAAATAATGTCAAATAAACCGTCTCGTTAAAGTGTGCCGTTCAGACCACACAGACGAACTGCACCAAGGGGTCTTACTCTGCAGGGTTCAGTTCATTCAAACAAAAATGAATACAAATAAGTAACACTTTTAATGAGGTGAAGGGACAGTTTAGCTGATCATTAAAAAGTAGCTTGGTTTGTTTGCGTTTAAAGCATTTCTTGCAATGAAACAAACAAGTATGATAAACAACATTTTGAGGGTGTCAATCAATCAATGTTTATTTATATAGCCCAATATCACAAATGTTACATTTGTCTCAGTGGTCTTCACAGTGTGTACAGAATATCAGTATGACAATACGACACTCTCTGTCCTCAGACCCTCTGTCCTCAGACCCTCTGTCCTTAGACCCTCTGTCCTTAGACCCTCTGTCCTCAGACCCTCACATCGTACAAGGAAAAACTTCCAAAGATAGCCCAGTTTAAAGGGGAAAATGTGAGAAACCTCAGGGAGAGCAACAGAGGAGGGATCCCTCTCCCAGGACGGACAGACGTGCAATAGATGCCGTGTGTAAATTGAAAAGATAATTTGCAACATAGACAATAAACTGTGGGAAGAGTGAGATACGAGAGGCAGGGGAGGGTCTCCGCTCCCAATCGCTCATGTAAATATTGGCATATGAGGGTGCATATATCTGGCCCATGGCTGTTCCGCTCACCTGGAGGTTGTTGGAGCAGAAGCTGGCTGGTGGGCTGTCTGGTGGGCTGGATGGTTGGCGGGATGATGGGCTGGATGGTGGGCTGGATGGTGGGCTGGATGGTGGGCTGGATGGTTGGCTGGATGGTGGGCTGGATGGTGGGGCTGGATGGTGGGCTCGATGGTGGGCGGGAGTGGCCAGGCGTTCAGAATGGGTTCTTGTTATTGTCGGTTTGACTTTTAATGGCCCTTTCATCCTTGGCCCTCTCGTATTTTTGTGACCTCCAGCAGGGTCTGCCCGGAGGACAGCACCACCTGTAGTGGACAGACACGGAGGTGAGATAGTGTCAGGACCAAGCCCCCAGGAAGTGCGCCGGACTCTGAGGAAAATATTCGTAGTGTCCAAACGGCAGTACGACAATTTCCGTAGCAGTCCGTGACGTCACCTGGCCCAAAAATACTTTTCCCCATTGACTAACATTGGGAAAGAAATTTTTTTTTAACTAAATAAACCACCCAGAATGAACACTTTTATAGCCCTTATTAGAATAATTAGGTCCTTAAAGTTGTAAAATGCGCTAAAAGCCGAATCCAGATTTATTTTCTCTCCCCATTCATTCCAGTGAGCCGAGAGCAGGAGCTCGGGGGCGGGGCTTAAGGGACAACTCAACTGCGCATGCTCTATGAGCGCACATACGGGTACTTCTGCTCTGACAGCCAGGCATTAGTGTCATGTTATGTGCCGTGAGATCCGTGTGTGTGTGTGAGAGAGAGAGAGAGAGAGAGAGAGAGAGAGAGAGAGAGAGAGAGAGAGAGAGAGAGATGAGAGAGAGAGAGAGAGAGATCTACATGTGCAATGTCAGTACACAGACGTACACATATATTCAACAAAGAGTTCTATATTTTGGGAAATAACGTTTCTTGCCCATTAGGAACATTTCCGGAGACAGCTAGCTCAGCCGGTGACGTCATTAGGGGCAGCAGAAAGTAATGCAAATAATAATTCCCAAAATATGCCAAAGAAATACATTTAATCATCTGATTCGTCTGTGCATAAGTCTGCGTTCTTCTAATTAGTGTCCACAGTGTGCCTGTTGAGCGATGTGGGGCAAGCCCCTCTCTGCTGATAAAATGAACGTGTACTGTAAAAACTACACTGCTCAGAGTATTATTCTATTCAATGTGCGGCAAACAAATCACCATAGGGGCACTGAGCTGCCATCCCCACCAAACGTCACCTCATAACTCAGAGATCTGACTGGCTGTAAGTACGTGTGCCGTGAAGAGGAGACGAGAGAGAGCCGCTATAGCGATTAAAATCAGTAAAACGGAAAGAAAATAATGAGGTTGACCTCTACTGCAGCTTTGGTAAGTTCATGTCATATCTTTTGATCTTCTGTGTTTTGCTATAGGCTACTGCTCCGCTGGATCGATTGATATTGTGACCTCGGTAGCCTACAGCTATTTGCTTATGTGCTTAAAAAAGCACCAGAAGCTAATGTACACATCCAAGTTGTTCGTGCCCCACCACTTTTGTACATATAAAAACGCCACTGAGCTTAGCAAAATTACTCCAGGGCAAAAAACGCCAAAAGCCGCCTGAGAAAGGGAGGTTGTGGCTCAGTGGTAAGTGCGCTGATCTTCAGATCACGAGGGGCACTGGTTCAAACACCACTGCAGTCAGCATGTCATTGTGTCCCTGAGACCCTTCACCCAAATGGCTCCTGTGGGATTGCTCACAGTGTTGAGTATGGAAGTCGCTTTACATGTAATGTAATGAACAGGTTTAAACTCTTCATATCATTGGATTTCTTCTGTTAAATATATCAGAAAAATAATTAGGCAATAATGCAGTCAATATAATAGTTGTTAAAATACTCTACATAGTGAATGCTTCACATCAGTGGTGTAACGTTAGAGTTCATTTACTCAAGTATTGCTTACTTTACTAGAGAATCTTCACATTATGCTTCTTTATACTTTTACTCCACTACATTTGGGAGGCAAATATGGTACTATCGATTTATATTGTTAATACAAAATATAAATAAACTACTACTTTATTATATATTATTGTAGTCACGATGTGAGAGGGCTGAGTGCAGTAGGGGCAGCCTGTGAGAATTGTCCACGGAACTAGCAGCCACTAAAAGCACTGACCGCGGGAACATGACCTGCCATCGACACAGTGTCATGATGTGTACACATGATGCCTCTGCAATACGTGCCCGTGTTAAACAGAAGCAGCATCCAAGCCTGTAAGAGGAAGTCCACACACACACATACTCAAATACACACACATGCTGACATTGAATCTACTGATTAACATCTGCAACATGTGTGTGTGTGCTTCTGTTGCACAAAGAGGGAGATGAAGACTGCTTGATTAGTATTCAAATGCAAACATTGAACTTGTGCACATTTAGTATTCACAGCACGACTAATCCTTTATGTTTGCTAGCATTTACAGAAAGCTGCGTGACAGTTCGTCTGGAGCAGAATGAGACCTTCAGGGCCCGGTAAAAACAAACATGTTCGTACCACATTAACGTGCTTAATTCAACCAGATAATGTCCCGTTATTCACGATGTTTAACACCGTTAATAATTCCCCAGATTACCACGACACGGTCATTATCAGGAAAACAACTGTCCTGTTCATGCAGGCCGTAATGATGCAGAGTTCAGTGTTAGCTGCATGTGTTATGTAAGTGAGTGGATTAGGGGTGGGCGGATCGACCTCTAAATATCGATACGAGAGCCAATAGGAAGGATTCTTTTTTCCCCTCTCCTCTACTCGTCAATTTCATCAACAACCATGTGCAGACGAACACAAGTATATGCGCTCTTTTCTTCTCTCTCCACAGCAGCCAGCGACTCGCGAGTGCGACACACGCGCGCATGATGGCTGAGAGAAAGGGAGCGTTGTGTGGAGCGAACTGTGATGTGTGCAAGAAGGCCGTTCGCTACTGTGGCCACTTTGTATTGTGGTTTTTCATGTTTGCACTTTAAATTTACAAAAGTAAAACGTCTATAAAAACGGTCCCGTCTTTAATCATGGAAATGAATTCAGATGTAGTCTATGTACGATGCTCTCCCCTACATGAAAGACGCTTTTCATCGGTATCGGTGATACTGGCCCTGAAATACTTGGCATCGAATCCAGATGTTGTGGTATCGCCCACCCCTCGAGTGTGTGTCAATGCAATCTGAATGTAAACCTTCCGTGGATGTCAACACCATCATATTGTGGACCTACGTTGCAGCAGATGGTTGCTAAGCTACAGTTAGACACTAGTATATGTATGTGTGTTTCGCAACCCATTGTGACACAGTGCGGAGTTGCTGTCACAATAAAAAAATAATAAACCTATATTTTTCTGTCACATACATGAGCGTGTTGTATCGAGATACACAGAGCCCGTAGGTGGATGCTCGAAGCATCCTGCAGTTTGGAAAGGTTATTTAGTGTTAGCGAGGTGTTCTATGTTTTACTTAAAAAACAATGATAGACGGAGATATGTACACCAGTGGAGTTGGAAGTCTAAGGGCTTGCTATCTTTCTATGCGATCACATTTTTGCAGTCCATCCAAGAAGTTAGAATCGCAAGGGCTCTCTCAACAAAAAGGCAATTGTGTTACTGCTTTGAATATCATTTAAAGTGCTGTTATTAAGTGCAGATTATCCTGCTGAAGTAACACTATATGAGGCCAAAAACTAACCACATGACTGTCACATGCAGCGTGGGAGGCAGGGCCTCGTTCTTTCCTATGAGAGCTTCTCATTGGCGCATGAAGACAAAATGGCCCAACTTTTGAGAGAGCGAAACGTCACAGATTACCCAGCATGCCTGGCTGTCAGAGCAGAAGAACCCGTATGTGCGCTCATAGAGCATGCGCAGTTGTGTTGCCCCTTAAGCCCCGCCCGCCCCTCTCAGATGCGCTTTCATAATGCCAAGGAAAATGAGCACATTTTACAACTTGAGGACCGAATGTTTTTAAAAAGGGCTATACACATGTTCATACTGGGTAGTTTATTTGGTTAAGAAAAAAATTATCCAACGATTTACAGACGTCTCTTTCCCAATGTTAGTCAATGGGGAAAAAGTCTATCTGGGCCCAGGGACATCACCGACTGATACGGAAGTTGCAGTACCGCCGTTTCGACACAACAAATACTTTCCTCAGAGTCCGGCGCACTTCCTGGGGGCTTTGTCACATGGCTGCCTGTCCTCGCCGCGAAGCTATGTCAACATGATGATATGTGGTGGCCTCGTTTAGCCACATGCAAGCAACCGCAGTTTTCGAGACACATCGAAAAATTCCGACATTCACCAGTGGGGTATTTACTGACATATTTGATGTAGTAGATCCAAACAAGAATGACTCTTTCTACAGCTTGTCAAACATGTATTAAAAAAGCATTGACTTTGGGAGCTGAAAGTGGTGAAAAGTCCACTCATTTGCAGGTTTTCCTTCACCATTCTTCGGGGTGCACACTGCCCAGGTCATTATTTGGATGTTGATCAATACCAAACCAAACATATTCACTGTCATCTACTTCTGCCTATAGTTTTGGCTCTTGCACAGTGGGAGGAATTCGACATTATTCATTCATGACTACAAAAGGTGTGATTGGCTTGGAGAATCTGCCATCAATGTCCAAAGCGCCAAACCACCTGCTGTGAACAAATATGAGACGTTCAGCCCTCTGGAACTGATCCAGCGCCATGTTAGTGAGAGTAAAGGAAAGAGCAAACAAATACAATCGTTATGATGTTGGTTTTTGTGTTGCCACAACGACTGTGTCATTTAATCAAAGTACATTTTTTCCGTTTGCCCAGAAGCAAACCCCCCCCCCTGAAATGACTTAAAAACAATATTTTAACCTAAATCGTTTTTTTCACTTCAAAGCATGTCACATGACCACGTGACGTACAAAGCAAGGTGACTTCAAGATTTGCTGCAGCCGCCATTACACCGCTACCCACTGTCTAAGAGAGTCTGGCCCGGTAAGGATTTGAAATGGTTGTTTTTTGTTGTTTAAAACTATGTTTACATGTTTATTCATTTAATGTCGTGTCAAGATAAACAACACATGTACCATCTGTCTTTGGCTTTGTGTTAGTAAAGTTTAACCACGTGCAACCAATTTTTTTAAGGATGGGTTAACCAGATAATGTCCATACATTTATCATGCAAGTGGCGATTTGTGAAAAGTTAAAATAGTTGCAAATATTATATTGGTTTCACATAAGGTATTTTATATGGGGCTATGGTTTAGTAAGTTTAGCCACGTGTTAGCTAGCTTTAAGCTGTTTAACCAGGTCATACATGTACCATGCATGGGGTGGACTTCTGTTGTGTCAGTTTGACTAGTGAAAAGGTGGAATTGTTGCGAACGTTATTTATGTATATGCTAGGTAGGTTATGTGTCAGTCTCTACAAGAACTCGTATCTGGTTGAAATGATTGAACTGACACAAAAGGCCAACCTTGTTCAAAGATTGAAATGCTTGGGGTTGAACTGCATTTTTCGTTGCTTAATTGTTTTTGTATGTTTCATTTAAATTTAAAAGAATGTGACTTCACATATTCTGGTACTTAAAGCCTTCTTAATGGCTAATACATGTTTACCTGAAGTTGTAATTAAGGGCTGCAGAAAATATTGTTGAAGTGCAGTTGTCATGCATACATTCTTTTATTAAAAGGCAGCCAGGTTTAAATGCTGTCAGAAAGTTTCACAGTTCAATGCTATTGCATTACATATTTACATTTTAAAGGAGAGATATGTAAGCTAGTTTAACATGTTCATATGCATATCTGTTATGTATATGGCTAAGGCTACAGGAGAGTTTTGTAAACAATCAATGTGATCTTGATTTACTTTATTTATTTTTTACATAAGTGCAACTTGGTTACATAATTTATTCTATGAATTGTATTATTGTATTTTATAGAACAGAATAGGTGATGCATATTTTAAAGACATCCCAATAAATGTTAAGGTCTTTTGAAGAGAATATTCCTGTCTTTATGTGAACTGAGCTAAACAAAGTGTTATAAGTTTAAGTCCAAATGTAATGTGTTTACAGTAAACAAAACACAGTATTGTATTTATGTACATTAAAGTTGTTGCTTTGTAATAAAAGAAAATATTTTAAGCTTTAATAAAAATTATTGCCCGCAACGAGATTAACCTTTTTTTTTAAACTTCAAAAACTCTACTGAGATCTAATATAAATATGAGGTTAGTCCAAAAGGAACAATTCAGTTATAACAAAGTAATACATGTTGTGCGGTCTTCAGAGTGAATCATCTTATTACTTTGTGTGAATGTAAATATATATCTTAGACGGAAGCAATATTTAAATAGTTTTGTTGAGGTCAAAAAATCCAAAGTTGATCCAAATGTATACATTTTTTCAGTGTACCAGCAAAGAGGGCAGCCGGACTGCTTTCCCCCGACCAGTGAGCGTTGAGTTAAGTACGCGGAGTCCCACTGTTCTAAACTGCAGTGCAGTGAGCGTGACATTGCATCTTCAATCTGCAGGGAACGTCAAACCGACCAGAGCAGAGCAGGCCAAGCACACTGTTGGAGTAGAGACACCATTTGTGACAAATGTTGTACAACAAACTGTGTCTCCACTCTGACACTGATATATACAGAATACCACCATAAACAAATCATAGCTGAAATGCACCAGCAACCGTCTCTTCCCCCCTAAACATACCCAGCATCAGTCTATGGTTTTTAAAGTGACTGCTGATGTGTCAAAGGAACACAATCAGTTGTTCAAACGAGCATAGTAAATCTCACTGCCCCAACTTCAGAGACAAATGACATTTAGGAACAGGAGATTACCAGCGCTTCGATTCAAATGTATACATATTCTTCTCTGGTTTGTAAATGTAATACACACTTTAAAGCATTCATCAGCACTTGACATGTAGTCGTTTTAGTGTGTTGAATAAAACTACAGGAATATCTAACGAAGTCAACAACTTTTAAGTGGTTTAACTTAATTCAACTCAACAGTAAGAGATAAACGGTTATGGTGAGGATTTCGACCCATCGGCCTTAACTAACCAAGCCCCGATATGCTCCGGGGTTTAAACAAAAGGTACGGAATCTGTTTAATTTTACAGTGATAAAAGTCACGTGAAAAATGGGTGTCGGGAAGAGAATAGAAAAAACCGGCCGTTTCAGAATGTAGCTAGTACTCACCCGTTTGTATTTGAGATACAAAAACAAAGCATGGCAGATCAGACATTGTTGAGTTGGGACGTAATGTAAAGGATGGAAAGCTCCATAGCTCTGCCATAAGAAGAGAACGACACGTGCACATTCTGCGCTTTCCCTCCCACTGAACTTCAAACTGCACAAAACCTTGACAAGATGTCGGTGAGGACTTCACATACTTTTTGAGCTTGCCATAAATAACCACCATTTCTTAAAATCAACAGATAAAGCGTGATCATCACCCGCAGCAAAGCTTTGGAAGTAAATGATGAATCGCCCCAATCATCAAAGACTTTCAGTTAGAGAGTAATGTTAAGATGAAAGTCCGAGTTGGAATCAACTCTGACTCACGTCTCTCTTCTGCCATCACTTAACACCTCTACTGTCTGTCAGAGATCCCTCCCTACTTGCTTGATGTGATACATTTCCTGTGGAGCAGGATGATTGCACAGGGAAATGGTTTGGTCATGCTCCACATTACGACATTAAGTTGTTAAAGTCAGAAGGAGTTGGCGCCACTGGGAAGGATATTGAACCGTGTGGCCTTCCATACACTTAGATTCCGATCATCCAAAAATCAGCTCCTAAATTCTAACCCTAAAGAAATTCAAAATAAATTCAAAGTGAAATGACTCAAATTATTCTTTTACACTGTTGGAAAGCCCGATTCCTCTTTACAACGAAGTGCAACTTGTACAGATTGTATTCGTGGAATGAGTGACACAGCTTGACGTCTGTCAGAATACTCATTTCATGAAGCACTATTCTTACAAGTTGTAACTCGGTGTAAGTTGTTACTCCAGATCGACGTGGGATGTATAAACCACAGAGCACACATAAGTAGACTGGCCACGCACCCAGAATAAACTGATTAAGACCACGCCATTGAATGTAGGGCTGCCACGCTTCTTTCTTCAATCAGCTGATGTTGAAAGAGCTTCAGCAGAGAGCTGATGACAATTTCTCTGCACCGGTAGAAATACTTATCTGTTTTCTTTTCTTTCTCATCATCGGTCGGAACTAACATGGTGGAGTATTCGGAGCAAGCCGGATCGTCCAGGTCGTGCCCGTTCGTGCTTACTGCTTCAGGGTGGGATGCTGTGCTCTCAAGCCTTTGTTGTGATCTCACGATGATCATGTCATGTCACATTTCTATGTCCAGGTTTGGGTGTTTGGTGTTCTCTCCGTCATGTTTTCCTCCTGGGTTATTGTCTGGTCCTTTTTCCTGTGTTTCTCGTCTTGTGATTACCCCTTCCCTGTGTTTAGTCTCGTCTCCTCCTGTGTTCAGTGTTGGTGCTTCTTTTGTTTGTGACCTGGTTCAACGTAGAGTGGTTTTTCTGTCCAAGTCTAATTAAGTCCTTGAAGTAAAGGTGCTATCTGCGTTTGGGTCCTCCCTGCTTCACTCTGCGTATCACTCAGGCAAGGCTATTGAGACGGAGACGGCTCTCGCAGCTGTGGATACCTGTTTCAAGAGTTTTTAAACTATACAAGTCCGTGTTTGCCTACTTGGCCATGTTTCCAGGATGTGGTTTATGAACTCGAGGGAACTGTTTCCCCAGCAGTGCAGTTCCTGAAAACTCACATACATGCTTGCAACTAGACTGGCCTGCATCCCCCCCCCCATCTCGTCCTTTCTCTCTCCTCTCCCTCTTGTTCCACATCTCTCCTAGTATCAATAACCCTTGTGTGAGGAACTGCCCCTACGCTGCCTACATGGAAATAAGAAACGTGGTTCCACTTGATTCATTGTTATTTCTGTGAACAATGTATCGTTTCCTGGGGGATGTTCTGGTCTCCCCGATGAACCAAGATTTGACATCTACAACATGGCTAGAGACAGTGACGCAAAGGGACCGTCAGTGTCTTGATTACAGATACATGACAGCTCTCCGCAGACACTCTACCCATCCCATCGTGTGAGGTTTTGTCGCAGTAGTATTGTGACATGTAATGGAACTGTTTCTATTCAGGGCACATTTTTACTGCACTGGAAATGTACACCTACACTTATTTGTTCCTAGTTGATGTGTTCTATGGACCAATGTTTTGTTTGTGAGATTTTACAATATCTGATTCCTCCAATCCACAATATCAGGAAAAGTCTAAGTCTCGAAATGCCGCAGTAAATACTACAAACGCATTTGGACAGAAAAGCATTGCAGAAACTCCTTTTCAAGGCAACTGTCAATTTTAGTTGGAAGTAGCTAAAAAATAACATACATAACGTGTTTACAAACTCCGACGGTCATTCTTTAATACATGTTGTCAGTGAATTGGAAAGCTAATGTTTTGGAGCTGTTACAGGAGAAATGTTGTGGAATTTTATATTTTGATGTGTTATTCTGTGATTTGAATTTTAATAAATCGTTATTGTTACATTGGTGTGAGAATATATTTGATCAAGAAAACAACCGAAGGATCGGAGGTGAGTAAATGCCAACAAGATGTATCACACAATTGTGATATAGTGATAATTTTGTTAAATTGATGACTATCAGTTGTGCCAATGAAATGTCAACTATAAAAGGGAACAACCCATTATAATTAGTAATACTTCATAATTATACATTAACAACTAAACCCAGCAGTGTAGTCAATGCGAACCCTTCATTGGGTTGTATAACCAACCCAAATTGTTTCCTTGTGGAAAATATTAAATTAAAAATGGACAAAGGAGGCATTGTTGGAGCAATCTTCTTAGATCTTAAGAAAGCTTTTGATACAGTCAATCATCAAGTACTCATTCACAACATGTCCTATTTTAATTTCTCACCCAGTGCAATAGACTGGATGAGCTCCTATCTGTCAGACAGAGTTCAGTGTGTAAGGGTAAGTGGCGAGACATCACCACCCCTGAGGAATGAACTGGGTGTACCCCAGGGATCTATCCTGGGCCCAATACTATTCAGCCTTTATATACATGACTTGCCCTCAGTGTGCACTGGATGTGAGGTGCAAATGTACACTGATGACACTGTCATTTATGTCCATGCCCAAGCTGCGGCCAAATTAAATGATGCAATGGTTCATGTAAATCAATGGCTTACTGACTCACAGCTATGTCTGAATGTTAAGAAGACAGTCTGTATGTTTTTTAGCAAGACCAACACTGTATCACACTGTGAACCCAAGGTCTATGTGTCTGGGGAGGTCATTCAAACAGTTACACATTTCAAATATCTAGGCATTATCCTTGACACTACTCTATCCTTCAATAAACAAGTGAGAAAGGTCATGCAAATAACTAAATACAATCTAGCAAATTTTAGATATATAAGGAACTGTTTGACAACACCTGTTGCAAAACTCTACATGACTGCCATGATCCTTCCCCACCTAACATACTGTATGACCAGCTGGACCCAGGCGAATAGCACAACATTAAGGCCTATCCTGTCACTTTACAAGCAAGCTCTCAAAGTTTTTGACAAAAAACCAAAGCTATACCACCATTGCAAAATCCCTGGACAACCATAACCTGCTCATCTGGGAAAATATATTAAAACACACTGATGCATGTCTCATTTTTAAAATTCTAAACGGCAAGGCACCCCCACCACTCTGCACTTTTATACAACAGAAAAATTCAAACAGCAGAACCACAAGGTCTGCCCTAAGAGGGGACTGTGTAGTCCCTCTTAGGTCCAGTTCCTTTGGCAAACACTGTTTCTCTGTGAGGGCACCTACACTCTGGAACACAATACCAATACAGATCAGGAATAACACCTCCTATCATACATTTAACCACAATCATAAGAACTGGCTTTTAAACAATCAAAAATGTGAACACTTTGAACTGAATCAAGGTATGATGATATTTCATCTGTTTGCATGTTTGTTTGTTCCTCTCTATTGTTATACTACTGTTCCTATTTATTGTTGTACTGCTATTTATTTATTGTTGTACTGATGTTGTCTGGTGTACTCTATTTTAATTATGTTTTTATTTTCTAGTCTTGTTGTGGTCAGTTAACATCTTGCCAAGGACAACAGTTGAAAATTAGCCTGCTGGCTAATACTGGCTCATTTACAGCAATGTGAATTAATGTGCACTGTCCTTTAAATAAAATAAACAAACACAATGTGTTGGGTTAAATTAAGCCAGCGTGTGTTCTGTCCAATATTTAACCAGCGCAGGATTGGGTTGTTTTTAAGCCTACATTTATAAGAGTGTAGGGGTTTTTAAATCGACACTAAACACTCACTTCTTCTCCCTGGCCTTCTAGTATATATTGTAGTAATGTGTTATTTATTATTTGCATGTAAGCACTTTGGCTCGACCACAAATCGTTTTAAAATGTGCTATATAAATAAAACCTGATTTGATAAGTTGTGGTGATGCTTCAGAAATACACCTTCCAAATGTAATCAAAGAAAAGTTGGAAAATATTGTTCACATTCCAAAGACAGTTATTGATGAAGCCCTTTCTGAACTTCACTACATATTAAGTACAGCATCGAGAGCTATTGTTCCCGATGTATTACAGAGCCATAAACTACAGGTTGGAGATTCAGTGGTTGGAGATTCAGTAGTTGGTGAGCTTTCCACTGCTCGATGCAATTCTAGTCCATTGGCCACAGCTATTGCAAAGGATGGCCCTCTTGCTCCAGCATATAAACGTGCACAGTACTATACATCTCATTTAGGTGTTTTAGAGCCGGTTGAGTACATACTAGATGCCCAGAGGAATAGGACATTTCAATATATCCCTCTGTTAAAGTCTTTTCAACATTTGCTCTCATAAAGGTGTCTTTGAACATATTGAAACGCAACAGCGGCTATTGGCTGTTCCCCAAGAGTACAGAACTGTAAGAGACGGTGAGTACTATAAACTATATAATTCGTTTTTTTCTGATGAAGGTTTGAGAATCTCCGTAAATCTTTATGTTGATGATTTTGAGATGTGTAACCTTCTTGGGACATCTCGAAAGACACACAGACGTTGTGGTGCACATTGGGTTTTGGGTCATTTGCCACCAGGTTCCCATTCAACACTAAACTCAATCTATGTAGCTGTTCGCTGCCAATCTGATGATGTTAAGACCGATGGCTGTGGAAACATGTTGGAACCTCTCTTGCAAGACTTAAGCATATTAGAACAGCAGTGTATTTATAGCTCAGCTTGGTCAGTTGGTTAAAGGTTCTGTCCAGTGTGTTATTTGGCTCGGGGGATTTGTTGAGAGTGTTTCAGCTGGGTCAGCTCCGTTGTGTTTCAACAGAGCACCTTTCCCATTTCCATGTAACGACCGGTTATCCTCCTGACATTCTGCACGACCTTTTTGAAGGTGTTGTTCCAGTTGAACTGGCTCGTTGTATGAGTTTGTTGATCTCCAAAAAATACTTCACTTTTGAAAGGCTCAACACATTGATTCAGACATTTCCGTACAAATGGGGGACAGAACCAATCGATTGGTACCATACCACGCCTTTTCCCATCTAGAAACACAATAGGTGGCAATGCCCATGGAAACTGGACGTGAAGAAGACTGCTTCCCTTTGTGATTGGGACATTTTACCAGAAGATGAACCAGCGTGGCAGGTACTTCGAGATCTTAAGGACATAGTTGAGTTGGTTGTGGCCCCTTGTTCACACAGATGAGACCATTGCTTATCTTGAAGCCAAGGTCTATGATCATAGACAGCGCTATCTTGAACTCTTTCCACATGTAGAGCTCTTACCAAAACATCACTTTTTAGAGCACTATCCGCAAATGATTCGTTGCTTCGGGCCTCTAATTGCACTGTGGACGATGAGATTTGAGGCTAAACATGGCTTTGTCAAGCAGGTTGCTCGTCACACCAATTGCTTTAAGAACATACCTCGTTCACAAGCTACTAAACACCAGTTCATGCCTATCACACACATTACTCCAGTGTCAAGAAGTCACACATGTCTCAATCCTGCCTGTTCATGTCCTTAATGAAGGAGTCGTGTCTACACTGTATACGTTACTGCGAGGGGATGAGTATTGTACACGGATCTGCAGATGGACTGCCTACATTCCATGAGATCATTAAACTTTGCATTCTTCAGGAGAAGTTGTGTTTTCTGGTAAAAGACGCATGTGCTTGGTACAGAGAGCATTATGGTGCTTTTGAGCTGTCTGCCTCGCCCAATACAGAGGTTGCCGTTATTGAGCTTGCTGACTACATGGTTGGGAGTTTGCGCATTGGTAATGTTGAAAAGATTCATAAAGGTGAGTATCATTTTTAAACCTAAATAGTCTGAGCTCTGGTCAAACCATTGTTATGTTCATCTTTGATATAATCCTAATGTGTCTCTTTCTTGTTATTCTTTCACCTTGTTTCTGCTCTAGATCAAAAGGTGTTCCATAATGGCAGGTCGGGCGGTTCTGCGCATCATCTTTGCCGACTAGAAAACTGACCCCGGATTCGGGAATCCCAGCAACAGTTGAAGAACTGCACACATGTCAAGACATCTCTTCAATTGAAGGAGGACTTCCGTCTGCAATACATGGATGTTGACTTTAACGAGTTCATGAATCTTACATCAGTGTCTGAAATTCAGGATAAAAGCACAATGAAAGTAATTTACTCTCCTATATTGTCGAATATTGAGCCCTCCATCACTTTGTACACAGTCGACTCATTTGATGAGACCTCAATTACTGGAAGCTCAGAGCCTCTAATCCCTGCATCATCAACAGCCTCATGCTGCAGTGACGATATGGTGTATACTTATTTGGTCTTATTTGACGGACCGTAGCTTCTCAGTGCAGTTAGGTGTCTTCTCCTCTGCCAAAGCCCCTCTTACCTGTGGGGTTCCCCAAGGCTCGATTCTGGGCCCCATCCTTTTTCTATTGTACGTACGTACATACATGCATGTATACATACATACATACATACATAGGTTCAATTCTCACAAAACATAATATCCCCTTCCATTGTTATGCTGACGATGTACAGATGTATCTGCCTCTCAATCAAAATGCCAACTCACTACAGCAGTTGAAGGACTGCTTAACAGAGATTAAATCCTGGCTGAGTCAAAACTTCCTCACCTTCTATGAGAGCAAGACCGAGGTCATTCTTTTTTGGACCCCAACCAACAGTCTCCCCGGTTGATATTATGGGCTCCCTCAATACAAATATCCTCCCCTCTGTTATGAACCTTGGAGTGACCTTCAACAGCGCCTTTACATTTGATAAGCAGGTTAGCACTGTAGTCAAGACCTGCTTTTTCAAAATACGACTATTGGCTAAGACCAAGTCGTTTTTTTCTTTTAAAGACCTAGAAAGGGTTATTAATGCCTTTGTTACCTCGAGACTGGATTACTGCAATGCTCTGTATGTGGGTATGGACCAGGCCTTAATTAGAGGCCTCCAGCTACACTGCAAAAATCATCCATCTTACAGTATAACACGAAACAAATGAGTGAGATAATTAGACTTATTAAGAATTCTTAAAATAGATACATTCTTGAAATAAGAATAACAATTCTTGAAATAAGAATGCGTGAAATAATAAGAATTCTGGAAATAAGAAATATATGGATGCTAGAAAAGTGGCAAATGTCCTGAAGTAAGCAGAGAAACACGTATTCCATGCACAGGTACATGTATAAGCCAAATATACTCAAAACAAGTTGTCAAATTTTCCTTTACCATTTGCAGATCTCAAAACAAGAACCTAGCATGCATTTTACAAAACGTATGAATTAATCAAAACTTAAATTATAACATTGTAAACCACTCAACATTACTTTGTGTTAGATAACCAAAAATGGAGAATTTAACTTAAAGCTTCATTACTGTTTTCTCTTATTGTTGAACAAAAATTCTCAAACACTGAATGATAGAAAGTCTCTTGTGTCCAAAGTATCAATGCAAAAACAGATACTGGTACCAGTATCAATTGTTAACAATAACTAGCCCAACTACCACCTAGCTCACCTACATTGTACATGAGTTGTGCCCAGCAAATGGGCACGACTCAATATATAGACCTAACAATGACTCTGGCTTTTTAACTACATTACAAAGAGCAAAGTTGCAATTTTCAGCTGATCATTTGTAAAGTGCAATGATCACATTTGTATTGCTAGTTGCACCTTAAAAACAAAAGGTGGGCATCCTGCTGGCTGAATGTGGGCAATGCCCACAGAGAGGTGGCTATGGCAAGTGACCCTTACTTTGAAGGAGCTACCTGCAGTTTGAGGAAAGGAGGGCTGGAAGGAAATGATGGGCTGACTATGCAACTTTGTTTTTGTACATGAGTTGTTTTCTGGGATGTTATTCTCTCCCAACCTCGACAGGGTGAGCATTGTAGAAACAGGTTGGGAACCTAACTAAACACCAAGATCTACTCCCCAATAAGCCATGGCTTTTCTGTATGAGGCTGTGGCGTCTCGGTCATGGATAGTGTCCTTCAATATTTCTGTTTGAATAACAGAAAGGATGGTTGCAACACACTTCGGATAAGTGAGATGTATTGTGTAGTAATAGGCCATTAGATATAGCAAACCCTCATGCAGGTCTTGCTTGGCAAATGTAGTGGTTCCTATGGCGACAAGGCAGTTGGAGTCATCAACAAGTAAGAAGGGGCTGGACAGAGATCTCTTCTGGAGGTAGACGGTGGGATCTTCTGTTGGCTCAAGGAGATAGCAACACTCTGATAAACATCCATAACATAGAACTACTAAAGCAGACCCTCAACTACCATTATGTATATATTCCATCTATGATTGAAGTTACAATGCTTTGCATGTAGTATGTGAATCCAAAGACAGCACCATTTTATGTACTAATGAAAATACAAAAACATGTCTTCCAATAAAATAATGAAAACAAATTGCTTAACCTCCTGCTGAAAGCTGGCTTACATGACCAGCAGTAAAACAGCTCTGCACTGATGTGCCGACTTCTTCCAATGGAGGGAACGGTGCCAACAAGCTCCAAATTGCCACAGTGCCTACGCTTAAAGTTAATTTATTTTAACTTTACTATCAATTGCCGCTGAGAGAATGTCCTTTCATGACAAGGCAGCTTAAAAAACAGCAACATATCTTGTTAAATGTTGTCCTAATTGTGAAAAGCGACCCCATTATAGACTTACGAAAAGGATAAAGCATGGAAGTAAATGGCTTTATAGACACAAGTAAAAAAAACATCAAGATTTGAACGTGACACAATAGCTCACCTGAAGAACATGTATCAATGCCTCACTGGCATGTCCCAAGTTCTTAGGCGGTGCAGCTGGTGAAGGAAAGAGTGTAGGGAGTGCCTTGAACAAGGCAATCGAGAATTCCACTATGAGAAGAGAGAAGAGAAAGCGAACAGGTGGATGGAAAGACAGACACTAGGGGTGTAACGGTGTCCGTATTCGTCCCGTACGTCACGGTTCGGCGCATGCAGTCACACGGCGAATGCGCCTTTTTTTTACGAGTGGGAAAAAAGTCTGTCACTCAGGGCAGTATTACACTATATATAATCCAGGGGGCGGTATTGCGCCTAAAAGCCAGCCGCCCGTAAATAACAAATGAAGAACAAGAACAAAACGAACACAAGACATGAAGAAGAACAGTTAGCAGCTACGGCGAGTTCACACAACACCCAGGAGTTAGAAGACCCACCTGCTTCTTTTAAATCAGTGTGTGGGAACATTTCGGGTTCTCTGTGGACTACAACAATGATGGGGTGCGAGTTGTGGATCGGACGAGGGCGGTGTGTCGGCGTTGTTCGACAGCGGTGCGGTATGCTCGTGGCAACACGTCAAACATGCTCGATCACATCCGAGTCAGTCTCAGTCCCCAGCGAGAGGGCTTTCTCGACGGCAGGTGACATAGTTACCGCCAACAGATCTGCCCTCACTGCTGACAACGTAGACTAACTCATCTTTCTGAAGAACAACTTGAAAATAGAGTAAAGCTTGAGTACCTTTATGCAGGCATTATGGCCTCACACACTCACAAGTTAATTACACATGTTAGACATTGCTCCTAAAAGGTACAGATTTTATTTTGTTTTATATTTATCATTATACGTATTTTATATGTTGACATCAGGAGATGTTATACAGTTCTGTATTGACTTTTATTGATTGTGATTCAAACACTTTGTTGTTATTTATTTTAATATTTTCAAGACATTCTTTTTAGTTGAACAGCTTATTTAACCTTTTAGTTTCACATCAGCCATTATAAATAATATGGCCATCTGAGTGTTACTGTTTGTGGTTTGTTTTTAACTGTGTAATACAGTTAATGATTCAAAATGGGTAGAGTTCCTTATTTTCATACCAAAACTTGCTTCTGTAAACAAATTACTGATGGTTTATTATACTCTAGGAAACATAGACCCCAAGTTTAGATCGAAGCTTGCAGCAATTAGACTCCTTCCTATAGCAAAAGCTAATGATATTGACCAGTGTGGTGTTGATGTTGTATAAGAAAGAATTGATAAAGACTTAACATTGCTGTACAATGGTGTCAAAATACAAACACAGAATGGTGAAATGGATTTATTTGGTGCTTTAAATTCACTATGTGGTGACACACTACCGCAACATGAGCTCGCTGGCTTTAAGGAAGGAGGTGGTTTTGCATAGAGCAAGTGCAGGCACTGGGAATGTACCTTTGAGGACATGCAAATACATTTTGACGAACAATGTTTCACTAAAAGGACAGTGGAAAAGCGCATTAGACGGTGCATTGAAATAGAAAGGGCCAGCACAGAGTTCTTCAAATCTGCCCTTAAAACCACCTTGGGAATAGACAGAAAAAGCAAGCTGGTTGCATTTCCAGCCTTTGACCTCATTCAGCAAACTCCACAGGACATAACGCACATACTTCTTGAGGGTGTTGTACCCATGGAATTAAGTGTGTGTTAAAATACCTTATTCTGTCAGGACAAATGGAGCTGGACATTTTCAATTCAGCCATGCAGAGTTTTCCTTTTCCATCTATTGATGTACGAGACAAGCCCTGTCCTGTCATCTAATGATAACACACTTAAACAGTCTTCTGGGCAAATGCTGATATTGTTAAAGAGCATGCCTTTTCTGTTGAACAATATGAAGGGAAATATTTACGTTAAGTTTATCCATCCATCTTCTCCCGCTTATCCGTGGTCGAGTCGTAGGGGTAGCAGTTCCAGCAGAGAGCCCCAAACTTTCCTTTCCCCACATCAACCAGCTCTGACTGGAGGGTCCCAAGGCGCTCCCAGGCCAGAGAAGAGATATAGTCCCTCCACCTGGTCCTAGGTCTACCCCTCGGTCTCTTCCCAGCTGGACGTGCCTGGAACACCTCCCTAGGGAGGCGCCCAGGTGGCATCCTAACTAGGTGCCCGAACCACCTCAACTGGCTCCTTTCGACACGAAGGAGGAGCGGCTCAACTCCGAGTCCCTCCCTGATGACCGAACTTCTCACCTTATCCCTAAGGGAGACACCAGCCACCCGGCGGAGGAAAACCCATCTCGGCTGCTTGTATCCGCGATCTCGTTCTTTCGGTCATGACCCATCCTTCATGACCATAGGTGAGGGTAGGAACGAACATGGCCCGGTAGACAGAGAGCTTTGCCTTCTGGCTCAGCTCCCTTTTCGTCACAACGGTGCGGTAAAGCGACTGCAGTACCGCTCCCGCTGCTCTGATTCTCCGGCCCATCTCACGCTCCATTGTTCCCTCACTCGAGAACAAGACCCCGAGATACTTGAACTCCTTCACTTGGGGTAAGGACTCATTCCCTACTTGGAGTGGACAGTCCATCGTTAAGTTTATTTTGGAATTAATTGAGATAGTTCAAATAGTGTTTGCGCCTGTCATATCTCTGCAAACTGTATTAAGACGTAAACAAATGATTGAGCAGCATCTAAGACAGGTTAAGCAACTTTTTCCTGACAAATGTAACGCCTAAGCAGCATTACAAGTTGCACCTCCCTACTCACATTCTTTCTCTGGGTCCTTTCACAAGGCATGTCAGAGATTTGAGTCAAAGCACTGATTTTTTAAACAGTGGTCATCTAAATGGAACTTCAAAAATGTATGTAAATCGTTGGTGAACCATAAGCAGCTTCTCGAATGCTGTCAAAATGGAATGGGCATTGAGCGTCCAATAGTTTTACATGAGAAAGAATTGGGCCCCGTCTCAGAAGTGACACAAAGAGTATATCACATATTAGAGATGTCTTGGGGATTGATGGCATACAACATGCAGTCTCAGTCAAGTGGCTTATTCTTAATGGTAGCAAGTACATCAGCGGAAAGTCTCTGATAATAACTAATGCGAATGATACAGTACCTATCTTTGGACTTATAAAAAACATGTATGTCGTAGATTCTTCATTGTATTGCTTTGAACATCAGCTTTATGAAACTGTCTGTTTTAACAAAGAGGTATTAGCATATGAAGTCACTGTACCCAATCTTGCCCAAGCAACAGAGTTGATAGATGCAGAAAAGCTTGTTGACGATACATCCTATTATTCGATGAGTTTTGAAAACAGTGTGTATATTTTGATCAAATATAACCTTAGAGATGTCATTGCACTTAAAACCTAAATATGATGATCATTGGAAGAGCATTGGAAGGTTATACCTGTGTATGCAACATCGTCATTTGAGTCTTTTTTACTATTGTTATCTGTCATAGAGTACAGTTACCCTTTGTTTGTCGAATCCAACAAAGAATTCTGCCAAATACGGATTTATTTGTGTTGTTGTATTAACTGTTTGTTTATTTACAAACATGTGTTGGGAGAAAAAACATTATAAAGTAATGCACTGCTGTAACATTATTTTTCCTGCAAAATAGTATCGTCAGGGAATTTTGATTTTGGAAAGTATGATTATTATTATTTCTCCTTTTTGTTCTCCTTGAAATGAAAGTGCATTGAATGAGCATTGGAAGGATGTGTATATGAAGAGCGGATACAGTTGATAGGGATTACAGATTATCTCAATGTAATTTGTTTGTAAAATACCTTATTTCAAGATTTGCTGACCAAATAAGAATTCAGAGGTCTAATGTTCTTAAAAGAAGCTTCATCATCTTACACAGGCAGCTCTTGCATAGTACATTATTCTCAAAACAAGTCCAGTAAGAATGTATGGCTTGATATTAGATGGCAACTCTTGGCAAGATCAGTAATCTTTGCAGTGTAGTTCAGAACGCAGCTGCACGTCTTCTCACTGGCCATAAAAAGCGTGACCACATCACCCCAATTCTGGCCTCATTGCACTGGCTTCCAGTTCGGTCCAGAATAGATTTTAAACTCCTTTTATTTGTTTTCAAAGCCCTAAATGGGCTGGCTCCGGCCTATATAGCCGAACTCCTCCATCGCTACACCCCAGCCAGAGCCTTAAGGTCGGCTGACCAGCTGCTGCTGGTAGTGCCTAAGACCAGGCTTAAAACCCGAGGGCATCGAGCTTTCGCAGCGGCTGGCCCTAGGCTCTGGAATACTTTGCCCCTCCATGTGAGGTCGGCCTAGACCCTGGGGGTTTTAAAATCAACACTTAAAACTCACTTTTTCTCTCTGGCTTTTGTTTAATTATTCATTTCGTTATTTATTTTAATATTTATAACATAACATAGGATTTCATAAAGTATTTTTAAAATAGTTTATACATTATTCGAATATAGGAATAGTAGATAGGATTACTTAAAATATAGTACCTTATATTTCATCTTTTTTCCATTTAGACCCTTGCGGTTTATTCTTAAAAATCCTTACCCACCCCCCCGTTTTCCCTCTGCTGCTCTATGGCCTTGTAGAGGGTAACGGGGTGCAGAGTCGCTTAGATAAGCGGGGGAGTGCATCTGACGAAGAGAGGTTGTTGTGCTCCCTGTCTCTGTTTCTTATCCTATATCTAATAGAACTGCTCGGGTCTTGATAGATTGAGTGGGAAGTTTGTGAGATCTTTCTAGAGGGTTATCGAGAATAACTTTGATCCAATGACCTTCTCCCTCTCTGTCTGTGTCTGTGTTCTCTTGTTCCGATTAACCCAGCCAAATCTTTGTTCTTGTTTTGTATCTATATCTACGCCGGGATCCGGAGTCGAGGCTGATCCTCTTGCTGTAGTCCTGTGTCTTGGATCCTCTATCCTGAGTACTGGATTAAGTCGTGGACGTTCGGGTCGTGGCTGAACCTGTCTCTGCGGTCCTGCCTTGGGTCTCGTCATGCTGCTTCCCTGATGGCTTCCTCAGGATTGTAGCTGACATCCTCGTGGATTCATCTTCTTCTTACAGACACATGCATTTCCTAACATTCGGTCTCTATGCTGTAAAATGTATTATCTCTGCTATTTACACGGCATCTATTGCACGTCTGTCCGTCCTGGGAGAGGGATCCCTCCTCTGCTGCTCTCCCTGAGGTTTCTCCCATGATCCCTTTAAACTGTGGGTTTTCTCTGGAAGTGTTTCCTTGTACGATGTGAGGGTCTGAGGACAGAGGGTCTAAGGACAGAGGGTCGAAGGACAGAGGGTGTCATTTTTCTCATACTGATATTCTGAACAATCTGTGTAGTTGTATTTGCTGTAAAGTGTCTCTACTGTAGGCTGTTTTTATTATATGTACAGCACTTTGGCTCGACCAAAAATCGTTTATAAATGTGCTATATAAATAAAACTTGATTTGATTCACAGCTATCAAGCATAGACAGTATATTTAGCCAGCATGGAATGTAGCATAACAATAGCATTCATTAATGGAGGACTAATTTAGTAAATTCAAGAAATTCACTTTATTATTTATTAACTTTATTATTTCATTTTATTAGAGAACGTCTGCAAGAAGAGATGGAAGAGTCTGAGGGACAGGTTCCGCAAGGAAAATAATATGGAAAAGGAGGCCAAACGAAGCGGGGCAGGGTCTGCAGGGGGGTACAGGCCCTGGCGTTTCATGGCAGTGATGGGGTTTTTAACCCCATTCATCGTAGACCGTGAGACGTCCAGCAATGTCCCCCGGCAGACCCTGCCTCCATCCACCCTGGTGGCAGAGGAAGAGAGCCAGATAGATAGTGAGTCAGCCAGCCAGTCCGGCAGCCAGTCCGCCCGCCAGTCAGCCAGCAGCAGTCAGCCAGGAGGAGAATGCTGAGGTCCGGGGCAAAACACGGGCGGGGGGGAGGGAGATGTCCCCGTTTGAAAGAAGTCTGCTGTCTGCTGTCAGCAATTACAAAGCAATTGCCCAGCCAACCCCACCAGTGGTGGAGGAGGGCGAGGACTTGCCATTTTTCAAGAGCCTCTTGCCCACCATGAGGCAGATGACAAGGGCACAGAGGGCAAGAGTCAGCCTCGGGGTACACCAGCTAATTTTTTACGTGGACCAGCAGGACACTTTATCATTTTTTCACACGTACTGATCCACATTACATTTTTCTACACTCATCACACACACACTATACTGTGTCTTCACTTGTTCATGTGGTTTGTCAGTTGCAACATACCAGAAGCTTCATGTATGTCGATATATAATGTGCTTTCTTCTGTAATTGGTCATGTGAAAACCTGTTGAAATTATGAGTGGTTTATCAGTAAAAACAGGGCTGAAAGAAAAAGGTTGTTAGTCATATCATAATATCAGGGCTCTCAAGTTTTGAACAGAGTTCAGAGTGAGATTTTGGCAGCGGCGGGGCTTTGGGCGGGGATGGTGGTCTTATCTGATAAATGACACATCAATTCATACAAATAAAAACATATTTATTTCATTCTTAGTGAAGGGATGTGTGCGTGTGTGTGTGCGTGTGTGTGTGTGTGTCAGTGTTTTTTGTTGTAGGTGTTGGTGGCAGTTTTTGAGGCGTTCAGCACTGGGGTTGGTGGCTCCCATCTGAAACAGTTTGGTTCCAGGCCTGCCATCTTCACTGTCATGATGGAGGACAGTGTTCCATCTAGGGCCAAGCTGTTCCTAGTTGTTGTCTTGTTCAGTCCAATCATCGAGAAAACCCTCTCCGCGTCGGCATTAGAGTGAGGGAGCACTAGCACAAGTCGAGCTATTTTAGTGAGCCTCCCAAACTGGCTCAAACCGGTCACCTTTAAAAAAAGGAACCAAGAGACTTTATGACTCAAATGCTTTGCTTTTGATTTCAATTGATTATGTGTATGTCATGTGGTGCCAAATATTTGATTGAGGACATACTCCCCCAAAACTCCTCAACATTAAAGGTGGTGGGATCTTGGGGCATGGGGATATCCATCAGCTGATATTCCAGGAACTCCTCACACACCTTGTCCTGTTCCTCCGGCCCATGCAAAGGTAGTAGTTCCTGAAATCTAAAAAGAGCACCATGTGTAAAGAACTGATTAATGTATTCAATCAAAGTATTGAAATCCTGGAAAATGTGGAAACCCTTATCTGTCTATAAAGTATAGGGCATCTTCCACCCCACACTCAGTCCTCTGCTGCACATCCACAAATCTTGTATGCCTCAGAAGAGCCTCCTTCAGAGGGAGTTTATTGATGCTATACTCCACAGCCCTGACCAGAAATGCCAGTGCTGCCTGTTGGAATATCTGCACCTCCCGAGGTGTGATGTCTCCAGCCTCAAGGAGCCTATTGAGGGTAGCTCTGGTGGTGAAGCCAACATTTAGTTTGTCTCCTTCCAGACAGAGAACAGAAAGAGATAGAGAAGCAAATTAAGTCCAGGTAGTTTCAACAATATGCATCAGGTAGAGACAGGGATTTCACTTGGCAATTTAACTCAAAACTAGACAAACAGTCGGTGTATAGATTCAGTCCGTCTAGTTTTGAGCACTATGTGCACAATAAGTGCAAGTGGTTGAAGGTATTCCTCTATGTAAGCATACAATTGTACCCATAAACTACACAAGCATGGTGCAGGATGTCATGGACTTGTTGGCCCTGTAGTGCTGACGGCTTCATGAACCTCGCACACAGTTTCTTGATGAACTTTGTCATCTGCAAATGTGTAGTTCATAAAACATTTCCATGTATTACTTGAAAAAGGACATATCAGCCAATTCAAGCAGACATACTGTATTTGGCAGCAGGATGGCCTAACCCTTGCATTTTACCTCTCCGTGGAGCTGAAAGATGGAAGACCTTTCTCTCTGGAGGAGGAGGTTCAGTGGGGTGAACACTGGCAGCGTGGCTTGATAGAAGAGCAGGTAGACTTCAGTCAGGGGGTTGGAAAATGCATCCACCAGCCTTCTAAATCTTGGTTGGTTCTCATCTGTAAATAAACACAGTCAGTGCTTAAAAGTACACGTTTAGTCCGGTGTAATGCACCTGTATTACTGTCAATGAAACAAACAACATACTTAAAGACTTAAAATAGCTGGTAAGTGGCCCATACTGTCGCAGAATTCGTGTGATGCACCTCTCCAGGCTTAACCATCGCACTGAAATGTGCAGCAGCATTTCCATGTACTCGCTCTCATGGAATTCACAAAATTCTGGAAAATATAAAACATAACATCAACAGTAAACAAATTAAAAATGTCTGCATTTTGTTGTATAACAGTAGAGCTGGTTGAATCACAAACCTGCCAGGTAACCTTTACGGTTGGTGCTTCCTTTGAACCAGTACCCAACATCCACGGTCAGATCCTCTGGATCAAATCCGGATATCTGCTATACATGAATTCAAGTATCTATTGCAACACTATCAGCAAACTGTTTTACATGGCATTGGGCTCAACGGATTGGTAATATAGAGTGTACATGTTTGAACTTACTTCCATAAACTTCAGCCCCGCATGTTTGGCAGTGTTGTGGATGATATGACAGGGGCATCCATGGATGTAAACACTTCCATTTTCCTTCAACATTCTGGAAGAGATTGAATTTCTGGCACCTGTATTTACAGGGGCATTGTCAATAGAGAGACCTACACCATTTCTCCAAGGGATGTCATTTTCCTGCAAGGTGTCATTGATTTTTGTGTAGATCACTTCAGCGGTGCCACAGCTCCGCCCACTGGTGGTGCACATATCAAGGAACCTGTGCACAACTTTGTTGATGTCAAAGATTCTGACAGTGAGAGGATTCATCTTCTCTAGACCTGTAACAATAAGGACCATAACTAAAACAATATGTTGTTCAAATTGTATGAGTGCATGTAGAAATGGATAAAAAATAAGTACTGATTACTGATAGAAGTTGTTAAGCACATACCAGTATCAAATGGAGCCATCTGTGACGAGTGTGAAGGGATTCTCTCTCATCTTCATCACCAGTTCCTTCGTAAAATGAGGTGCCACTGCTTCATTTATGAGGCACGTTGTTTTTGTGCTTGCGCTCTTAAAGCCCTGAGCTGCAGGGGAGTCTCTAACACATTCTTTGTACAAGGGGCTGAAATGGTCAGCAACGGCAAAGGGAATATTGTGCTGCACCATTGCAACAGCAACCTTCACCTCAGCCCTCCTGGTCTGCAACAGAAACAACTGATTACATACCTCATAACCTTAAATACGTTTTCAAGGTAATATGACCATCAATTTGAAGAGAAATGTAATTCATCAAACATTGCCGCCAGCTTTTTAGTTTTCCTGTGCTACACTGTACTGTATGTACCTTGGCCTCTTGTACACTCATGCCTCCAACAGAAGTTTCTGGCACGGAGAACTGTGCAATACTGCTGACTGAGTTTAGAGACTGTTCTTTGGCCCGATGTCCCTTGCCTTCCACATGCCTGCTTATGTCCCTCACACCTTGATGAGCACAGGAGTTCTCTTGTCTGCACACTGAGCACCAGTAGAAGGAGCTGGTGGTTCCCATTGTGATGAATGGCCATCGAGTTGACCACTCCTTCTTAAAGGAACACCTATATGTGGCTGCTCCACATAATCCTCTCCTTTTCTCTGTTTCCAATGGGTTCTCCCCAGTCTCATCCACTGCCTCCTCTACCTCCTCCACAGTCTCCTCCACAGTCTCCTCTACTGCCTCCTCTACAGTGTCCTCTGACCTGGCCACCTTTTAGGGAGCCAATTGTTTTGAAAGCATGCAAGAGTGCTTCGTTGCCTCTTTCCTGACATCTTTGAAAGACAAATGCAATAATTATTAATATACTTTGTTTTCTGATAAAATATACACACACTCACGCCAGGGATGGAAATGAACACCAACCATCAGCCAAATGCTGGTAAAACATAATAGTGGCTGGTAGATTTTAAATATATAATACAAATGTACCATTGGTTTACTATTGAATGGCTGGTAGATTTTCCCCAGTGGCTGGTAAATGTTCATGCGTTTTGTAAATATTCAAATGTTTTGACAAATTAATTTCCAGCCCTGGCGCGCGTGCACACACCGGGAAAATAGGAGACACGGGGACAGTCCAACAAGGGAGCAAATAACCTTGGTGCTTACTACAATAACAACAATGATAATAATAAATAACAATAATAATCATTATAATAAGTTAGTGTAGGTGCAAAATTCCGAAGAAAACAAGCGTCGGAATAGCTGCTGAAATGAGCGAGCAGGGAACCCGGCTAGCTTGCTAGGCTAATTCATGCATACTCCATATAGTCAGTCTAGTCAGTCAAACTGTTAGCTAAAAGCTCCCTGGACAATACATTTCCATAACAACGGAATTCCATAACAACGGAAATCATGATGAGATGACTTACTGTACTGAAAATATGGTCTTCTTCCACGTCGAGCAGTGAGTGACTATGTGACAGCCGTCCTCTTTGCTTACTCTTCAGTGAGCGTCTTAATCGGAATGGAATCAGAATGTAATGTTGGAGCGGAATGTCTAAATCCTACCCGGATACAGCCTGCCATGTTATTTTCTAATTGACTGTTCGACAGCTTACATTCTTTTTATTGGTTGATGCGTGGCTACAGTGATTCTGTACAAGTTTGTTTACAAAATTGCAGCGCAACTTGGTGGGCGGTACCCTGGAAAGAAATCTCTGAGTGAGAAATACAAGGTGTGGCGTGTGAGCGTGTGCATGGAGTGAAATGCGTGTGTCTCACGCCAAATGCGTGAGACTTGAGAGCCCTGTAATATAATAATATCAATTCAAGAAACATGTTTATTAGGAATGTTTGATTTTAAAATGGCTCATTTGGAATATTTGCTCTTTAAAGAAAATGGGTAGCTCTTAAAAGAGCTTTTGGTTTGGAGGAGCCATGGCGACCCTACACCACGTTCTGCTGCCATGACAACACCCTCCTCATTCAAATAGGAGCAGCAGGTCTCCCGCAGTTGGATGGATCGGCGTGTGGCGTTGTTGGAGCCCATCATTGGTGCATCGCGCAGGGTTGGAGCTTCATCACTTTTTTTTGCTTTGTATGCCGGGGGCGGGCGGGAGATTCCTGATTGGTTGTTGGTCGCCTTGGGCGCGAGAAATCGCCAAGCCTCAGACACGCCCAGCTTCAAGCTTTTTTGACGCCTGTAATGTGTACGGGCCGTGATAGTTAAAATGTGATATACATACATATATATAATTACTAATACTAAGTCTGGGCAATATATTGATTTATCGACATCTTGATTTGAGTCTAGATATTGTAATAAGTGTCTTTTCCCAGGTTTTAAAGGTTGCATTACAATTAAATTATGTAATTTCTGAACTCACCAGACTGTTCTATTGTTTTCCTCTACCCTCAGTCATTATATCCACATTACTGTTGATTATTCATCAAACATCTCATTGTGTGAATATTTTGTGAAAGCGCCAATAGTCCACACTACAATCCCGTCGCAATATCTTTATGAAGGTATTAGGTACAACATTCTGTGATATGTTATGTTCTCTACACATACTTCTTTATTTATTTATTATTTTCCACAGATCCTTTCCAGGTATGTTCACTAAGGGAAGAGGCGTTTTCCTGCAGCGACTCTTGTTCCTGCCAAGAGACCTTAACCCCTGGAAGTTGCTTTCCACCTGTTACCAAAGCCATATGAAAAATCTCCAACAGGGCCAGTGCAACTAGTGCACGTTGTTAGAAATTAAAATCAATGTTTTATGGCATAATGTACCTTAAACATACCGTCAGTTTAAATGCTATTTTATTCTGGAAAAACCCGGAAGTTCTCAATACTAAGCTTTTATTCTGAAAATCCGTCATGACGACATCCGGGACTACCGCCCATTAGTATCATTAAAGGGGCTATTGACGCCGTTAACATGTATTACATATAATGTTATGAAAGAGATAAGGAGGAGAAAAGGCATGTGGAAGTAAGCAATGAATGTAAAATGTCGAAATCCTCCGTTTAACGCGATATCGGACACAGGAGAACGAGGGGGGAAGTCCCCTGCGTCACTACAGCTCCCAGAGAGGAGGAGCGAACAGCGAGCAAGCGGGAAGGACGAATGCTTGTAAGCTCTCTTCTGCACGGCCACCAAGGGAGAGGGAGCTGCAGCCTTACTCTCCTGTTCGGACAATATTCTGTTTGTGACATTATCACGCTTTTTATTAATTAAAGTACCAATTTGAACCTTCTCAGAGACTCCATTTAGTCTCCTTTTAAACTTCTGTCCTGGACGCTAGAATAATCACACACAGATAACAATTGGGACCAGCGACGTGATTCTGGCAGACTGGGAGAGACTATCCAGCCGGCTGTGGCCTGGACCCGGAACGCAATCGTCTGACACACAAGAGATCTCAAACAATCGGTGAGAAGAAACCCGTTAAATCAAATTCTTCAATAGTTTATGCAGGAAAATCTTAGGACTGTGTGTTGGACTGCTGCTTCCGGTTCCTGAAAATAGCTGGGAAATTAATGTTAAAACAACCAAATGTAATGACAACAATCATATAACACGAGGCGTTACTTTGTCACAAGCAGGGTAAGTCCAATTTACTTATTTTTTATATCTAACCCTGCATGCTATTCGTTTGTCTGTTATTACATGTCGGCAAGAGGCTAATCGCTCCAATATAGTGTTCTTTGTTACGTTTTAAGTTAACGTGAATAGCGTGTGGCTATTTAAACAAAAGAACAAAATCACAGTGGAAGCTGTGATTATTGGATAGAGTGTTTGTATTATTTTTAAAAGTCCTTTGTGTGATTTAGCAATCATTTCAATTGCGTTTCTTGTTACGTTTTAAGTTAACGTGAATGGTTGGAGACTATTTAAACAAGAACGCAGTTGATTGAGTGTTTTGAGAACGAGTGAGGCTTTTTTATAAAAAAGTTTTGAAACTTTCAGTGGTTGTTTTCCTGTTTTCAAACATTGCGTGTGGATTACGATGAGAAGTGCGACATTCGTGCGTTAGTTAGACGATATTCTGCTGATTGTGTTTGATTTGCATCTTAAATTTGTCCCAACATAGCGGGTTTAAACAGAGGAGATAACCATACTGGCTCTTAAAGTCAAAGAATTACGTGCATGGATAGAGAACTGTGACGTAAGGGTATGAGGCCCATTTATAAATTGTACATTAAATAGAAATGTTATTTTAAACTGCATTGTTGTTTTGTGTTGAGAATATATATATATAAAAAATTAAAAAAAAACTCCGCAGTGGGAGCCACGAGGTGTTGTAAAATCCCTTTGTTCTTCAGGTCAAAGGTTGCCAGCATGTTTACAATGAATCACACGGCAGTCGCCATTTCGTGAAATGCTAATTGAAGAAGTGAGACTGTTTGCTTTTACCCAGTCCTACTCCTCCTTGAGAAGGACAAATCATATTTCTTTGCAAAGTTGGAATTATAAAATAGATAGGTTATTTTACCATGGGAAGTTTGGCATTCATCTGATATTGGAAGTTTTTTCTGCTTGAATTGACGTTATTGAAATATTCCAGTTTGCAAAAGTGTTTTGGCGATTATGTGCTGTGTCGTTTTAACCAAGTGTAATATTCTTCCCTAGTGTAATTCTCTTTCTATTTTTTTAGAAAAGAAAATAAGTTTTTCTTAAATACAGGTTAGTTTTGCAATAGTAAACCATAGTGGATTAAGCTGGAAATTACAATTCTGCTGGTAGTACAGAATTATTACATAGAGGAAACACTCAATAGCATTTTGAAGTCTAATTCTGAAAGTGTTATAAATACACACATGCTTCATCGCCGAGATAGAATTGCAAGTGGTTTCTAATTATAAGATAAAACACTTAATATAATACTCTTTCAAATAAGCAAACAAATGTATTGAAGCTAACACAAATCAAGTCAGACACCTCAAACAATTCAAGCTCGGGAGGTGCCAGAGATTCAGGTGCAGAATCAACAATTCCAAGGAAGACAAAGTGGCAGAGGAGGAAAGCCACGATCAAGACGAAGAACAGATGAAGGCTGCTACAAATGTGGTCAGCTGACACATTGGTCCAGAGAGTGTCCGCAGAACATTGCACCAAACAACGCCCCTCCATGCAGATACCCCGGGGAGGTTTACGACGGAGGCAGGGGGTCCCAGAGATGTCAAAGACGAACAGGGGTGCCAAACATGACCCAAATGCCACTGACACCCTGGTATCAACCACAACAATGAGGAAGCTCAAAGGACCAGACCACCAGGTGATGCATCTTCAGCACAAGGGTATTTTGAAATCCAGCTACATTGAGCCATATCTGTCACCACAGGAGGGAGAGGTTTAATGTAAAACATGACAGTGAGTAGCATATTGCATTTACACAAAGCATAAAACATAGTAGAACATTTAGCAGACTATTTTTGTAATTATGAGAAGGAAAGAGATTACGAGTGATGTTGTTCCCCTACACAGAAAACTATTGTGTCCACACAGCTAGTGAGGTCAAGACGATGGGTTTCCACCCAAAAAATATGAAGACGGAAACCTAGTACTCGTCCAAGACGGAGGATCCTTACCTCCTGTTTACACCGACTGCAGTTCAAGGGGCGGCGATACACCAGACGTGGAGCTGTTGAGACCTAAAAACAGAAACTCGATTCTGCTGTGGTGAAGTCTGGCTACAAAGGGAGGTGTCCGATAGGGTCGCTTGTCTCAAACCAGTGAAGAAGTCAACAAGAACCCAGCAGAACTAGAGAGTGACTGTTGGCGGGAGAACAGTGACAGAGCGACAGAGACTGGCCCAACATTCTCCAGCCAGTACATAGATAGACCCCGTCAGAAGACCGGGGCTGTGTTTAAAGGGGAACTTCATTTATTGTTCGTAGAAGTGTAGTTTTTTAGTCAAACAATTATGTGATTTATGGAGTCAGATTACATTATTTCTCATAAACACAATTTTATAATCGTCTGAAATATCGGTTTTAAGGCAATAAGCTGCAGATTAAATAACATAACACTGATTGAGAGCTTGGATAAAGAAGTTGTAGGGTTTTTACAACAGTTTCAAGAATCAGTTTTTATTTATTTATTCTTGAGTGACTTTACTGATTTATAATGTAGTGCGTAAGGCAATATCTCATTTTGAGTGAGGGGCACCAGCCCTCCATGCATGTCACCCTCTGTGAGAATAGTTCATATTTTCCCTCTAGTTTGACAGTTTGCTTTGAGCAGCTTCTCATCCTTTAGTGGCAGCCTATGGAAATGTACTTCTTCCTTCTTTGTATAAAAACCATTTGTGCAGCCTGGGGCAATACAATAAACTCCTGACGACGACCGTTTTCTTTTGTTGTAAACCACTGGTGCATTGCACGCCATGTTATTTGCAGCTGTATTGAGCTTTGTCCCAGGAAGCCGTACCCACCGTCACTGGGAAAGTCCCGGAGCTATGGAAGCGACCAAGGTCATTAGATGCGTATTTCAAAAATAAATGTGCGTATCTCGATCGTTTACATTGGAAATAGACTGGATAAATACATTTCCTAATGGGAATATTGTCGCATTGAAAGCAGTTATTTCCATTTCCCTTTAACCTGCCCTTGTTGGACACGCTTTAATTTATGCGAAAGTGTGAAACCCTTTTCTTTTGGTTAATTCTTGTTTATACGTCAAGAGTAAGTAAGAAGCCTGTACGATTATTTTTCTTATTTGTTAGGCAATATTTATGTGTTCAGAGGTTTGTTTTGTGGGTTGTTGCACTTCTTTGTTAAAAACATTGGTAATTCAAATTACCAAACGGCATTCTCTGTATTGGTGTCCATGTTCTTGGGAGTGTGAAAAGTGGAGTGCAAATGTTATGCTGCGCCTAGGTTCCCCTAGACCTGGGCGTAACAGGAAACAAAGGCGAAGTGGATGTTTGTGCCACATTTGAGAAAAAGACCTAAGCTCTCTTTCTCAGTCATCAGATAGAACATGCTCACAAAATGTAACCGCAGCAATGTAGATATCACAGCCAAAGGACTGGGATGCAGCTTGTGGGTCAACAGCGTCTCTTAACGGGCTTCTTTTTCACGAAACTGTGTCTCAGGGCCTCTTAACATTTAATAAACTATGAATGTGTCATGCTCACTTAACGGGAAGAAACTGACGATATGAACAATTTTTACCGAAACAAAAGTCTCACAAGAAGGAAATTGATGTGAGATATTGTACCAAAGAAGTGTTACATTTGAAATGGCAGAAAGTCTTGTTGCAATTTCCAGATATTAAAAGAGGTCCCTTTGAGTCTCTCTGCAGGGTTCGTACGGGTGCTTGAAATCCTTGAAATGCTTGAAATTTGACGTGGTGTTTTCAAGGTTGGGAAAGTGCTTGAATTTTGGGAATGGTGCTTGAAATTGAGACAAAGTGCTTGAAAATGTAAATGCTTTACTTTTACTGTCTGACTGAATAGTTCGCTTTTTAGATTAAAAGAAAAGAATTGCTTCGCTTCTACATAAAACAGCTCCGCTCCGGCCTTCCCGCGCTATGCGCGCGACCTGCAAAGTGTTTGTGTTACGTGTGACCTGGGCATTCTGATGAGAGTGATAGATGACTGTGTGCCAGGAGGTTGCAGTTTCAACGAGCGTTGGCTAGCAGAAGACAAATACAAGCCATGGATAAGACGAGGTTCAAGCCCACGAGTAGCCTCCTGCAAAGTTTGCAAACATAACGATGCGAGAGTCTGCGCTGACGAGCCACATGAAAGGTACGCCGTAGAAGAGCATTTTAGATTAGGCTAACGTTGCATGTTACGTTTGTTTAAGCTAACGTTTGCTAGCTGAATAGCGAACTCGATTGAGGGATCATAATAATTGCAGGGGACAAACAAGCCGGTTTTTTGTTTTTTTGCGGAGGGATCTAGATCGGCTTGAAGGCACATTATTCAATGTGCACATTATCCCTCTTATTACACAGCCACATTCTCAACAAAGTAACAACATGACTCCCAATATTAATTGAAATGCTTTTATGGATTTAGAAAATTATTTTATTGATTTAAAAAAGTTTTATGTATTGATTTAAATTGACATGCATCCGCTAAGAAAAGTAGTCCGTTGTTACGGTTTGAATAACGTAGCAACGGCAGGAACTGCTTCGATAGCGTTTTTGAGGAGCTTTTTGATTACAGATTTGAAAACATCGTTGCTTGCTTTAAAAGTATCACAATTCATTATGTCAAACCTTGGAAAGTATCTCGATATCCCTGCCCTGATGCCAAAGTAACTGCCAACTGAATATGTCATGTGTCGCCGTTTGATGTCTGTCTGGACCGCTACGTAACAAGGAGGGTTTCTGCCCCGTTACTTCTCTTCTTACTTCTTTCTATAAGAATAAAACACAGAGCGATTTTGAAAGCAATGTACTGGTAGTATGGTTCGTACCTCAACCAAATGTAACTTGCTCTATCGAAATCAGTCACATTGACCCGAAGTATTACTGGTCTACTCTGGGGGGGGGAAAACCGGCTGTTGTTATGCCTGCTGTGACGTTACATTAGTCCGTTCTCTGCTTGTAATTATGCCGAAGCTTCAAAGTTGTATTTATCATCTGAATTTGCCAAAACAAGTTTAATATTCTGAAAACAGATGAAAACAAACTGTCTTTTATATAAAATTGAAGTATTATACAAGTAAAACTACATTTTGCTTTAATCCCATGTAATTGTAGAATGAACATAGTCTTCCTTTGAAGATGTATAAGTCAGGTGTCTTGAGTAGTCAGAATTACCTACAAATCATTGGACACATTTGTAAATATTATTTTCCACTTGTTACCATTGTGAGTCTATTTTTATGCAGCTCTGCGTTATTTTGTGGCTACAATTCACACTAATACACTACTAGAGGTGGAATAAGTACTCAGACCTTGTACTTGAGTAAAAGTACAAGTACTCAGATCTTGTAGTGAAATTATAAGTACTCAGATCTTGTACCAGAGTGTAGGAATACTCTGTTACAGTAAAAGTCCTGCATTCAAAATGTTCCTTAAGTGAAAGTAGAAAGTATTCTCATCAAAATATAGTGAAAGACAGTGAAAGTAGTCGTTGTGCAGATTGGTCCATTTCAGAATAATATGTTTTATAATGATTGATCATGAAAGTGTTCTCAAAGCTGGTGAAGGTGCAGCTAGTCTGAAGTACTTTGTAGACTGCAGGGTAGCTGGTGGATTTACTCCAGGTGGAACTAAAGTCTGATTCAACACTTGATTAGATTTCACATCATTCATCCAGATCTGTGAAGTAACTAAAGGTATAAATACATGGAGTGGAAGAAAAGTACACCATGTACCTCTGACTTGTGTTCACTGCCAACCTAAAAGTACCTCAAAAATAGATTGAAAAGTTATTTGGCTGATTGTTTTATATCGGCTCAGACAGGTTATATGGGAGGCCCAGTCTACGTACAGGTCACTCCTTTTGAAATATTAAACTTAGTTTTCTTTTCTTTAATTTGTTATCCTCGTGTAGAATGCTATCACGAAGCACACATTTGGTTGTTTATAGCATAAAGAACATCTGATTTAATGTGAGGTAGGGAAATAATCATTTGAGTATGTGTATATAAATATGTAATTTACAACTGCTTGAAAAGTGCTTGAATTTGACTTTGGAAAAGGTGTAAGAACCCTGTCTCTGGTAATTATCAATAGTAGCAGTTAAGTGAATACTGTTCAAACAATACTTGTGTTTTACAGTGATTTCTCTGTTTTATCCTTTCATAAATGTGAGGACTAAAATGGCTGTTAAAAGTAAACTACGTTTTATTAGTGTGGGGGAGGTGAAGGTATGCAGGGCAGGGTGCAAGACTATATTCTGCTGAAGATCTCAAGCATTTTCATGTTTCAGGGAAGTCTATATATCTTGAATAATATATGTGTGAGTTAATACATTCCTGTGTGTTAATAGTTGAAGGAACAAAAAGTACATTTTTTCTCTACCATATACAGATGTAGCACTCCAGATCAGACTCAAATGGGTGTGTCCCAGTCAAAAACCCAGCGGATGCCAGGGGCTGGGGGTGTTGCCAAATTGCTAGAGGGCGTTGCCCAATTTCCCCATTTGTTCAATTACAAGATTTAACCATGAGATGGCGCTTCATTCACAAAATACACAATGGGTGTTGTAGAAACATCAATATTTTAGATCAAATAAAGTATATAGTTTTCTTTATGCAGTATATTTCTTGTAATATTGTACAGTAGATTGAAGTAAATCAACTTATACATTAAGAAAAGATAAGATGGACCTTTATTAATCCCGTGGGGAAATTCAGTAGTTCAAACAGCAACAGGGTGAGAGTGAAAAACAGGACAGCACAGATTAATAAAATCAAAAATAAAATGAGCGATGAAAATAATAATAATGAGAAACTATGAAATAAGAAATGAATAAAACTAAAATCTAATTTTCATATTATAATGTATTGTATTATTAAGTAATATCATACATTAACCCCATTATAGCAGATGCCATATTAAATGGATGAACACATGTATGCATCAATAATTACAACAGAATATTTCTAAATACAAGTTGTAAAAATACTTATATGTATTTAATATTAACCCTTTGGAGTCGACCGTCACGCCGGCGTGATCAGATCACATGACCTGTTCAAGCCGGTGCCGCATAAAAACAACAGTCCGGACAACATTGCGTGTGTTTCTGTCGAAAGTACTGGCTTGAGACTATATACCAGTCTTTGTTTCATGCAAAAAGACCCAGTAAACACGGAGATACGATGATATAAAGTTAATACATTTCAAAAGTATGAAATATGGAAGCACATATTCGAATATCTTCGCCGTATTTTATCATTTTACGAAACGGAAAATACTGGAAACTGTAGATCCTGCTCAACAGGATGTATATGTGTATTTCTGTCGAAAGTACTGGCTTGAAACAACTATATGCCAGTCTTTGTTTCATGCAAAAATACCCAATAAACACGGACATACGATGATATAAAGTTAATACAGATATATTTCAGAAGTATGAATAATGGAAGCACATGTTTTAATATCTTTGCCGTATTTTATCATTTTACGAAACGGAAAATACTGGAAACTGTAGATTCTGCTCAACAGGATGTATTTACCAGGGAGGGGGTGAGGTAATCAGTTAAATGGAGTGATACGAAACGAGACGAAGAGGGACGACGGGAACCGAAGAGAGACTGCGGGAAATGGAGAGAGACGAAGATATACGAAGAGAGGCGGCGGGAAATGGAGAGAGACGAAGATATACGAAGAGAGGCGGCGGGAGACGAAGAGAGACGAAGAGAGACGGCGGGAAATGGAGAGAGACGAAGATATACGAAGACAGGCGGCGGGAGACGAAGAGAGGCTGCGGGAGACTGCGATTGAAGTAAAGTGACGGACAAACATTGATAATTTAGATATAGTTAGATAGATTTAGAGTTGTGAAGACTCAACTATGATGAAGAGAACTCTGAACGTGAGTCAAGCTTTAAGCCTGTTTTTTGACATGGAGGAGGAGGAATCTGTGATGTTGTCCTCTGTGTCGTAGTTGACAGAAACCGCTTTGGAGCGTGGCACAGATAAAGACAGAAAATTGAAAAAGACAGATTGTTGTACATAATGTGTATATATATATATTTGTATTATATTTATAATAACACTTTTGCCTTATCAGAATGAAATCCCATGCTACCTCAATCAAACTTTCACATTATCATAGTGACATCCCATGTATATATTTCCAGCTTTTAAATGGTTTCGTTGTGTATGTTTGTGTTATGAAAAATAAAATCATTTTCAAAATCTGTTTTTATGTTTTTTTTGTGATTTTGGGTCCAACATGTTCATATAGTAGAAGATCACTGCTCTAAAAAAAGTCAAAAATCCTACATCCAAACGAAATAAATATAATTAATTATGATGAATATGTTACATACATTTTCACTCTTACACACGGATATCCTCCTTTTGCTCTCATGATAAATCTACTAAAACAAAGTATGTCATGTATATTTAGTTTTCGTTGATGAGACGAGACGGACTGAGGTGTTAATGATGGACTATCGGACATTCAAAATGCAGCATATTTCCCCCAAGTGTCTGTCAAAATGCATTTTACGTTTCTAACTTGCAATATCATTATTTCCGCTCTCTTCAGAAGAGCGATCTCCCTCTCTGTGTGCGGGGGATCACAGGAGGGGGGAGGAGAGCTGTGGAATGTGACACACATTCCGATGGCCAATTCGTTTTAAACAAAGGGTCCCCAACATACATAGGCCACATGGGGGGGTTGGGCTGGTGAACGGGCAGCACATCACAGTGGCATTTAAAAAGTGAAGACAATACATTCTGGAAATGTTCACATCAGGCACCTTCAAGTTAAACAATACTACTGTACAGTAAACAATTACTGTACATTAAATTACACAGTAAATTATGTGGATTAAATCACATTTATTTCGTTAAAAATAAACGAAATGACTCGGTTTGCATTCATAAAGAATGCACAAACGTGTTTAATCGTTAATGTCAGATATGTACTAGTAAATAGCCTACATTAGTTCCTGCTCAAGATTAGATTCAACTTTATTGTTACTGCACAGATTACAGGTACTGAGACAACGAAATGCAGTTTAGCTTCTAACCAGGTGCAACAAGCAGTAAAGTGAAAAGTAATGTTCACAATCTACAGAATAAAATATAGAATGAATTGAATGATGAATAAACAGTGAGGGGTATGAATACACTAGATATCAGCCTGTGAGCAGTATGAACAGTGTGTTAATCGTTAATGTCAGATATGTACTAAGTAAATAGCCTACATTCATTTCATGATGGATTAAACCACATTTATTTCGTTAAAAATAAACAAAATGATTAAATGTAGGGTGAATTGCCCTAATGTGGAAACATTTTGCATTTCAGACTTCGGGAATATATTGCGACATGAAGCCGATACAATAAATCAAAATCGAGTAACATTCTGAAATCCCCAGGATGTGTCCGAATCAAACCAAAAGAGAACATGCAGATGTTAAACTCATACAATAAATGGTAGACATATTAGTACTCTTAGTTCCAAGTTGTCTCAGACAATCTGTTTTCCTAATGTGGGACACTGAAAAGTCTATATTAAAAAGCCTCAGTCACCTTCATTCATGTAATAAAAAAATCTCAGGCCAGTAACACTCAAAGCTACAGTAAATGTGCAATACCATGCTATGTTACTATTTATAATGTTATTGTTGTTACAACAGAAGATGTTTTTATTTAAATTGAAGTTAAATGCATCAATCTGGTGCACTGAGGGCAAAATTAGTAGATTTGTGGATACGGCTCTCAACACTCATATGAAACAGAACTGTTCTTACAATGTGTGTTGGAAGGTATTACATTACTATGCATATTTTATTGTGTAAACACACAGCTGATCACCTGAGAGCTGCCGTTTCATTCAGAGCTTTTAAAAAAATCGACGGTCTGATTTCAACAACTCAATATGTGATTATTATAGCAGTAATATTAGACACTAATAATACAGTAAACTATGAACACTGTACATATTATTGTTTGCCCGTGGATAGGGTGATCGGTAGTGAGAGCCGCTGCAGTTTCCCCCGGTCGGATGTGATATAAAAACAAAGCGATTATTGTTGTTGTTGTAAACTCACGTGGATTACATTTAGTGCATTCATTTCAACTCGCGAACATGTGATACATTAAATGAATGCGAGGATGACGATCGAAAATCGTTTGTTTGACCCTGGATGCATTTCCTGATCTAAAAACATAGCGATGGTTTTGTACTTACGCCTTCGTGAATTAAACATTATTTTGTTAAATAAAAACATGGTGATGTTTAGTAAATGATTAAATGTCTCTTACTTAAGCACAGCATATGATCCTATCCGTGACATATATGGATTTTAACAAATATCCGCTATATCAGAAACCTGTTGATCAGCTGTTTATTTCACATGAGTTTCAGTGTGGCAGCTTTTCACGGCTCCCCCTGGTGGATCCATGATCCATTGCAGCTGGTTTCATTCTAATTAAATGTATTTATCAAGGGGGCGTTTCAAGTCCTGCGGGGGGGGTTTTCCTTATCAGCAGGGGCCCACCCCGTGCCGATCACGGACCCGCACGGGTAGGCGTCTGAAACGAAGCGCTACATCTGTAGAGGTTTTTTATAGATTCCTGAAACAATGTTCCCTTTTTCTTAAAAGTATATTTGCGCAATCATCTTTTTCTTTGACTTTTTACCTGTTTATCAAAAGAGTGTTTTAAGCTATTTGTGAAGAAGGAAGATGCAGAATTAATTGTGATTTCTGTTTTGAGTGAAAAGATTATCCCAGAGTGTTTTTCTGGGTTAAACCATCGATGGGCTTTGCAAATTGGGAGGGACATTTCCCCTGATTTTTAATGATGTGCGTCCTGCAGGCCTTCCCAACACCTGTGGTTTTCAAAGCTGCCCGCGCTAATTCCCTGTGAGACAGCGTGTTGGTATCTCCCAAATGAAACTCCACCCCTTTGTTGGTTTTGGGACGTGCAACTTGTCGTTTCGTCCTCTCTCCACGCCCGGACCGGGAGGTCGTGGCAGCCTGTGAACAAGGCCAGGAGTAGGCATACTCCTGACATTACGCATATGAGATGGCTTTGTATGGTAATGTATTATATGGTATTGCATTATTACCGTTTATGATTAAAACAGATTTTTGTTTAACCCTCGTGCTGGTTGTTTTGAGTGTTTCTTCTTTTAAAGCAAGCTCATTAGGAACGGCGCGGAGAAAAGTAGTCCCAAAACTCCTTCAAACCTTTCCACCCCCTTTTCCGCCCCTGCTAGAGAGCAGGGACTTTGGTGGGAGAAAAAGGTTCCTATGTTTGATTGGCTGGGCGGATTGCAAACCACGCCCCGTAAAACTCCCAAAAAAGTGTTGATTATCCTCGCATTAGCATTATTAGCATTAGCCCAGCGCAGAGAGACTAACTTATGGCAACACAAAATAAAACATGGGAGCGGTGGAGATGAGGAGGTGTCGGCGTTCTGGCGATTTACACGGAAGGCTTCAGTAGCCTTCCCCAACTCCGGGGACTTCCGGCGGCAGTATACACCGTGAAGTTGCTTGCGCCAGTAAACCCAAAGCAGAAGAAGAAGTAGTGACGTCAGCGGCTTCATTTGCCTAATCCTTCCCCAGGAACTTATTCCGGTGTGAACGCGATCTGTACTTCAGTGATGCAAATTAGTCGCTTTTTTAACGCTGATTTGGGTGACTTGTGTAATTCGTGGTGAACCGAAGAGTTTTCGTTTTTGGGGGGGGGCCCGCCCATCCGTCCGACTGACGGACAACTTCTCACTTCAAAACAGAAGAAGAAATCTAGATGCAAAATAATCAAACAAGCGAGTGCCTGTTTTTCCTGGCCAAGGACAGGTTCCTTGAACACAACACGAGCGTAAAGTACACATGCCGCAGTGTTTGGTTGTGTCTTTAGTTGTAAGCACAGTGGCGATCTGTTATTATTCGCATCTGGTTAGCTAGCTATGCTAATGAATTTAAAGAGCTTTTCTACAACCAGGTGGAAGAGAGCTCTCTCCTGAGAGGCTCAAATAACCTCAGCTCAGTGAGGTTAAGGCACACCTTGATTTGATCATTAAAAACAGGTATGAAATACGATATGACAGTAACACAAAAGTTGTTAAAAATAACAAGAATAGAGTTTACTAAATACATTTGCACACATCTTGTGTCCATATCTTTCTGTGTTGGTGGTCATGCCACACCGTGCACGTGCACATGCATACGTGAGTCATGGTGAGATATCTGGATTGGTTGCTTTTTCTTTGCACAGCATGAAAGAAAGGCCAAGTGAATGGGCTGTGATTTTAGTCTTTTTAAGCAGAGGTTGAGTTCAATCATTTGTACGGCCCTCGGAGGATGTTGTTAAAAATTGAAAGGAAAAAGGTTCCCCACCCCTGCTGTAAATAATAATAAAAACCCTTGATGTATAACTTCACATCTCTGTCTCCTATTTATCCAAGTATATGATAAAGAATAGCCAGTTAATTGAAGCATTATAGCACAGGCCTTTGTCAGATGGTATATTACGCTGTTTTTGTTCTGCTTCGAATAGTTCTCTCTTTTTTCACCATACCTGTGTTTGCATCACTGGTACTAAGTTCATGAGAACTACAAATCGTTCTCATGAACTAAAGTGGGAAAAGTACTGCGGTGTGAACGCGCCTATTGGCTCTAGCGGTTAAAAAGAGATGTCAATCATCAAAATCGACCAATGGGTTCCAGAGAAATGGTCTTTTTTCTTCTAAACCTCTCACGTTTCACTTGTGTTGCATCAATCTTGATACAGGGTACTTATGTTATAGTTTGGATTTCTAAAGTTGTTCTACTATCCCATCATTCAAGGCTGATGGCTCAGTGGGTAGTGTTGCGGTCTCCATATTAGGTTGAATAATTAAAACGAAAGTTAATTATAATCAAATATATTCTTGTATGACCCACAATAAAAATGCATTATATTGTATGTTCTATAATCACAGTATATGTCATAGTCTGCTCCATCATTCACCAGTAGTTTTCCATTCACCTGTCTCACCTGTTTTCCACACCCACTCGTTAACTCACTCTCTTTCTCTTCTGCACCCATTAGCTTCTGCCAGTATTTAAACCCGCACCTGACACACACTCTTTGCCAGATTGTACTTTGCCTCATGCTTGTCTCTCCCGCGTTCAAAACTAGATTGCCTACCCGGTTCCGACCCTGCCTGTCCCCGACCTGCCTGCTCTGCCTGTTTCCTGATCCTGCCTGTCCCTCGACTATCCTGCCTGGCCTGTTCTCCGACCCTGCCTGTATCCACGCTGACCGCCTCGCTTACTCCCTGACTCTCTGCCTGTCCCTGACTCACCTTATGCCCGCTGTCCTCCGGTGCGTTATACTGCCCGGTTGGTATTCCTCCGATCCAGTGGAATCTCCATTAAAGTATATTACCAATTCTCCTTGGTTTCTCGAGTGCTGCATTTGGGTTCTCCTTAAGATTGTGACAGTATATACAAAACACAAGTGGTTTGTTGAGTTGAGTTTAAGGTCTTATAGTTTATGGGTGTCAGTGTTTAGCAGTGGGGAGACATTTGTCTTCACTTACAGCTGGCTGTGCACAGGGAGGGGCCCCTGACTCATGGAAAAGTACTGAGGCCCCCAAAATGTGTTTTTGCCATAGCCTAGGAGAATATGTCTGGGCTGCAACAAACGACTAATTTGATTATCGATGAATCGACTATTCGGACTATTATGCCTTGCACAATTTCTCAAAAGCCATCAACTTTTAGATGTAGCTTGAGGTTGTTTTAGGCATGTGGAAACTAACAATTAAGACAATAAAGATGAATACTTGATTCAAAAATGCATATATTATTAAACACATTTTGAACAAAATTAACATTGCTTTTTATTTAAAGTAAATGAATAATATTTCACATCAAAAGAAACAAATCGTATTAAATAATCTGATGAACAGAACTGTAAACAGAATAGCTGAAACTTTAACAAACTAAATAACTCGGTTTCCTCTAATCATTAACCCATGTTTGTATAATGTAGTTTACTCTGTGTGTTGCTGCTAGCATACATAACACCTGACGTGGAAACGTTACTCGTGGACGCGACAGAGCTACTAGAAAGACAGTCGAACCCGGTGCATTTCTCCGTCTGGATGTGGAGCACTTTTGCTAAATGTTTAGACAAATAGCTCGTGTTACCGCCCTTACATGTTAAACTCTTATTGCACTTTTGGTCACGAGTATTTTCCACATCGAGACGGGCAAAGTTTAACCGCACCTCGGAGCGCGTTCTCTCCGCCATCTCCGCAGTGTGCTGCTGCATGTAGCAGCCGCGTGTGTGTAAACTGTCCCGCCCCCTCGCACACAGACGGGGAGAGAGATCTCTCTTCTGGATTGGAAAGATCGAAAATATATCAGACGCATTTATTTGTGTTTTTGCATATTCTAAACGAGTTGGCAACACTAAGACAATATAATGCTTATGTAGCAATAATACATGACATATATTTTTACATCCAACTCACAGGTGTATCATTGCTTTGAGAAAAAAGATGATTCATTTATCCCTTTTTTAGAAGTGAAGATATAAGAGGTTTCTCAATACTCTAATTTCCCCTCCTTGACTCCTCGGTCCTTCGGTAGTGACCCGGAAATGAATTTCAGCGTGCCATGTTGAAGGACATCTAATTTCTCTAAATGCATGTCGAGGAGGCTCTCTGGAGGAGCTATGACCGAGGATACACTGATTCATCCTCCACGGCGCCTCCGCGGATGCATTTCCGGGAACGGTGGAGTATAAAAGAGGCGTGACACACCGCTGGATTCATTTAAAAAACATGGCGGGAGCACGACGTGTTGACAATGATACGTTGCATTAGTTATTTAAGAAGTGAAATGTGCGATCAAACTCCGCCCGTCTGTGTGCTCCTCTAACCGCATTCCTCATTGACATTTCACCTGATATTCTTTGTTTTTATCCACACCCAATCCTGCTACAGCATGCTAGGATGTTTAAGAGTATTAAATCAACACAAACTTTGTTTAGCATTCAGCACTATCATTTGATTTGGGCTATGTTGTTGTATATACACTAGAATCAATTGCTCATTACAGAGTCGGTAAATCTTCCAACAGTTTTAAGCTACACCTTTTTACAGGGACAGGAGGAAACTCCGACCCTCATTAAAGTGAGGGTCAAGAATGACGAGCTTTTCACGGGCCGAAGGCACACTGCCAAGAACGCCTGGGAGTGAGTGACATTTTCCTGGTTGCGAACATATGATCCTTAGCATTTACGTATTGGTGGTTACAATTTGTATTTTCATATTGTCTGCTGAACCTGTGAGTTTAAACTCCTACAAAAACACAAACAAGAGGTAAAGTTATACATCAGCATGCTGAGCAGACACAACCATGGTTACACAGACACACGAGTAAACGAAAAAATGACAACATAATTGTTTCAAGTTATCCCACTTTATGCCGATCTGTGTGGGGGTTACAGAACCGAATAGCCCAAGGGCCTTTAGAATTTCCCTGAGTGATACAAGAGATGTTTCAAGCTGGTCAGCAATTAATAAGGTCTGCAGCAACAGGTGCATCTATCAAAGCAATCGATATTTAAATGCCCCCCCCAACCGGGACAGGGGAGAGGCCACAGCAGCCACATGGCCATATTTTACGGCCATGCATGGACTCGGCTACTGCTGCTGTGGCTTCTGGCAGTGGCTCAACATCCACTAAGGCTCTCCAGAGCCAGGCCACAGTGGATGATGAGGAGGCCGCCAAGTCTGGCTCGGACAGCCAGGAGGATGTTGAGCCAATCACCTCTGCCGCTCCCCGAAAAAAAAGAAAAAAGTTTATTGCAGTTCCTGGAGGCGGCCCGCTTCAACCGCCAGTGAGGAAACCTCCAAAAGATTCCTCGACTTATTTTAAAAGAATAGTTTCCGTTCTTTGTTTGGTTTGGATTTGTTATATTGTTTTGTGTGAAGTTCATGAAATATTTAAGTTTGGAATAAAAATTAAGTTTGTCGTTAAATCAGTAGCCTTCTTTACAGTTCGAAATACAGAACAAAAACCAACACATGTTTACTGAAAATATACAAGGAGATCTTTATTTTATACAAAGCTCAATATGTTATGATTGTGACATGACTAAAAAGCCAACGTTTTTAAACTCATTGTGCAACCCAAGGTATACTGAAACTCATGACCACTTTAATTTCTGAATTGTAAATCTCCTCCTCAAATAATTCTGCACCTAAACCAACAGTGTGTAAATTATCCAAATGCAATATCAGGGATGTTTTATTAAAAAATCAATACAAATTGAGTCAGCATCCCTCAAGCCCTATAAGTAGCTACATGTTACGGTTTGGGAAAGGTAGGACCCAAAAGCAGACTACAAAAAAAAGGTAAATTGATTTGTAAAAGCTGATGGCAAAAACACAAAGGAAGCACAAGGAAGATATAATACAAAAGGCTGACTGACATGGAGAGTGACGGGAAAAACAAACAATGAACCGATACCGAACACAGGAAGAGACGAGACTAAATACAGGGAGGGGTAAGACGAGAAACAGCCGGGAAGGAGAAACACAAGGGCAACAGGTGAACACAATCAGGCAATTGGACACACCAGGGAAACTAACGATAGGGAGGAAAACACAGGGAGAAGGAGACAAGAAACAAGGAGGAAAACAGAAATAACAAAATAACTCAAACCCTGACACTACAATTACTAACACATGTATCTTTTTTCTTTTAAAGTTCAGTTAAAGCATACCAATATTTTATCACTGAACATGACTCGATTTCAACACTAAACGTAACACTTTCAGACGAAATTCTGTGATGGCCTATTTCACATCCCATACAATTTGTAATAAAGACATGTGTCTGTAAAGTCCTTTGCTCTAAATAAACATGAGCAAGGTGACATTGGAAATAAGGCTTATAAATGGCACGAACAAAAGAACAGAGTAATGCATCTGGCCAGTAAATGCATTTTAACCTGTCAACAAAACTAATGGGTAACAAAAAAACTGGCCATAAATAAAAATCCTCTCAACAACAATCGTGGTCGTTCAGCTGGACCGGGTTGTGGTCAGGAGCCGAGATTTGGTCTGCCAGTCTGTCTCTCCTCCGGCCCCGTCCACCTCGCTCCCCCTCACAGGACGAGGTGGAGACCTCTCTACCCCCTCCTCCTCCTCCAACAGTTGAGTCATGTCTGCAGTAATGCTGAGATTGTGCAGTACACAGCAGGCAGTGACCACAGCAGGGACAAAGGTGTGGTTCACCTCCAAGGCCTTCGTCAATGATGCTGCGCGCTTTGGCATGGCAGCCGTTGAAGCGGCTCTGTACCCTCCCCTGTAGTGGCTCCCAATACGGGGTTACGACCGTTATGGGGTTGACAATGCAGGGATAGCCACCATCCCCAACAATGAAGTACCCTGGTGGAGGGTACAGAGCCTCTATGTATAAGGCACTGTTTTGTAGGACACGGGTGTCGTGCACTGAGCCCGGAAATCCTACCAATGTTTGTAGGAATCTCCCTTTCCCATCCATACAGCTACAGGCTGTTTGAAGAGCTTCCTATTCACTTAATCCTGGCCAGTGGGTCCGGATGGGGTCCGGATGGGCTCCTGATGCGTATGTGGCACCCGTCTATTGCACCCACACAGGAACTGAATGCCGGGCTGTTGGCCAGCTGCTGGAAGCCCTGCCCGACCTCCTCCAGCTCTGGACCAGCAGGCAGCTTGATGAGGGAATGCCGGAGAGCAGCGATGTCCTCCACTCCCTGGTGGACCAGTCGGTGGACCGTGGAGTGTGTTACCTGAAAGGCCCGAGACACCACACTGTATGACAAACCGCGTGCCAGCTAGTACACAGTCGTCAAGACTGTCATGTGGTGTCCCCAGGCATGTCTCCTCTCAGGCCCCAGACACCGCATCAAGGCCTCCAGGGAGTCTCTGCGGATCCTGAAGTCCTTCAGCAGGCACCCATCACTCTCGAAGTACAGCTCCAGCACCGGGACACTGCTGCTCAAACGTTTGTACATGCTGGGAGAGTGTGGGTGTTGAACCTACAGGAAGAATAACATGTACAGAGGCCAATACCTTTATCCCGCAATTTAAACTGCACATACATATTCTGTCTTTACAAATTAAGCCAAGAAATGTGATGGTCTCAAGTGCTCGTGTTAACTAATGTGCATAGTCCCTTCTTGAATAAATACAACTACATAATACAAAACACGGCTTTTTCTCTGGCTCTCTGGTTTAGGCCTATATGTGTCATGATTTTCTTGTTACAAGTAGTTGGTAATTTTTGTATTCCAATTTTAGCCGGCTATCTTACAACCATTTAAAACATTTGTAAACAAACACTCAAATACCTCAAGATGAAGCAGGATGGCATTGCGCTGGGAACGGCGTCTTTCCTCACGGGATTGTGTTTTCTGCAGCTCGTGCCACTGCCATAAGGCACACACTATATAGGCTGTCAGGTCACTCATGATGTGGTAATTGATTAGAAGTGCAGGTGTTTTGTCAAAGAGGTGTGACTTGATGACTTATCATGTCATTAAGCCTAATAGTTTAAAAAGGGAAACATACTGTTTATAGTGTATAGAGAGTCATTGGGTTTGTTAGATGTCTGTCCGTGTGAATATATCAAACGTATATAGCCCTTTTTATTGGGTGTTTTCATACTAATGTTTTAGTGCGCCAGAATACAGAAGAGATGTGGCCTATGTGTTATTATATTATACATATTCATACATTCTTGACATACTATGCCTTGTTGCAAATTGAATTAAAAGTAAATATGTGGGGGAAAAATGTTCAGCTGATCCAACAGAGATTATAAAATATGACAAAACACTCGACAGCTGCAGCTGTTGCCACGTAATAATGAACGGACGTCGCTTTAATATGACCGCTCAGAGGAGAGGAGTTCTCATTTCTTTAAACGTCTGCTGCTTCCCCTCCTCTCTCCTCGGTTCCCCTCCTCACCCCCAGTTTCCACCGGGTCCGGCTGCGCCGCGGCGGTCGTACGGATCGCGGCCACTCTAGTCAATGGGTGCTATTCCACCACACACGCGCCAGGTTTTCATCATGGAAGTGGACTATTACAATTATTAGTAACTGTGTCTGTAGACTACAACACAACAACAAACACAATTTAAACAGACACAAGAATAAAACATTTAACTACGTAGCCTACTTACTTTCTTGTAGAAGTACAAATGTCCAGGATGTCCGAATCAATAACAAAACTGTGAGCCTGCACGCACGACGCTACGCTTCTGAAACGCGTCCGGTGGGTTATGGCCATGGATGTATAATAAGAACTGGATACAGCGTGGGAGGCGGGGCCTCATTCATTCCTATGAGAGCTGCTCATTAGCGTATGATGACAAAATGGCCCAACTTTTGAGAGAGCGAAACGTCACAGATTACCCGGCATGCCTGCGAAGTACCCGTATGTGCACACAGAGCATGCGCAACTTTAACCACGCCGCCCAAAAGGCTCGTTCACATTAAGCACGTACATTTGCGTACACAGCACCGCGCGTTCATGACAGCATGGCACTGGATTTATATTAACGAGGCGGCAGTTAGCAGCTAGCTAGTAAATTATGCTAAGTTACACATCAATCGTTATGTACTTTTATATTACGCTGACATCAGGATCTAGTGATATCCAAGCAACAGAGCTTCATTTAGCATGATACTTGTGTGGGTTGTACATGAAACCACTTGGTAATATATAAAAATGTATATGTTGAAGCCTGTTGTGATCAATTGTGAGTTAAAACTTTATCTAAAAAGTAAAGCTGATGATGGATTACTGTGGTGGAGTTAAAATAACAATAGCCTATTTATTTTTGAAATGTAATGGAGTAAAAGGATAGTAGCTGTGATTATTCATGTTAAGTAGTCCACAAGTAACTAACACAATTGCAAGTGCAATAAGAAGCTACAGGAACATTAATCTACGTCGGTAATATTAACTTTATTTAATACAACATTTACGGTACAAGATTTACATCATACCGCCCATGTTGTATAATATTTTACAAATGATGAATGACAGCAAACATGTGCAATATATCCATTATTACAGCTCCGTGGGATGGCAGTAAGGCGATATGGTCCGTTGTTATTGTGCATCCATGGGTAAAGAGAAACGCATGTAGTGCTGAACACGTAACATGAACGTGCCGGGCGGTGCGGTCTCGTGGGTTAGATGCGCGTTCATAATGCCGAGGGAAATAACTCTCAGAATAACATTATTAGCACATTTTTACAACTCGAGACGATGTTTTTAATAAGGGCTATACAAACGTTCATACTGGGTTGTTTATTTCGTTTAAAAAAAATTATCCAACGAGTTACAGACCATTCTTTCCCCATGTAAGTCAATGGGGAAAAAGTGTTTCCGGGCCCAGCAACCTAAAGGAAGTGTAGTACCGCCGTTTGACCACAACGAATATTCTCATCAGACTCCGGCGCACTTCCTGGGGGCTTGGTTATGGCGCTAGAGGAGGTCGGACCAAAACCGTGGCGCGGCGCAGGCGGACCCAGTGGAAACTGGGGGTCAGTCCTCCGCTCGCATCTCCTGTGGGCGGGACTAAGTCTCGAGGATGGGAGTCAAGGAGGGGACATTTAAGAATTGAGAAACCTCTAGTCATTTGTTCTGGGCATGTCATTTTCAAGCCTGAGACCTGAAAAACAGGTTTGGGGTTTAACAGGTTAAGGGGTAAGTTGATCCGAGTCAAGGGGTAAATTGAGCCTCCGGGGGTTAATTAAACATTTGACTGTTTCAAGTTTAAACCTGAGCATAAGTTAAAAAACGTTACTGATTCAAATAGGCTATTCATGTTTCAATTGTGGTTATGCTCTCATCTGCCTATCCTGTTTTAGAAGTTCTATTGAAGGCTGTAGTCCTTCCCAGCGCCATATAGATACACTGAAAAAAAGTTCTTTGGATTTACTCAATTTGAATGTGTACATTGGTCCCACACCATGAGAATGTGTAAAACTGACATTTTTGTTTGTCAAACCATCATATACAGATGTAGCACTCCAGATCAGACTCAAATGGGTGTGTCCCAGTCAAAAGCCCAGCAGATGCCAGTGGCTGGGGGTGTTGCCAAATTGCTAGAGGGCGTTACCCAATTTCCCCATTTGTTCAATTACAGGATTTAACCATGAGATGGCGCTTCATTCACAAAATACACAATGGGTGTTGTAGAAACATCAATATTTTAGATCAAATAAAGTATATTGTTTGCTTTATGCAGTATATTTCCTGTAATATTGTACAGTAGATTGAAGTAAATCAACTTATACATTAAGATAAGATAAGATGGACCTTTATTAATCCCGTGGGGAAATTCAGTAGTTCAAACAGCAACAGGGTGAGAGTGAAAAACAGGACGGCACAGATTAATCAAATCAAAAATAAGATGAGCGATAAAAATAATAATAATGAGAAACAATGAAATAAGAAATGAATAAAACTCAAATGTAATTATCATATCATATATTATAATGTATTGTATTATTAAGTAATATCATACATTAACCCCATTATAGCAGATGCCACATTGAATGGATGAAACACATGAATGCATCAATAATTACAACAGAGTATTTCTAATACAAGTTGTAATAATACTTATATGTATTTAATATTAACCCTTTGGAGTCGACCGTCACGCCGGCGTGATCAGATCACATGACCTGTTCAAGCCGGTGCCACATAAAAACAACAGTCCGGACAACATTGCCGTGTGTTTCTGTCGAAAGTACTGGCTTGAAACTACTGTATATCCCAGTCTTTGATTCATGCAAAAAGACCAGTAAACACGGAGATACGGTGATATAAAGTTAATACATTTCAAAAGTATGAAATATGGAAGCACATATTTGAATATCTTCGCCATATTTGATCATTTTACGAAACTGAAAATACTGGAAACTGTAGATTCTGCTCAACAGGATGTATATGTGTATTTCTGTCGAAAGTACTGGCTTGAAACTATATGCCAGTCTTTGTTTCATGCAAAAATACCCAATAAACACGGACATACGATGATATAAAGTTAATACAGATATATTTCAGAAGTATGAATAATGGAAGCACATATTTTAATATTTTCGCCGTATTTTATCATTTTACGAAACGGAAAATACTGGAAACTGTAGATTCTGCTCAACAGGGATGTATTTACCAGGAAGGGGTGAGGTAATCAGGTAAACGGAGTGATACGAAACGAGACGAAAAGAGACGAAGAGGGACGGCGGGAACCGAAGAGAGACGGCGGGAAATGGAGAGAGATGAAGATATACGAAGACAGGCTGCGGGAGACGAAGAGAGGCTGCGGGAGACTGCGATTGAAGTAAAGTGACAAACAAACATTGATAATTTAGATATAGTTAGATATATTTAGAGTTGTGAAGACTCAACTATGATGAAGAGAACTCTGAACGTGAGTCAAGCTTTAAGCTTGTTTTTTGACATGGAGGAGGAGGAATCTGTGATGTTGCCCTCTGTGTCGTAGTTGACAGAAACCGCTTTGAAGCGTGGCACAGATAAAGACAGAGAAAACAGATTTTTGTACATAATGTGTATATATATATATATATTTGTATTATATATAACACTTTTGCCTTATCAGAATGAAATCCCATGCTACCTCAATCAAACTTTCACATTATCATAGTCACATCCCATGTATATATTTCTAGCTTTTAAATGGTTTCGTTGTGTTTGTTTGTGTTGTGAAAGATAAAATCATTTTCTAAATCTGTTTTTACGTTTTTGTTGTGATTTTGGGTCCAAAATGTTCATATAGTAGAAGATCACCTACATCCAAACGAAATAAATATCATTAATTATGATGAATACGTTAAGTCTTGTTCATTGTTTTTCACTTTTATTAAATGTTTGATATTTCCGGTGGAAATGGTGGACTATCGGACATTCAAAATGCAGCATATTTTCACTCTTACACACATATATTCTCATTTTACATACATACATTTTCACTCTTACACACGGATATTCTCCTTTTGCTCTCATGCGAAATCTACTAAATCAAAGTATGTCATGTATATTTAGTTTTCGTTGATGAGACGAGACGGACTAAGGTGTTAATGGTGGACTATCGAACATTCAAAATGCAGCATATTTCCCCCAAGTGTCTGTCAAAATGCATTTTACGTTTCTAACTTGCAATATCAATATTTCAGCTCTCTTCACTCCAGAAGAGCGATCTCCCTCTCTCTCTGTGTGTGTGCGGGGGATCACAGGAGGGGGGAGAGCTGTGGAATGTGACTCCACACATTTCCGATGGCCAATTAGTTTTAAACAAAGGGTCCCCGACATACATAGGAAACATGGGGGGGTTGGGGCTGGAGAACGGGATGGTCCTACCGTTTTCATACTTTATATATCTTAGCATATTCATACACACTGTTCATACTGCTCACAGGCTGATATCTAGTGTATTCATACCCCTCACTGTTTATTCATCATTCAATTAATTATATATTTTATTCTGTAGATTGTGAACATTACTTTTCACTTTACTGCTTGTTGCTCCTGGTTAGAAGCTAAACTGCATTTCGTTGTCTCAGTACCTGTAATCTGTGCAATAACAATAAAGTTGAATATAATCTTGAGCAGGAACTAATGTAGGCTATTTACTTAGTACATATCTGACATGAACGATTAAACACGTTTGTGCATTCTTTATGAATGCAAACCGAGTCATTTCGTTTATTTTTAACGAAATAAATGTGATTTAATCCACATAATTTACTGTGTTTATTGTTTACTGAGTATTGTTTAACTTGAATGTTCTTCACTTTTTAAATGCCTCTGTGATGTGCTGCTACCCATTTCCCCTCGGGGACTAATACACGAATACTGCTAATATGTTCATGGCCATAACGCCATTTGTAACATATGGGAGAATGGTGAAAATAACCAACTGGACTGGGACCAATGGGAAAATGCCTCTTCCCCTCAATGTGAAGCAACAGATTGAGTTTTATGTTTCCAATCGGTTCCCAAATCTGAACATTGACCAGTGGCATAAGATCAGGAGCCGGGTAAACGAGAGACTGAGGAGCCCCAGAAAAACAGATCCCGAAATCGCTCGTCCTGGTTTCCGCAGCAGATAGGCCTACAGCATGTGTCTGTTACTGTATGTCAGTTATTTTAAATAAAACGGTGAAAACTGAACTTGAAAATTGTTTCCTCTTTTTATTTTCTTTATTATTTTCGGGATGGTGGGAGACGTGTTTTGAAAAGCAATATAAATCACACAGTTATTATGCAATAGGCTATAAAAGCACCGCCGATTACCTTTCTCCAATTCAAACTCTTGACGGGGAAAAAAGGAAGGTGTAAATGGTTGGGCTATACTGTATTGTATACATACAAAGGCCATTCAATAGACGTTCAATATATAGTATTAGTTTATTAGAGTCGGCTTGACTCGGTTTGCATTCATAAAGAATGCACAAATGTGTTTAATCGTTAATGTCATAGTATTCGTGTATTAGTCCCCGAGGGGAAATGGGTAGCAGCACATCACAGAGGCATTTCAAAAGTGAAGAACATTCAAGTTAAACAATACTAAGTAAACAATTAACACAGTAAATGATGTGGATTAAATCACATTTATTTCGTTAAAAATAAACGAAATGACTCGGTTTGCATTCATAAAGAATGCACAAACGTATTTAATCGTTCATGTCAGATATGTCAGTAAATAGCCTACATTAGTTCCTGCTCAAGATTAGATTCAACGTTATTGTTATTGCACAGATTACAGGTACTGAGACAACAAAATGCAGTTTAGCCTCTAACCAGGTGCAACAAGCAGTAAAGTGAAAAGTAATGTTCACAATATACAGAATAAAAGATATAATGAATTGAATGATGAATAAACAGTGAGGGGTATGAATACACTAGATATCAGCCTGTGAGCAGTATGAACAGTGTGTTAATCGTTAATGTCAGATATGTACAAAGTAAATAGCCTATATTAATTTCATGATGGATTAAACCACATTTATTTCGTTAAAAATAAACAAAATGATTAAATGTAGGGTGAATTGCCCTAATGTGGAACATTTTTGCATTTCAGACTTCGGGAATATATTGCGACATGAAGCCGATACAATAAATCAAAATCCAGTAACATTCTGAAATCCCCAGGATGTGTCCTAATTAGTGTTAATTTCGTCAGCTATTTTTTAATTTAGTTTTAGTCCTGTGTTAAATTTCCTTTTTAGTTTTAGTCATATTTAGTCACCTTCATCCTGTTTTTATTTAGTCAGTTTTAGTCGACTAAAAGTCTGAGCATTTTAGTCTTATTTTAGTCTACTTTGTGTCAATGAAAACTGTTGAGTCTTTTTTAGTCATCAAATTATATAGAACATTTCAGTCAAACTAGCTAAAACCAATAATTTGTCATTTTAGTATATAAATAAATAAGATTATCTTGTCCTTATTTGATGAAAACCACAGGTTGATGATTAGCGCTCGCAGGGTATCTGTTGGTTTGTGTTTGTACCAGCTGTGTTTTGGCCACATTGCTTCCCTTCTGATGAAACAATGCATTCGCTTTTTTCTCCGCCTCATTGTCGCGAAAATGGGCCCAAATATCACATCGTTTCTTTCTCCCAAGCAGTGGTGGCTTTAGACTTTTTCATTGCCAGTCATTTTGACGGACAGGATTGTAACATTTCCGTCATAATCCATTATTACCCGTCGAGTGCACAATGTATCACTCACTCGCGCTGACAGGGGGGGTATTCGTTTAACGCGACCACTGCTCCTAAGCCCTGTTGTTGACATTTTATTTTCTGTTAAATAAGGTTAGTTAGACCATGAGTAAGTTAGACCACCCGAGTCTTCCTGACAGTTCATATTGTGCCGCTGCCCGGTGTAATTCAAATCTCCCGCCGCGCGCAGCACAGAAACAGCTGCTGCTGCGCAGCACCGAAATGGACTGCTGGGAGAAAAACTGACTATCAGAGATTTAACGTTATCTTTGATAATATTTCGTCTCCTCATTTTTCGTCAACGAAAGTAAAGAGAGATTTTGGCATTGTTTTTATTTAGTAAACTACATTCTCGTCACTTTTCGTCAACGATATTGCATGATGATTTCGTTACAGTTATTGTTTACTGCAGTCGGTGCCGTCTCGTCATCGTCTCGTTTTCGTCATGGAAAAAAAGGTCGTTGACGAACATATTTCGTCATAGTTTTAGTCAACGAAATTAACACTAGTCCTAATCAAACCAAAAGAGAGCATGCAGATATTAAACTCATAAAAGAAATGGTTGACATTAGTACTCTTAGTGCCAAGTTGTCTCAGACAATCTGTTTTCCTAATGTGGGACAGTTCTGTGCAAAATGTGGGACACTGAAAAGTCTATATTAAAAAGCCTCAGTCACTTTCATTCATGTAATACAAAAATCTCAGGCCAGTAACACTCAAAGCTACAGTAAATGTGCAATACCATGCTATGTTACTATTTATAATGTTATTGTTGTTACAACAGAAGATGTTTTTATTTAAATTGAATCTGGTGCACTGAGGGCAACATTAGTAGTAGATTTGTGGATACGGCTCTCAACACTCATATGAAACAGAACTGTTCTTACAATGTGTGTTGGAAGGTATTAAATTACTATGCATATGTTATTGTGTAAACACACAGCTGATCACCTGAGAGCTGCCGTTTCATACAGAGCGTTTAAAAAAAACCATGGTCTGATTTCAACAACTCAATGTGTGATTATTATAGCAGTAATATTAGACACTAATAATACAGGAAACTATGAACACTGTACATATTATTGTTTGTCCGTGGGATTAGGATGATCGGTAGAGAGAGCCGCTGCATTTTCCTGCGTCGGATGTGATATAAAAACAAAGCGATTATTGTCATTGTTGTAAACTCACGTGGATTAAATGTAGTGCATTCATTTCAACTCACGAACATATGATACATTAAATGAATGCGAGGATCACAATCGAACATCGTTTGTTTGACCCTGGATGCATTTCCTGATCTAAAAACATAGCGATGGTTTTGTACTTACGGCAACGTGAATTAATCATTATTTTGTTAAATAAAAACATGGTGATGTTTAGTAAATGATTACATGTCTCTTACTTAAGCACAGAATATGATCCTATCCGTGACATATATGGATCTTAACAAATATCCGCTATATCAGATACCTGTAGATCAGCTGTTTATTTCACATGAGTTTCAGTGTGGCAGCTTTTCACGGCTCCCCCTGGTGGATCCATGATCCATTGCAGCTGGTTTCATTATAATTAAATGTATTTATCAAGGGGGCATTTCAAGTCCTGCGGGAGGGTTTTCCTTATCAGCAGGGGCCCACCCCGTGCCGATCACGGACCCGCCCGGGTAGGCGTCTGAAACGAAGAGCTACATCTGTACTATTTACAACAGACCGCTAGAAATAATTATGTTGATTCAACATGATATTTTTCAGCTCCTGCAATCCCATTTTATTGAGAAATGTTAAAGCAATTTCATCACGTTCTGTTGATTTAATTTTGACCTGTAATTCTAACATGATTTTTTCATGCTATTATTCAAATATATTGTGTATGTTTTAAGCTATTTCATCATGTTCTGGTTGCTAGTTTTTGACCAGTAAATGTAACTTGAATTTTTCATGCTAATATTATCAAAAGGTATTATGCGTGTTTAAAGCAATTTCAAATATGATTTGCTAAGTCTCTCATTCAAATACATTGCACACATAGCTTCCAATGGAGGCAAATACAAAATCAAGCAGTTCTGTATCAAAACACTTTATTGAGCTTTAAATAAGCAACAAGAATACCACTATACACACACTTCGGTACATTCAAACTAGTTCTCCATTCTGTGGTTTAATTCGGGGTTTTACCCTTTTCACAATAACAATAGAATTTATAAAATATATATTTTTAAACAATTAAAAGAGGTGCTACAGCACAGGCAATATAAAAAAACACTGCAGCATGGAACTATGCTTTAACCTGAACATTTGTGACATAAAATGACCTGTGGTGGCATCTCTAGAAGAAATATATGAAGGAACAATAAGTGTGAACAGGCTGAACAGTTGCACAGTTCCTTAAATTCTCAGCAGGGGGGGGGTGCTAGATAACAGATTTCAGACACATGCAGGATAGAGTCTCAAACACAAACACTAAAGACAGCAATGTTCTCAGGTTAAAAACACGAGTTGTAACGAAGCATACAACACATCCTAAAAAAGAGCAGATTCAATTGTTTGGGGTTCCTTGCATGCAGCAGTCTCTGAACCGTTTCACTGAAGGAGCCTGTTTTTCAGAGCAGTTGCTTTGTTTGAGAGCTTACCGCAGTCCAGTTCCATTATAATGCTTTGGACTACTTCAAAGGTGTAGCGGAGGTCAGCAGGGTAGCTGATATTCAGCGCGTACATTAGTCCGAACAGCATTACAAAAGCTAATGCTACATTATCCAGATTTGTCAAGACTTTGACGCCTTCTAGAACGATCCCGATGTCCTCCGGTTCATCAGTGGAAGCATCTTTAAGAACATAACATCCCCACAGTCGTGTCCTTGATGGCGCCTTCATCTGTGTCCTGTAAAAATGTAAGCAAATAAGACCTAAAACCAAGCCCCATCAAGAAAAAATGAAATAAAATAAGGGAAGGCATAGTATAGATCTAGCCATGGCAAGTTGAACATTATAAATTAAAGTAAAGGGAGGGAACTTCCACCTCATAAGCTAAATAATGATCATTCCATTCTACTGTAGAGAGAGGCTGGCATTCAAAACAGTACATTGACGTATTTACAATATAAATGTTTTTCACAAGTCCAAACTCTGGAATGTTATTGTTGACATTAGAAATAAGTCTTTCCACATGTATACTTATTGATTATACAGCATATTCCATATTGCATAATCCACGGTACTGAAACAATACATTCAACTTGCTCTATTCCAAAGAAGTCTTTAATTTTTCCTTCAACATAGTTAACAATTTTCACCTCAGAGACTGGGCCCATTTCAAATTCACCTGAAGTAATTGGATGTTTCTCATGAACATTCAGGCTACATTCGTATAGTTGGTTGTGCTTCACAAGGGATTTACAAATATTCTTAAAACTACTTTTCAAAGCCCACTGCTTGAAAAAACAATCCTTTGACTCAAAGCGCATACACATATGCCTCACTGTAGGGCCGCGTGCTTTTATCTGGGAGGGAAGATGCAGAAGGTAATGCTGCTTAGGTTATTTACATCTGGAAACAGTTGTTTGATATGTTTTAGGTGTTGCTCTATTAGAAGCTTTAGCCTTGAGAGAGTTGAAATAGCAATAATAGGTGAAAACAGAATTTTGACAATCTCCAATAACTTAAGCAGCATTTTTGTGTATTCATTTTCTCCAACTGTGTCAATGAGAAATGGCAGGATCTTTAACAAGATCAGCGTCTGCCCAGCAGACTGTTTCAGTTTATTGTCACTTGATGACAGTGTATTTACTGATACATTGTTATGAAACAACGCCAAATCATCCTGGGAGAGCAGGGGCCTATACTACGAAGCTGGTTCAACCTAACCTGGATATGTTTGAGTTAGCCGGTTGGCCTAATCCAAAACATACGCGCTTTCTCTAAACTGTACTACGACGCTGGTTATCAAGTGGATCGCTCAAGCCAGCCGTGTCCTATGTAGTTAGGTGCGCGTTCACATGAAAGGGGTGGTATTTGGACCAATCACAAACATGGAGAAGCGCACTGACAGCGCTGCGTCATACTTCCTGAATGAAAAGTGAACTTTAATACTAGTCAAAAATGAAGAAGTTAAACTTTAAACATCCATGACTTAAACACTTGATCAGGATCAAAGCCTCAGAGCTGCAGCTGCAAGGTGAATACAGCTGGTAACAGAACAAGTGTTTGAATGCGTACATTAACAGGTTTATGATATCACTGCCCCGTCTAAAACACGATCTGACTTCAATTACATTTGTCTCGAGTGTTTCGTCAACTTAATGTGTTGCTTAAAATAATGCTTCTGCATCCAGTATGTGGCGCTGTGAGTGTTGCACGGCCAGACACGGCTCAGCTGACTCAGATAAGGAGATATGATACATTATGAAGTGATATGCCGCGGACTGTACTTAATGTACTCTGATCCGGGTTACTTATGTTGTGGCCTATATTTAAGTAAGCTTTCTTAACGCTGATGTTATAATAGTCAGATTGCTCTGAAGATGGAGGTGATATTCTATTCATGTTCACGTTCACACAGTCGGTGATTTTTGCCGGCCGTCTTTCTGTATTTCCTTTCTCCTGTGATATGACTTGATCGCTTTAAACTCCGCACACTGAGCTCTGATTGGTCAGCAGGCGGTGTTTTCACTGAGTTGAGCTCTTAGCCTCCAACCTAACCTGGTCCCGACCAGGTTAGCTGCTAAGCATATATTACCATGGAGATCTAGCCTGCTAAAAAGAGAACCAGCTTCGGATGACCGGAAAGCCCGAGTTTCCCCTGAATTTAGCCGGCTAAGCGAAAATCCTGCTTCGCAGTATACCCCCCTGGTTCTCTAGCGGGTTTCAGAGTCTACACAGGTAACTGAAAGAGGATCGCATTCTGTTGAAGAAGATACAAACTGTCAATATCCGGAGGAAGTACCTTTTAAAAATGTAGTGGTAGGCCTATACACTGTAGGTTACACACACGTGTGAAGAACTATTTATTAGATCAGATTGAATAATATTCTTAACAAAAGCAAAGGTAAAACTCATTTTTACATATTTTAAATACATTTTTACATCTTTTAAATAGCTTGGTTGTGTGTGTGTGTGTGTGTGTGTGTGTGTGTGTGTGTGTGTGTGTGTGTGTGTGTGTGTGTGTGTGTGTGTGTGTGTGTGTGTGTGTGTGTGTGTGTGTGTGTGTGTGTGTGTGTGTGTGTGTGTGTGTGTGGTACAAAACAGTGGAAGGCTATTAAGGGAGTTAAAGTATGTAAGTATATTGCTGCCACGGGAAAAAATAAATGAAAAGGGATCCTAATCACGTTATAAAATAAAACATTATAATGTTTAAGTTATAAGATCTGATATCCTTTATTGATGCCAAATGTTGCAGCATGGAAAACAAGGCATTGCAAATAATTTGAAATCAAAAGCAGTAGAAAATGAACATTTATAAACATCTTAAATCATAAAGGTGATACTGATCATCAAGCAATATGTCTCTGTAGGTTATTGCTCATTGTGTAGGGAAATCACTTAACTTTACAATTTAGGGCATACCAAAATAACAAAAGGTACATTTGAATCTTTACCGAAGTTTCCTGTAGTAATCCGCTTGTCTCGATTGTTCAGTCCACACACACACAAGGCTCCGGTCACGTCAAGGCAGGCGCATCAAAGAAAGAACACGCGGTTATTTTTTCTTCTTCTTACCCTTTGTGTATTCAACAAACACAACTGCAGAACTGCACACATTGCAAACAGACTAAATTCTACAACACCCAGTTGTCTTTGTGTATTTGTGAATGAAGCGCCATCTCATGGTTAAATCCTGTAATTGAACAAATGGGGAAATTTGGCAACGCCCTCTAGCAATTTGGCAACACCCCCAGCCACTGGCATCCGCTGGGCTTTTGACTGGGACACACCCATGTGAGTCCTATCTGGAGTGCTACATCTGTAACAGCATGGACCAACTTGATGATGGGGTAATGTATGCAATTATTTTTTAAATGTCGTTGATGCACAAAACGGGTCTGTAAGTTAGGCTCTCTCTGCTGTGTGTGTAGTTGTCAGCAATTAGCCTAGTCCTGTTTTAAACAATGAATTATAATGCATGTTAGCTCTTTGCCTGTCATAGCATATTTATACAATTGGTAGTTCACTTTCACTTCTCACCTGGGGGGTGTAATGTTATTGCTGGGGACCCAGTGCACTGTTGAATTTCGTGTAACATTAAATAAACTAAATAATTTGGAAAGCATTATGTCATTAGACATTCAATATGATTTATATTTGAATATGAATTGCTCAACTTGAATATTTGTATGAAAAACTGAATTTGAATCATATAATTTGATTGTGTAATTCAATAACTGCTTTGGATAAATGCATCTGAATGGCACATTCCCAAAAAATAGTTATAAAACTGGAATCAACTAAGGGTTGTGAACTAGAACTAGTCAAAAATAAATGTATCACCTTTTGAATGTATGTTTCTGTATGTGTAAATCTGTTAAAACAAATATCTCAAGTTCATGAATGTATTACAGCTGTGAAAGGAGTTGTGTTAAATGTGTGTCTCTGTGTGTGTGTTCTTCCTTTGTTGTTTTGTTGTCTTAAATTACTACAGCAATAGAAGTCTAATATAATTTCAACATATTTTATAATCCCGCTACATGTCTCCTTGAATTTGTTCACAGATGCAAACATCAGTGAAGGAACTATGAGCACCCTGTCCCGTGAAGACCTGCACGACCATTTCCCCGTCAGTCTTTCAATGACATTGCATAACTAATTAAATTAAATGAATCTCAATATGAATGCAAAAATGACATTGCAGTTTAAGTTGATTTTTTACCATGAGTTCATTACTTTTTTTTATTTTAAAGGAACCTTGCCTAGAACCAATGGGAAGTCCTACTTCTACTAATGCGTCGTCCCTGCCACAGACATCCCCCTGTGAAAGGATGTCCTCCAAAGTACAAAACCCCTGAACAGGTTGTGAAATGATCCTTTCCAGAATATGTGTTGCACACTGACGGTGAACTTGAGCAGGTCCGAAAACAGCCACAGCATCGATGAAATGAAGGAAGGATGGCAAGACTTCTGCCAGAAGCTGCAGTTGTGTGGCGTATGGAAACATATGCTGAAACCTCCATTGGGAATGGACAAAGGTAAGTTCTAATGCTATGTGAACAGGGTTAGTTGGACATACATTCAGGCATGTTTATTGCTAACTTCATATGCTGTTGTCTTGGCTTCATTCTTTTAATCTGATGGAGTTTAACTGTGTGTTGAATGTTCATGTTTTTAAAGCATCACATCTGTACTAGACTGTTCAGATCTTACCTCCTGCCATTTCTGTAAAAGTCATGTATTTTTCCAAACAGCCGAACAGGCTATACGGATCCTGCGTGTGCTGCCATCACTGTTCCCCTCTCCGTCTGCTCCTCCAAAAAAGCGAAGAGATGCAAGTGAGGCTCTGCGGCATGTCCTCGAGGTGAGTGTGGAAGATGTAGCAGGATCATTTTGACCGTCCAAAGCAACAACAATGCAGTATTCGATATTTTAGGAAAGTACCATATGGATTTGTTCTACCCAGTACTATTGTGGAACACATTCATTACCTATGCACGGGCCAGGCACAATGGCGACATATTTATCACTGTAAAAACATTTGAATGACCTATTTTTAATAAGATAAGAAGAAAAAAGGTTGAATTTAACCATTTTATTTTTGAATATGAGCACCTTGCTTATTCATTTGAATTCTATAAAAACAATTCTTCATCAAGGAACAGGTAATTAATTGAATTGTGAAAAATAAATAAAAGGGAGCGTGTATTACATTTCTTGATTCAGCTTGCAGACAGTGGAAATTGATGTGAGATATTGTACCGAAGAAGTGAGGCCGCATATTGTTGGTATGTTCATTTTAATGTCACCCATCTATAGGAGGTGTATTGCATCATGTCATCTCTAATATATGTGTGGGTTTATACATTCCTGTGTGTTAATAGTTGAAGGAACAAAAAGTACATTTTTCCTCTACCATATAGAGGTTTTTTATAGATTCCTGAAACAATGTTCCCTTTTTCTTAAAAGTAGATTAGCGCAATAGTCTTTTTCTTTGACTGTTACCGGTTTATCAAAAGGGTGTTTTTAGGCTATTTGTGAAGAGGGAAGATGCAGAATGACTTGTGAGTTCTGTTTTGAGTGAAAAGATTACCTCTGAGTGTTTTTCTGTGTTAAACCATCGATAGGCTTTGCAAATTGGGAGGGACATTTTCCCCAGATATAATGATACGCATCCTGCAGGCCTTCCCAACACCTGTGGCTTTCATCGCGGGAAAACATATGGACTATTGTGTGATAAGCACATATAAGAATGTGTTTTGCTTCAAACTGAAAACTGTTTGGTTCTCTGCTGCCCGCGCTGATTCCCTGTGAGACAGCGTTTTGGTATCTCCCAAATGAAACTCCACCCCTTCCTGTTGGTGTTGGTATGAAGGAAGTGTTTAGCTTGTTGTTCTTTCTCTCTTCTCGCCCGGACCGGAAGGTCGTGGCAGCCCTGTGAACAAGGCCAGGAGTAGGCATACTCCTGACATTACTCATATGATATGGCTTTGTATGGTAATGTATTATATGATTGCATTATTACCTTTTATGATTAAAACAGATTTTTGTTTAACCCTCGTCCTGGTTGTTTTGAGTGTTCCTTCTTTTAAAGCAAGCTCATAGGAACGGCGCGGAGAAAGTACTACCTACTCCTTCAACAGAACACAGCCACCTTTCCTCTTCTCTATCACTCTACAGAGAGCATGGTCCGTGTGGAGTTCAGTCCCAGAGGGAGCATTTGAGGGCAGAAGGCCTGAGACCTAAGTGTGACCTTCCTTGAATGCAGTCTGGACAGGGGCGGTTCTAGGGGGGGCCAGTGCCCCCATAACACTGACCTCTGACCCCCCTAACAACGACAAGTTTTTTTTTGTTTTAAATGTATATTTTCTGGTACTCAGGATTTTGTTTCTGTAATGTGAGATTGTGCAGACCCCTTATGTAAAGTAGAGATGTAACTGTTCATTGCCTTTATTTTTTATATAAATATGGTGTTAGTGCAAACATTGCACTATAGCTTAAGCTGAAGATAACAGTAATAACTAAGATCTATCTGAAATAAATAAGTGTACTGAAACAAATACCAATAACTGTATTGCATTGTTTTCTTATGCGCAATACTTCTACGTCTAGTTCTCTTTTTTGCATTTATTGTGCCCCCCTCAGAACATAACTGGCCCCCCAGTGGCCCCCCCCCAGTCAAATTGGTCTAGAACCGCCACTGAAATAAAATGTATTATTATTATGCCTTCAAAGACACTGTAATGAACACAAGGGTTAGTTGTAGCTTTGAGGGATCTAATGAAGAATGGCTTAGCCTGGTAAACCGACGTCGTCTAATCCCCGCCCGCTTTTGCCACGTCATCCGGGGGGAGGAGTACAAAGGCCGGGCACGGACATCATTCTGGAGGCTCTGTATTATGGGACAGACTCCTCAAGCCTCTCGTTGTATTACCGCCATACTCTGTGCTTTGTTAGACTGCCTAGCAGTGTGTTAAGTAGGGTTCCTGTGATAGTGACACTGAGTAGCAGTGTGTTGTTAGTGTGCGGTGTTTAGCATTTGTGTGTGTCTTGCTCAGACCCAGGTGATTAGCGCCTGTAGATCAGCATTTGTGTGCGTCTTGCTCAGACCCAGGTGATTAGCGCCTGTAGATCAGCATTTGTGTGCGTCTTGCTCAGACCCGGGTGAGTAGCGCCTGTAGATCAGCATTTGTGTGCGTCTTGCTCAGACCCAGGGTGATTAGCGCCTGTAGATCAGCATTTGTGTGTCTTGCTCAGACCCAGGTGATTAGCGCCTGTAGATCAGCATTTGTGTGCGTCTTGCTCAGACCCAGGTGATTAGCGCCTGGAGATCAGCATTTGTGTGTGTTGCTCAGACCCAGGTGATTAGTGCCTGTAGATCAGCATTTGTGTGTGTCTTGCTCAGACCCGGGTGATTAGCGCCTGGAGATCAGCATTTGTGTGTGTTGCTCAGACCCAGGTGATTAGCGCCTGGAGATCAGCATTTGTGTGTGTTGCTCAGACCCAGGTGATTAGCGCCTGGAGATCAGCATTTGTGTGCGTCTTGCTCAGACCCAGGTGATTAGCGCCTGTTGACCAGCATTTGTGTGTCTTGCTCAGACCCAGGTGATTAGCGCCTGTAGATCAGCATTTGTGTGCGTCTTGCTCAGACCCAGGGTGATTAGCGCCTGGAGATCAGCATTTGTGTGCGTCTTGCTCAGACCCGGGTGATTAGCGCCTGTAGATCAGCAACAGCTGCGTTTTCACACAGCCTTGTTCCGTTTATTATTTAGTTCCACTTTAGAAGTGAGGTACGTTTCTTTCCTTTTGTGTATTCCTGTGCAGGAATACTTTTGTTTAACTTGTAACTGTTTGGCCCGTTGTTCGTGTCAAACTGTTTGTGTACATTCTTGTGTTCATTATTTTTGGTTACAAATAAACCACCGGTAACATATACCATATGTCGTTTCCCTTTTGTTCCCCTAGCCAAGAGGGAACGTAACAACAGCAAACGAACATATTCATTCTTACATACTTTAAACCTCGAGTTCATGCATTGAAGACAGTTAAAAAGACTTACGTTTACAAATAACCAAAATGAATTTTAAAACAAGAGTGCATGATCCTAATGGACATACATTTGTGTTATACGTTTTAAGTTAAAAGAAGACCCCAATTCCTACTTGAAGAAGCGACCTCTCCCGTGTCCAGTCCTGATTGCTCGCCCAGCTGCCTCCTGGCCATAGGTGATGCGCCAATAGTTACATTCCCAAATCAGGGATACCTTATGGCCTACTATTATGCCTTTCACCTTACATACCCCAAGTGTGTAGCCACCCTGCTTTCAGTCATACAAACAGAGATCCTCGTGGACAAAATCCATGACAAAGACCTCACACCATCCTACAAGAAAGGCATGGCCGAATGAAAAGCTGTTCTTGGCCAATAGAACAAAAAGTGATATCTGGCCAGATGTCATTCTCAAGTTCTGTTATTCTATTCCAGGCCACTGAAGTTAATGTTCATTCATTATCTCTGCTATGGAAGCTGTGTGTATTACTGTAAGGAAAAACCACCAGGCTTTTGAATATGAAACTTTGTGGAAGGGTATATCCTGGGCCAAGGAAAAGTGTTTTTTTCAATTCTGGAGCAGTTTGTACAGTTTGGGAAATTATGTCAAGTGTTTTCTTGTGCTCATTTCCATGTAAGTACTTTGCCGTGTATGCTCCTGTAGTTCACTGGTAGACAATAAACTGCTAAATTAAAGACTTGTTTTCATTTTCACAGACTTTGGCTCATTTCTGTAACATAAGATTTGCTAATTCTGGTCAAATTAAGTTCAAAATTAGTTCTCCCAGCTAGTTTCAAGATGTATCTAAATATCGCATCTTATTTCAAGATATCTTACCAAGCTAATATTCACTTGTTCTTATGGCAGATGTTTTTGCTCATAACAAGTGAAAACATCTTGTTTTCATATTTTTTTACTAGTTTTTGGAAGGGCTGTTTTTGCAGTGCACGCGGTTTGATTGGCTAGAGCTTGTACTGGCAGATTTGCATACGCAGGATTTGATTGGCTGACGCCTCCGTCCGAAGCTTCAAAAGTAGAACATGAATCTACTTTTGCGGCGAGCACCGCGAGAAAAGCTACGCTTTGCTCCCACAATGCAGTTCGGCGAAGTGTGATGTCACCCCATTCAAAGTGAATGGTCAGAAGCGTTGAAGCGGCAACGCACGCCGCCGTGTGTAGGGGCCGTGAGAGACACAGGAGGAGGGAAACATATCTGCACACAAATGACATAACGACCCATGGGTCGTAACACCCCAACTAAAAATCAAACATTTCCCCCTAAAGACATTTATGACTCAGAGACACGGTTTCTCACACAGACCCTGAAGGACTAACAGACTCTTAAGGACGACTGTGAAGGACTCTGAAGGCTTGGTGGCCTGAACGCCTCATCAATTGTGATTTCCTCCATGTTCGTTGCAACGTTTTTTAAGGAGTGCGGCTTGGTTTGAATAAAACCTATAGGGGACGATGTTTCTCTACCTGTGTTTTGCTCTTTCCTTTTTAGACTAGGACAGGCGACGATGAGGTGTCCTTGCTCACGGCAGTAATAGCACTCCCTGTTATCAGCTGTTTTGGCACTACCACGGGGAGGAGAGTTTACCCTTCCGTCACCTGCCACAGGATCACGGTGAACTGGAAGATAAAAAACATTTTTATGAGTTAGCACAAATTCATCTGCCAGGACCGCGGCAGCAGCAAGTGACGCAACGTTCTGCTCATTTAAATAGGTGACAATTTTCTCTGACAGCTGATTTTTAAAGTCTTCCAAAAGAATGAGCTCACGCATGTCCTCTATGTATGTGATTTTGCTGGCTTGACACCACGGATCATAAAGGCCACCTTTTCCTCTCGCAAACTCTACATAGGTCTGGTTGACATTTTTCTACCATTCCTAAACGTTTGCTTGTATGCCTCCGGTACCAATTTATACGCTCGAAGGACCGTGGCTTTAACAACATCATAATCGAGGCTCTCCTCAATAGTCAGGGCATTGCAGACTTCCTGAGCTTTTTCCACCAATTTGCAATGCAATAAGAGGCCACTCTCTCTTTGGCCACCGCAACATAACAGCGATGCGTTCAAAATAGGGCTGTCAGTCGATTCAAATATTGAATCGCGATTAATCGCACATTTTTTACGTTCTGTTACGTCCAGATCTAGGGGAACCTAGCTAGGCGCAGCATCACATGTGCACTCTCCCCACTTTTCCCACTCCCAAGAACATGGACACAGAGACAGAGAATGCCGTTTGGCATTTTTAATTACCAAAGTATTTTTTACAAAGAAGCGCCAACAACCCACAACACAAACACATCTCTGAACACATAAATATTGCCTAACAAATAACAAAAATAAACGTACAGGCTTCTTACCTACTCTTGACATATAAACAGGAGAAAACGAGAATTAACCAAAAGAAAAGGGTTTCACACTTTCGCATAAATTAAAGTGTGTCCAACAAGGACAGGTTAAGGTAGTTTCTTTTCAAGACAAACAAGAGGACCGGTATACGGTATAAGTAGGACCACAGCACACGACGATATAAACGCAACAATGTTGGGAGTAGGAGAAGTTGAGTCAGAGAGAGGGCAGAGGGACTGCAGCTTAAAGGAGACCTATCATGCTATATTTGAATAATATATTGTAGGGCCATACCTATAAGGTATATTTACTAGGGCTGTCAAACGATTACAATTTTAATCAGATTAATCACAGCTTAAAAATTAATTAATCATGATTAATCACCATTCGAACTATGTCCAAAATATGCCATTTCTGTATGTATATTGTTGTGGGAATGGAAAGAATGAAAGATAAATGAAAGAAGGCAGATATATCCATATAACATACAGTATCTATGTTTATTATAACATTGTTCTGTGTGTCAAAATGAAAGACAACCCACACACCTATCAATCATCAAACCGTGGGGTCTTAATTCATTACGTGATGATTTCTATCAACGGGGAGTACTTCAGGAAAGTCGACAGAGGGGGGGGGCGGGGCTAGTGGAGTACTTCGTGACCACAGAGTGTGAACGTTGTGATCAGCTGTTTTAGCGCAGTTCTCCAGTGAAGGGGGGAGTCTCCCTCCGCAGCCGGTTGGCGTAGTTTTGGCACAGTTCCGTTGTACAGACCGACGTTAACAGCAGCCCTGTCTGTGCACACGGAGACCGACTCTGTCGTCCGGTGATCTAACCGCCTTCTGGAAAAGCTTCACAAGTACGTCGGTACGCAAATGCGCTTTGTGACACAAGTGACGGTACGCATTTCAGATTGCACATAACCTGCGTACCAGTTATGTGCACCCCTGTACCAGAGCCATATTATTACTATTATATGGCTCTGCCCTGTACTACAGCAAAAGTATTCTCCGTCGGGACTTCCTGCAACAACACCACGCCGTTATCAAAGATGTTCTATTGAGAAGACGATCACTACGTGACAAAAGTTTTCAAAACCGTGGCTACTGAAATCAATCTTACTAACTGCTGTCTGTGCAATTTACTCCGCGTGAGTTGGCAGACTTTATTTTGCTTACATTAACATCATCATGGTGGGGCTAAGCCATTCCTTGGTATGGGTGTAGCCTACCCCAGCCATACCCTGGCGCTGCCACTGGTGGCACGTATGGGGCGGGCCATTCTGCACATGCGTTAAATATTTGAACGCAATTAATTCAAAAAATGAATTACCGCCGTTAATGCGATAATTTTGACAGCACTAATAAAACTAATATATCTATACGTTTTCTTTTTCAAAATACCAAATAGATCATGCATTTTTGCCACGGCTCATTTCGCTCTGTTTTGCTCTCCTCCACCCTGTCTTTGCATGCGCTGCAGCTGACCACGCCCCCCTGCAAAGGAGCGGGGCCGAGCTTCATGTTACCATGCCATGGCAACCTCTCATTCCCCTGATTGGTGGAGAGTTGGCCATATACAGTAGGCGGAGCTCCTCGTCACTGACGGCATACTATTTTCAAGTCTGTATCAGTCTGTATCAGATCCGTTGCAGCCCCGTTTTTAAAGATTTGGGTACGGAGGAAAAGAGAGAGGGTTGTGTTTTCTGACACTTGGTGAGTTCTCTGACACACCGGGGACAAATGTTGATGTATACAAGACGTACAAAGGTGCATTTTGCATGATAGGTCCCCTTTAAATGCTCCCCTCTTCTTCAGGTGGACCAATCAGCTAACAGGCAACACACACACACACACACACACACACACACACACACAGGGACACAAAATCGCACACAAATGAACAGAGAAAACATACTGTACCTACGTTTTGCACATTCAGTGAGTTGGACAAAATGGACACGGACAGGTCAATGGTTTGGAAATACAGACTGGCCGTGGCCTGATTCTTGCCGCATGAGTAAACAAGCTGGACACACCATATAAGGGTGTCATTGTAAGTTATATCTTCTCCCTATCATCCACATCTCTTTCTTGATTCCCTCGCTCCCTTCTGCTCTCGCCTTTGTATCTCCTGCCATCGCTACTGTTCTCTTATTCCTCATCATTGCACTCGCTCGCTCCTTCCCCACGTCTCTCTCTGAGGAACCAGATGTGTTCCTTGTATGATTTATTCAGTTGCAGAGATTGGGGCTGAGAGCGTCTGCTGCAGGCAGCATGCACTCTGCTTTGGTTCAAATGGTTGAGTCTACTTCCTTCCCTCATTCCTTATGCAAATTAGTTTTCCTTGTTTGTATGATTCACTATTTTTTTTTAACTGAGAAGTTGCATCAATATTGTGGACATGGCCATTTTTTTTAGCTGGCTTACACTAAGATAAAGACTGAAGTACAAGTAACCAAAGGCACCGATGACATTGAGAAAATTGCCTTTTGCATGACAACTTGCAATATCTTGTCAATGAACATTATTTTAACATGGTAATACCATGTATTCCATAAGTATGAACCATATCTATCGTTAAAATAGTGCATAATGTTATGACTCTGGCCCCGATCTCTATATATGTTTAGAGTCGAATAATCCTGCAGCTAATAATGGTCCTTCTTATAAATATTTTACAAGAAATGTAAGCTTGCAGCCAGGGGTGGACTGGGACAACAATTCACCCTGCATTTTCTGTCCAGACCAGCCCACTACATTATCAGCGGACACTACATAGAAATCCACTAATCTCGCGGCATCTCCTCTCATGCATACTACAAAGGAGAGTCATATTCCTTGATAGCAGTTTTTTTTTATATGATTTATTTTTGCGATTTTCAATACACAAAGACAGCAGCAATACAATGCATTACCCCTGAGATTTCTAACAAAACAACCCCAAGACACAATACATCAGTTACAATTAGACAATAATGAAATAAATAATAATAATAATAAAATTAATTAAAAAAAAGAAAAGGAAAAAACAAAACAAAAACAACCTGCGAGACATTTTGTGAGCATTCCTGTGAGCTGTTGCGTACAGGGGGGGCGACTCAGCCAATGGGGACAGACTCCAACTGGAGGGACTTAACATGTTCTAAGAAGGGTAGCCATATTTTTGTGAACTTTGTGAAGATCCTGTCTTTGGGCTGACATACTCCTCACTCTCTACAGCCTTTTCCCTCTCAGGTGGTGCAGTCTTTGGGCTGCCTGAATTGGTCTGGCTCTCTCCCTGAACTGACCAACTGGACTTGCCCTGAACCTGTCTGGGCTGGACATAGGGAAAGCATTTATCATTGAATGGGGAAATAACTCAAAACCACAGAATAATGTACAAGATAAAAGATTAGTTCATATTGAACGAAACGTTCGTGAGCGTAACAACACTAGTGGCTTTGCCATGTTTTCATTATGACACTTACTAGTGTTTTCCAATGCAAAAAAGTCAGATCTTTGTGACAATACCATTTACACAGAAATTAAAGTTACACACAAATTATGAAATAGTTATCACCTCAGTAAACAATAAATGAATTGAAAGATTACAATAAATTCAATGGCAAATATTGCAAATTAAACTAATTATTTCCTATAGGTTTACTTGTATTTTGTGCTAAAATTCTAAGTATCTCATCTGTATGTACAATACAGCTTGATTCTGCATCTCTACTTACAGCTCGTTGGTCCATGTGAACGTTTACTGTTGCTATGGCAACAAGAGACCGCTGACGTTAGCAGCTCTTAGCTAGCCTAGCCAAATCATCTGAACAATAATAACCCATAATATCACAATTCGGCATATTTAAACAAAATCAACCACAACTACCAACATTCACAGCCCTTCAACTCTGGGCTAATATATTGTCACAAGTAGGACTATGCAGTTAATTAGGTCACATCACATTCAATGTAAAAACGTTTTCTACTTTTTTTTTGGACATGTCTCAAAAATGTAGCCTAGTCAGCCCCAGGCTAACGTTACTTACCATGTATGCCTCCACTTGCTCGTCTCCCGGCGCAGCAGCACCTGCCGGCACCAAATATGTCCGTCAATTTAGAATATTTAGCAGCCTCCACCTCCAGAGACTTCAGCTTTTTAAGTCGCAGTTTTTCAGCGCCACCTGGGCGTTTCTTCCGTTTATCCATTTTCAGCTCAGCAGCAGCAGCAGCAGCCCGTCCCGCCCATGCCATGAGGTCCCGCCCCACCCGGGTTTGTGTTGTGATTGACAGCACTGTCAGGGCTCTCTGCGCCTGTCAGCCCATGATTGATTGACAATGACAAACAATAGACCAATAATATATGTCGATGCTGGCAACACACTGCTAGCCCTCTGTAGCCAATTGGCCGGCACAATTGGAGGGAATTTAGAGAAAAAAAAGAAAAGAAAAAAAAACACATCGCGGACCGGCCCACATTAGGTCAACGGCCCACCGGGACGATGCCCGGTATGCCAGATGGCCAGTCCACCCCTGCTTGCAGCCTTAAAGATGTCTCAATATGTTACAAATGTACTCACACAGTTAAATGAATAAGCCTGTAATGCACAGATTATCTAAGAGTTCCAAGTCACCGCTGTCCGTTTACAGTATGTCCTTTCCCATCCCATAATGCTTCAGGGAATGGAAAGGGAAGCACGACACTGCATTTATTGTCTCTGCTTTAAAAAGACTTTCATGTAGCTTTTAATGCCAAAAAGCCCTTGAGACTTTAACTTCCAAACCCAACGTTAGATGTTTGACTTTGATTTGTTTTGCCAGTTGAATGCCTTTAGGCATTTTAGGTGTTCTGTTCAAACACATCACAGGAAATTGGACCGTTTTGCGGCTGCTGGGAGGGAGCTCGCCAACTGAATCCAAGCAGCAAGCCACACTCTGCAAGTTCTACGCTGCTTACCTCCGTTGGGTCTTCACTCATCTAATCATTTGTTGTACTTAATGAACAAGGCACCATAGTAATTATGATTGTTAGATCAAAGTTACAAGCAGCAGAATTGTTTCTTTCACATACCTTTTATTCTTTGCCTTTTGGGGTTTCCCTTTTTTCTGTAGTGTGTCTTATAGGGTTTTGTGCATGTAAATCAGGGGTGTCCAAACTTTTTTCAACAAGGGCTACATACGGATAAATATACGAAGGGCTGGGCCACTCCCTAGAGGTGAGGTATATCGCCTCATAAGTTCAGTTATAAGTTGGAAAAATCAATCCAATGTCGGTAAATTATTCTTGATATTTGAAAATGCTGTTAGAAAAACATCACAGCTCTCCATAGGGGTTCATTTATTCTGTTGGCAGCTCATTCCTTAAAACAGAAGTGTAACATCCCGTCATGTCTGCTAAATTGTTCATGTCATGTTAATCAGGTTCATGTTATTGTTTCACGTTTACTTCAAAGCCCAGGTTAGATTTATGTTTAGTCAAGTCTTTTTGTTCACCTGTTTAGTCCTGTCATTGCACTTCCTGTTTTATTTTGTACTTACCTCTGGTCTCTCATTTCAGGTCCCCTTACTTCCTCCCTTTGTGTGTTTTCCCCATGGATGTATAATAAGAACTGGATACAGCGTGTGGAAATTGATGTGAGATATTGCAGTACTACTACTGCTGCTGATGCTACTCCTCGGGTCAAGAAGTCTCAGTTTAGGGACACAGTGAAATCGGAGTTGTTTCATATTCTGGAGATGGTGATGTATCGGTACAGAAAAGAAATCTGCAAAGAATGCCGACGCAGTAACCCCGACCAGAGGCAACACGATTGTCGGAATGACATGGCCGATTTCTTCTTCAGAAACAATTACAAAGCGTTAATGAAAAGACTTTGGCTCGCCGACTTCGTTGCAGTGATTGACCAGAGTCTTATTGAAAAAGGCATTTGCGAGGATAAACTGAAGATAGGACGCGCTTCGGAAGCCTTTCTGCACAAGCTTGTAAAATGCAGATGCCTCAAGGGGAGACTTGAAATATCCATACAGACTTGGATGGAGAAGAAGAAGAAGACTAACAAACAGCAGTAGGATGGAGAAGAAGCCAGAGACTTGTTCAATGCAGTGAATTTTTCTTTAAGTAAAATAAAAATGGGAAACTACTCTGCAAAACGCTCTGTATATATTGATCATAATGTAGTCCTTACCCGTTTAATAAATGTGATGATGGGGACGATATAAAACAGAACGAGTAGTGACCCCCCGTGTAAGGCAAGGCAAGTTTATTTATAGAGCACTTTTCGACACAGGGTAATTCAAAGTGCTTTACAAAAAAGAAATGAAAGACATTAAGCATTAAAAAAAAAGAAAAGCTAATAAAATAAACATTAAGGAAAAATACATGGATAAAAGTTACAGTGCAGTCTAAAATATGAATAGTTCAATTAAACATTACAAGAAAAAGTACATGGATAAAAGTTACAGTGCTAATAAAATAAACATTAAGGAAAAATACATGGATAAAAGTTACAGTGCAGTCTAAAATATGAATATTTTCCATATATTTAATTTAGACAGACTTTCTTCACCATATTTTGCTCGCATGACATCCACAATCGGACCCTCAGGAGGCTGTACACACCCCCTCCCCTGCTTTGCTTCCATAACAAAGTCTTTAAAGTGTTACCAAAACACTCCGTGTTACCAAAACACTATTTTTCATCCGTCGATGCCAGATATTCCAAATATCTCTTTCGAGCAGTCCCTCTCATAAATGTCATGGAGTTTAATTACGTTTAAACATTACAAGAAAAAGTACATGGATAAAAGTTACAGTGCAGTTTAAGATATGAAAAGTTCAATTAAAAGCAGCGACAAAAAGAAAAGTCTTCAGCCTGGATTTAAAAGTAGTAAGAGTTGCAGCGGACCTGCAGGTTTCTGGGAGTTTGTTCCAGATATTTGGAGCATAATAACTGAATGCTGCTTCTCCATGTTTAGTTCTGACTCTGGGGACAGAAAGCTGACCCGTCCCTGAAGACCTGAGAGATCTGGATGGTTCATAGTTTAGCAGGAGGTCAGAGATGTATTTTGGGCCTAAACCATTCAGTGCTTTATAAACCAGCAGCAATATTTTGAAATCTATTCTTTGACACACAGGAAGCCAGTGTAAAGACTTCAGAACAGGAGTGATGTGGTCCACTTTCTTAGTGTTAGTGAGGACTCGAGCAGCGGCGTTCTGAATCAGCTGCAGCTTTCTAATCGATTTTTTAGTGAGACCTGTGAAGACACCATTGCAGTAGTCGAGTCTACTGAAGATAAAGGCATGGACAAGTTTTTCCAAATCCTGCTGTGACATTAGTCTTTTAATCCTAGATATATTCTTTAGGTGATAGTAGGCTGATTTAGTAACTGTTTTAATGTGACTGTTGAAACTCAGGTCAGAGTCCATGACTACACCTAGATTCCTGGCTTTATCTGTTGGTTTGAACATTGCAGACTGAAGCTCAGCGCTAACTTTTAAACGTTCTGCCTTGGCTCCAAAGACCATTACCTCAGTTTTATCTTTGTTTAATTGGAGAAAGTTCTGACACATCCAGTCATTGATTTGTTCAATGCACTTACTCAGTGTTTGAATTGGAGCATAGTCTCCTGGTGAAATTGTTACGTAAATTTGTGTGTCATCTGCATAGCTATGGTAACTTATTTTGTTGTTCTTCATTATCTGAGCCAGTGGTAGCATGTAGATGTTAAAGAGAAGAGGCCCCAGGATGGAGCCTTGAGGAACCCCACATGTCATATTTGTCAACTCAGATGTGTATTTACCTATAGAAACAAAGTTGTTTCTATCCTTTAAGTAGGATTTAAACCAATTTAGAACTGTTTCCGAAAGTCCCACCCAGTTTTCCAGTCGGTCTAGTAATATGCTGTGGTCAACAGTGTCAAACGCAGCACTGAGATCTAATAATATTAACACTGAAGTTCTGCCACTGTCTGTGTTTAAGTGGATGTCGTTAAAGACCTTTACAAGAGCCGTCTCAGAGCTGTGGTTTGGACGAAAGCCTGACTGGAACACATCAAAACAACCATTTAAATGCAAGAAATTACTTAACTGTTGAAAAACAACTTTTTCAATGATCTTACCTAGAAATGGCAGGTTTGATATGGGCCGGTAATTGTTCATTACTGAAGCATCTAGATTATTCTTTTTTAAGAGCGGTTTAATGACTGCAGTTTTCAGGGCCTGTGGAAAAATACCTGAGTGAAGAGATTTGTTTACTATATGAAGTAGTTCTGAGGCCATGCAAGGCAAAACATCTTTGAAAAATCCTGTTGGAATAATATCAAGGCAGCAGGAGGAGGACTTCAGAAGTTGTATAATGTCCTCTAGGTTTTTATCATTAATCTGATGGAATTGTGTCATGATGTCTGAATTGATGTTAAGTGGACACAGAGACAGCACATTTGCTGTTCCTGATGCAGAGGCACTGACTGCTTGTCTGATTTTCTGAATTTTGTCAGTGAAAAAGGAGGCAAAATCATTGCACGCCCTGGTGGTTAGAAATTCAGAGGCTACTGACACTGGGGGGTTAGTTAGTCTGTCGACGGTAGCAAACAAGGCACGTGCGTTGTTTTTGTTTATGGTAATGATGTCAGAGAAGAATGATTGTCGTGTGTTTTTCAATTGCAAATTATAAAGGCCAAGTCTCTCTTTATAAATTTCAAAGTGAACCTGGAGATTTGTTTTTCGCCACCTGCGTTCAGCTTTTCGACATTCTCTTTTTTCTGTTTTAACGGTCATGGCCTTTCTCCATGGAGATATTTTCTTCCCAGTCACTTCCTTTACCTTAATTGGAGCAATGGCATCTATAACATTTTTAATTTTTGAATTAAAATGATCTACTAGCTCATCTACTGAGATGTTAGCAGGGGCAAGTGTGGAAGAAAAATTCTGAGTAAACATTTCCCTAGTATTTTCAGTTAAATATCGCTTTGTGGTTACCTCTTTTTGAACACTTGTGTGAACAGAAATAGAGCTCTCAAAGAAAACACAGGAATGGTCAGAGAGCGCAACATCAGTCACCACAACCTTAGAGATATGCCCCTTATTGTGCGTGGGCTCCGTCACATGCTGAGTCAGCCCATAGCTATCAAGAACACAAAACAGTTCTTTAGCCCCTCTGTCCTGGGGGTTGTCAACATGGATGTTAAAATCACCAACAATGACTAGACGGTCAAAGTCAATACACACTATAGACAGCAGTTCAGTAAAGTCATCAAAAAAGCTTGCACAGTATTTGGGTGGCCTATAGATATTTAGGAACAGAGCTCGAGAGGAGCATTTCAGCTGAAGGGCCACATATTCAAAAGAATCAAAGTTTCCATACGATGTCTTCCTGCATTGAAGGGAATCATTGAACAGAATAGCAACTCCACCCCCTTTCTTATGCATTCTTTCCTGACTCATAAAACTAAAGTTGGGAGGGGTTGATTCGATAAGAACAGCTGCACTGTTATTTTGTTCAATCCAAGTTTCTGTTAAAAACATAAAATCAAGATTGTGCTCAGTGATAAAATCATTGATTAAAAATGTTTTTCCTGCCAAAGACCTGACATTTAATAAAGCTAGTTTAAGTTTGTTAAACACACTATCAGTCATGTTTTTTGTAACAAGCTGTGGCTGACATGGAATCACTGCTAAATTAGATAAACTCACACAAACGTTTGAGCGCTTCCTGTATCTAAGATGATTTATCTCTCTTAATCTATTACCTATCAACACAGATATCGGCAAAGCTACTGGCAGGCAGGGCCCTGGCATGTCCTGGAAAGAGTTGAGAGTGCCATACGCCCTTGAGCCTGGACCCAGCAGATATCAGTTTGATGATTGTGGTAGGCATGGTGATGAAGCCGGGAGAGATGGTGCGCATCTCTGCTTCGGTGATTTTGGTGGGCGTCGTTGAGGGACGGGGGTAAAGGACATGCTGCCAGCCCTGCGTAACGCCTTTGTTTGGTTTTTGAAATCCAGGAAGGAATCGGTGCCAGCCCTCTGTATCTCCTTCATGTGTTCAACGATCTCCAGGATGGTGGGCGAGGGTGAAAGGGTGAACGGAGTATTCTCAAAGGCGTTGATAGGGGGGGGGTGACGGGCGGTGGGGACTCCTCCGTGTGTTTCATAGGTCTCCCATAATCAGTACATTCCTCAGACGGGTGCAGTGATACTTCTTCAGGGTTTTCTGCGCGATGTGTTGTGTCTATCTTCTGTTTTGATTCCTCTTGCCGCTTGTCCTTGGCAGAGGGAACAGATTGATGACGCAGGCAGTTGAATATGTTAGAGATAAACAATTTCACTCCTGACTTGTTCAGGCAAACTCCATTTGCCTTGAAAAGATGTCTGCGATCCCATAAAAAGTTAAAATTGTCAATAAAATGCACAGAATGGTCAGTACAGGCAGTTGAAAGCCAGGTGTTCAGTGCAAACAATCTGCTGAATCTCTCCACTCCTCTTCTGACTGGCGGTAGAGGGCCACTGATGAACACCTCCGCATTTAGAGAGCTGGCAGTTTCCAACAGACATTGAAAGTCTTTTTTCAGCACTTCTGACTGTTGTTTCACAACATCATTTGTTCCAATGTGCAGAACCACATTCTTCACAGTCGGATGTTCAGCCCCAATACGCAGGATCTTCTCAGCCAAGTCAGAGACCGTATCCTTGGGAAAACAGAGTACTTTGTTGTTGTTCTTACTACACAGACCTTTTACATCTCTTACAGCAGAGTCACCCACAATCAGAGTTTCAGGCCCAGTCGTTAGCTTTCCCTCTAGGCTTTTGCTTTTGGAGTAGCTATTGGTCCTTACCCTGCTGTGTGAAGAGGACGGGTTATCCAGGTCATCAGAAAGAGATCTCCGGCTCTCGGTCAGCGGAGCGTATCTGTTCTGGATTGGCACACTTGGTGCTTTAGGAGGATTGTTTGTAATTCTCCCTTTAGCAGCTGTCCACGGCTGTTTAGGGGTTGAAGAGGCGCTCTTCCTGGGTGATAACAATGCAGGCCAGCCGGTCGCATCACATATTTCTGAGTGTTGGGCTCTGCCTGTTATCCGTCCTCCCAAATCCCATGGAAATGATTTACTCTTCGGCTTTGCACCCAGAGAGTTCCAGGGAGGACTACCACTTGTAGATTTATTACCCGGTACACAGCCCTCCTGTTCCTTGGAATCCTTGTAGCTGCTAACTAGCTTTGAGTTAGCATACTCTTTTCCACTATTTTGCAACACTGGTAAAGTGGTGTCATTCCCACAACATAGTCCATTCACTTCCACGTTAACTTCCAACCGTTGCATTTTCATTTCCAGCACGGCCATCTTCTGTAGAAGTTTGTGGAAGTCATCTGTAGAGAACGGAGGCATTTTGCTACCAACTAGCTTAAGCTAAATAGCATGCAGTAGCCTACCAGGCTTTAGCTGTTGCTAGGCCACGCTACTGTAAGACTGGGGTCGTCGTAAAAATGTTGAATTATGGCTGAAAACCTCCGTCTATTTACGAAGATGAACTGTCCCAGTGATAGGTTAATGTCCAGGAGCCGCTGCTCGAAGTTTTCAGAGAATAAGAATAGGAAAATCAGCATAAAAAAGTAAGCAGAGGCAGGAGCAAGCAGAAAAGCGTCTGCACTGTAAGAAGCAGAGAGCAGTATAAGCAGAATGGCTGAAGTTTGTAAACTGAAAGACATTTTGGATATCGTTCGTTCTGGCAGTACTAGTCCGGGTCATTGGGAAACGATTGTAAACGAAGTGGTAGTGGTCCTGGAATCTTCATTTTCCGAAACATTCTGTAACATTATCTCAGAAATGAAACAAACATCAAAAGTGTATCATGTGCTCTCATTGTATGCTCTGTTTGTAGATGTAATGCATCTCTGCATCGAAAACAGCATACACGTGAATATTTTGACTGAAGTGAAAAAACTCCATCACGATATCTCCTGTAATATGGGGAATGCTAAGCTGGAGACTGTCCTGGGGATGCTACAATCAGTATAACTATTGATTTTGTGTGTGAAAAAAATAAAAAAAGTGTTTTTTACATCTAAAAACTGTTGTCATCATTATAGCAAGGGAGCGTGTCTGATACATGTGTGTATTACAGTCCTTCTTGTTGTTGTGTTTTCAGTGTTTTTTTGTGTATCTGTACACACAAGGCACACTTCATTATCTACTTTTCAGCTTTTTTTTAAAAAAGAAAAGTGCATCTTTCAGTAACTTTACCAGAGAATTTAAGCATACATCTGTCAAATGTTTAAAACTGTTTCACTGAAATACCCTCAAAATGACAAACTGCCATTAAGAGTCAGAATCCTAACCAAATCTACTGACACAAAGTACTTCATTATCTACTTTCCAGCTTTTAAATACAAAAGTGTATCTTTCGGTAACCTTCTTGAGAGAATTAAGCATAAATCTGTCAAGTGTCAGGGAAATTTGTTAAAATCACAAACTTACCTTTTAGAGAAACAGTCTTTAAGAAAAAAAATCTAATCAGACTGTACTTCATTATCTACTTTTCAGCTTTTATACACAAAGTGTATCTTCAATAACTTTACCAGAGAATGTAAGCATAAATCTGTCAAATGTTCAAAACAGCCTTGTTTCACTGAAATACCCTCAAAATGACAAACTGCCATTAAGAGTCAGAATCCTAACCAAATCTACTGACACAAAGTACTTTCTACAGATGACTCCTCCCACTCAACAAATCATATAAAACTAATGACGACCGTTAAAAACTAGCCATGGATCTGAGAAAAACCAAGTCTGATGTAGCCTGCCGTTATTATCACCAGGATAATGGATATGGGCTTAATGACTGGATGTTACAAAGTAGGGGAGAGGATGTTCCCGAAGAAGAGCTCTCGTCTATAACACATCCATGTAAGGTCTTTAGGACAAAAGAGGACCATGATAACATGACATATGAAGAATATCTTTCTTTAAAAGATGCTATTATAGATAACCTTTATAGAAACAGTATATCTCATGCCACTCGCCAAGATCGCAAACGACAATTAGCAGAAAAGAATAGAAAAAGTAAAGAAAAACGAAGAAAAAGAAAAAGCAACATGAAAAGGAGAAGAAAAATTAAAAGCAAACGTAGAATGCGAATGAAAAGAAAAGGAACCATAGGACGCAAAACTAAAAAGACAAAAAGAAGGAAGGTGAAAAGAAAAAGAAACAAAGTGAAGAAATTTAAACTAGAGGATGGCGTTGTAGAGCCATTACCGGATCATAATAATCTTATAGATCATCTCCCGCTAACCGACTGCTGCGAATGTGTTGAACAAATACCAAAAGCAATATCAAAAAACAGAGCATACACTGAAAGCACATGATAGACTATAAATGTTTCGTTTACAATACTATTACTATATATGAAAGCAAAAAAATAAAACACATTTTCATTGTGTAATGGTTGTTTAATTGAAAAAACACAACATTCAACACAATTCATAGAAAACATTTTACATTTTTACCATGTTAATGTCTTAGTGCATACAAGGTAATAGACTTAACGATTTGCACTGCTGCTTCTCTCCGCGATTCATTGACGGTGATCGGTTTGTCGTTCAATTCACACAGCCCAAGTAGATGTTTAGGGGTCTCTTGGAAGTATACGAATGCATTTTTTATATCAGATAAATGAATTAACATCACATGTAAATTCTCTATCCTTTCACCCGCAACGATTATAATCTGCTTTACTTCTTCTTCGGTTTCTCCATTATTAGCTCTGAATGTAATCCTTTCTGGGGCTTCTTGTGCTTCTTGTGGTCTGTTGAATACCTGGCGTAGGATTTGTTTAGCTGTAAGGACAGGTACCATATAATTGTCTTCAAAAGCTTTGTCTATATCGTCACACGTTTTGGCGTATCCTTCGCTGTAATGACAACCGACACTAGAATAGAGATCCTCCAACAGTCTTTTAATACATATTCTGGCACTGTCGCCAATTTGGGCAATTCCACAGTATCGCGCTTTTTCTCTCATTATACTGAAGCAAAGTTCTGCCATTGCTTTTGGTATTTGTTCAACACATTCGCAGCAGTCGGTTAGCGGGAGATGATCTATAAGATTATTATGATCCGGTAATACCATCTTTTAAAGAAAGATATTCTTCATATGTCATGTTATCATGGTCCTCTTTTGTCCTAAAGACCTTACATGGATGTGTTATAGACGAGAGCTCTTCTTCGGGAACATCCTCTCCCCTACTTTGTAACATCCAGTCATTAAGCCCATATCCATTATCCTGGTGATAATAACGGCAGGCTACATCAGACTTGGTTTTTCTCAGATCTATGGCTAGTTTTTAACGGTCGTCATTAGTTTTATATGATTTGTTGAGTGGGAGGAGTCATCTGTAGAAAGTACTTTGTGTCAGTAGATTTGGTTAGGATTCTGACTCTTAATGGCAGTTTGTCATTTTGAGGGTATTTCAGTGAAACAGTTTTAAACATTTGACAGATGTATGCTTAAATTCTCTGGTAAAGTTACTGAAAGATGCACTTTTCTTTTTAAAAAAAAAGCTGAAAAGTAGATAATGAAGTGTGCCTTGTGTGTACAGATACACAAAAAAACACTGAAAACACAACAACAAGAAGGACTGTAATACACACATGTATCAGACACGCTCCCTTGCTATAATGATGACAACAGTTTTTAGATGTAAAAAACACTTTTTTTATTTTTTTCACACACAAAATCAATAGTTATACTGATTGTAGCATCCCCAGGACAGTCTCCAGCTTAGCATTCCCCATATTACAGGAGATATCGTGATGGAGTTTTTTCACTTCAGTCAAAATATTCACGTGTATGCTGTTTTCGATGCAGAGATGCATTACATCTACAAACAGAGCATACAATGAGAGCACATGATACACTTTTGATGTTTGTTTCATTTCTGAGATAATGTTACAGAATGTTTCGGAAAATGAAGATTCCAGGACCACTACCACTTCGTTTACAATCGTTTCCCAATGACCCGGACTAGTACTGCCAGAACGAACGATATCCAAAATGTCTTTCAGTTTACAAACTTCAGCCATTCTGCTTATACTGCTCTCTGCTTCTTACAGTGCAGACGCTTTTCTGCTTGCTCCTGCCTCTGCTTACTTTTTTATGCTGATTTTCCTATTCTTATTCTCTGAAAACTTCGAGCAGCGGCTCCTGGACATTAACCTATCACTGGGACAGTTCATCTTCGTAAATAGACGGAGGTTTTCAGCCATATTTCAACATTTTTACGACGACCCCAGTCTTACAGTAGCGTGGCCTAGCAACAGCTAAAGCCTGGTAGGCTACTGCATGCTATTTAGCTTAAGCTAGTTGGTAGCAAAATGCCTCCGTTCTCTACAGATGACTTCCACAAACTTCTACAGAAGATGGCCGTGCTGGAAATGAAAATGCAACGGTTGGAAGTTAACGTGGAAGTGAATGGACTATGTTGTGGGAATGACACCACTTTACCAGTGTTGCAAAATAGTGGAAAAGAGTATGCTAACTCAAAGCTAGTTAGCAGCTACAAGGATTCCAAGGAACAGGAGGGCTGTGTACCGGGTAATAAATCTACAAGTGGTAGTCCTCCCTGGAACTCTCTGGGTGCAAAGCCGAAGAGTAAATCATTTCCATGGGATTTGGGAGGACGGATAACAGGCAGAGCCCAACACTCAGAAATATGTGATGCGACCGGCTGGCCTGCATTGTTATCACCCAGGAAGAGCGCCTCTTCAACCCCTAAACAGCCGTGGACAGCTGCTAAAGGGAGAATTACAAACAATCCTCCTAAAGCACCAAGTGTGCCAATCCAGAACAGATACGCTCCGCTGACCGAGAGCCGGAGATCTCTTTCTGATGACCTGGATAACCCGTCCTCTTCACACAGCAGGGTAAGGACCAATAGCTACTCCAAAAGCAAAAGCCTAGAGGGAAAGCTAACGACTGGGCCTGAAACTCTGATTGTGGGTGACTCTGCTGTAAGAGATGTAAAAGGTCTGTGTAGTAAGAACAACAACAAAGTACTCTGTTTTCCCAAGGATACGGTCTCTGACTTGGCTGAGAAGATCCTGCGTATTGGGGCTGAACATCCGACTGTGAAGAATGTGGTTCTGCACATTGGAACAAATGATGTTGTGAAACAACAGTCAGAAGTGCTGAAAAAAGACTTTCAATGTCTGTTGGAAACTGCCAGCTCTCTAAATGCGGAGGTGTTCATCAGTGGCCCTCTAGTCAGAAGAGGAGTGGAGAGATTCAGCAGATTGTTTGCACTGAACACCTGGCTTTCAACTGCCTGTACTGACCATTCTGTGCATTTTATTGACAATTTTAACTTTTTATGGGATCGCAGACATCTTTTCAAGGCAAATGGAGTTTGCCTGAACAAGTCAGGAGTGAAATTGTTTATCTCTAACATATTCAACTGCCTGCGTCATCAATCTGTTCCCTCTGCCAAGGACAAGCGGCAAGAGGAATCAAAACAGAAGATAGACACAACACATCGCGCAGAAAACCCTGAAGAAGTATCACTGCACCCGTCTGAGGAATGTACTGATTATGGGAGACCTATGAAACACACGGAGGAGTCCCCACCGCCCGTCACCCCCCCCCCTATCAACGCCTTTGAGAATACTCCGTTCACCCTTTCACCCTCGCCCACCGTCCTGGAGATCGTTGAACACATGAAGGAGATACAGAGGGCTGGCACCGATTCCTTCCTGGATTTCAAAAACCAAACAAAGGCGTTACGCAGGGCTGGCAGCATGTCCTTTACCCCCGTCCCTCAACGACGCCCACCAAAATCACCGAAGCAGAGATGCGCACCATCTCTCCCGGCTTCATCACCATGCCTACCACAATCATCAAACTGATATCTGCTGGGTCCAGGCTCAAGGGCGTATGGCACTCTCAACTCTTTCCAGGACATGCCAGGGCCCTGCCTGCCAGTAGCTTTGCCGATATCTGTGTTGATAGGTAATAGATTAAGAGAGATAAATCATCTTAGATACAGGAAGCGCTCAAACGTTTGTGTGAGTTTATCTAATTTAGCAGTGATTCCATGTCAGCCACAGCTTGTTACAAAAAACATGACTGATAGTGTGTTTAACAAACTTAAACTAGCTTTATTAAATGTCAGGTCTTTGGCAGGAAAAACATTTTTAATCAATGATTTTATCACTGAGCACAATCTTGATTTTATGTTTTTAACAGAAACTTGGATTGAACAAAATAACAGTGCAGCTGTTCTTATCGAATCAACCCCTCCCAACTTTAGTTTTATGAGTCAGGAAAGAATGCATAAGAAAGGGGGTGGAGTTGCTATTCTGTTCAATGATTCCCTTCAATGCAGGAAGACATCGTATGGAAACTTTGATTCTTTTGAATATGTGGCCCTTCAGCTGAAATGCTCCTCTCGAGCTCTGTTCCTAAATATCTATAGGCCACCCAAATACTGTGCAAGCTTTTTTGATGACTTTACTGAACTGCTGTCTATAGTGTGTATTGACTTTGACCGTCTAGTCATTGTTGGTGATTTTAACATCCATGTTGACAACCCCCAGGACAGAGGGGCTAAAGAACTGTTTTGTGTTCTTGATAGCTATGGGCTGACTCAGCATGTGACGGAGCCCACGCACAATAAGGGGCATATCTCTAAGGTTGTGGTGACTGATGTTGCGCTCTCTGACCATTCCTGTGTTTTCTTTGAGAGCTCTATTTCTGTTCACACAAGTGTTCAAAAAGAGGTAACCACAAAGCGATATTTAACTGAAAATACTAGGGAAATGTTTACTCAGAATTTTTCTTCCACACTTGCCCCTGCTAACATCTCAGTAGATGAGCTAGTAGATCATTTTAATTCAAAAATTAAAAATGTTATAGATGCCATTGCTCCAATTAAGGTAAAGGAAGTGACTGGGAAGAAAATATCTCCATGGAGAAAGGCCATGACCGTTAAAACAGAAAAAAGAGAATGTCGAAAAGCTGAACGCAGGTGGCGAAAAACAAATCTCCAGGTTCACTTTGAAATTTATAAAGAGAGACTTGGCCTTTATAATTTGCAATTGAAAAACACACGACAATCATTCTTCTCTGACATCATTACCAAAAACAAAAACAACGCACGTGCCTTGTTTGCTACCGTCGACAGACTAACTAACCCCCCAGTGTCAGTAGCCTCTGAATTTCTAACCACCAGGGCGTGCAATGATTTTGCCTCCTTTTTCACTGACAAAATTCAGAAAATCAGACAAGCAGTCAGTGCCTCTGCATCAGGAACAGCAAATGTGCTGTCTCTGTGTCCACTTAACATCAATTCAGACATCATGACACAATTCCATCAGATTAATGATAAAAACCTAGAGGACATTATACAACTTCTGAAGTCCTCCTCCTGCTGCCTTGATATTATTCCAACAGGATTTTTCAAAGATGTTTTGCCTTGCATGGCCTCAGAACTACTTCATATAGTAAACAAATCTCTTCACTCAGGTATTTTTCCACAGGCCCTGAAAACTGCAGTCATTAAACCGCTCTTAAAAAAGAATAATCTAGATGCTTCAGTAATGAACAATTACCGGCCCATATCAAACCTGCCATTTCTAGGTAAGATCATTGAAAAAGTTGTTTTTCAACAGTTAAGTAATTTCTTGCATTTAAATGGTTGTTTTGATGTGTTCCAGTCAGGCTTTCGTCCAAACCACAGCTCTGAGACGGCTCTTGTAAAGGTCTTTAACGACATCCACTTAAACACAGACAGTGGCAGAACTTCAGTGTTAATATTATTAGATCTCAGTGCTGCGTTTGACACTGTTGACCACAGCATATTACTAGACCGACTGGAAAACTGGGTGGGACTTTCGGAAACAGTTCTAAATTGGTTTAAATCCTACTTAAAGGATAGAAACAACTTTGTTTCTATAGGTAAATACACATCTGAGTTGACAAATATGACATGTGGGGTTCCTCAAGGCTCCATCCTGGGGCCTCTTCTCTTTAACATCTACATGCTACCACTGGCTCAGATAATGAAGAACAACAAAATAAGTTACCATAGCTATGCAGATGACACACAAATTTACGTAACAATTTCACCAGGAGACTATGCTCCAATTCAAACACTGAGTAAGTGCATTGAACAAATCAATGACTGGATGTGTCAGAACTTTCTCCAATTAAACAAAGATAAAACTGAGGTAATGGTCTTTGGAGCCAAGGCAGAACGTTTAAAAGTTAGCGCTGAGCTTCAGTCTGCAATGTTCAAACCAACAGATAAAGCCAGGAATCTAGGTGTAGTCATGGACTCTGACCTGAGTTTCAACAGTCACATTAAAACAGTTACTAAATCAGCCTACTATCACCTAAAGAATATATCTAGGATTAAAAGACTAATGTCACAGCAGGATTTGGAAAAACTTGTCCATGCCTTTATCTTCAGTAGACTCGACTACTGCAATGGTGTCTTCACAGGTCTCACTAAAAAATCGATTAGAAAGCTGCAGCTGATTCAGAACGCCGCTGCTCGAGTCCTCACTAACACTAAGAAAGTGGACCACATCACTCCTGTTCTGAAGTCTTTACACTGGCTTCCTGTGTGTCAAAGAATAGATTTCAAAATATTGCTGCTGGTTTATAAAGCACTGAATGGTTTAGGCCCAAAATACATCTCTGACCTCCTGCTAAACTATGAACCATCCAGATCTCTCAGGTCTTCAGGGACGGGTCAGCTTTCTGTCCCCAGAGTCAGAACTAAACATGGAGAAGCAGCATTCAGTTATTATGCTCCAAATATCTGGAACAAACTCCCAGAAACCTGCAGGTCCGCTGCAACTCTTACTACTTTTAAATCCAGGCTGAAGACTTTTCTTTTTGTCGCTGCTTTTAATTGAACTTTTCATATCTTAAACTGCACTGTAACTTTTATCCATGTACTTTTTCTTGTAATGTTTAAACGTAATTAAACTCCATGACATTTATGAGAGGGACTGCTCGAAAGAGATATTTGGAATATCTGGCATCGACGGATGAAAAATAGTGTTTTGGTAACACGGAGTGTTTTGGTAACACTTTAAAGACTTTGTTATGGAAGCAAAGCAGGGGAGGGGGTGTGTACAGCCTCCTGAGGGTCCGATTGTGGATGTCATGCGAGCAAAATATGGTGAAGAAAGTCTGTCTAAATTAAATATATGGAAAATATTCATATTTTAGACTGCACTGTAACTTTTATCCATGTATTTTTCCTTAATGTTTATTTTATTAGCACTGTAACTTTTATCCATGTACTTTTTCTTGTAATGTTTAATTGAACTATTCATATTTTAGACTGCACTGTAACTTTTATCCATGTATTTTTCCTTAATGTTTATTTTATTAGCTTTTCTTTTTTTTTAATGCTTAATGTCTTTCATTTCTTTTTTGTAAAGCACTTTGAATTACCCTGTGTCGAAAAGTGCTCTATAAATAAACTTGCCTTGCCTTGCCTTGCCTTGCCTTGCCTTGCCTTGCCTTACACGGGGGTCACTACTCGTTCTGTTTTCAATCGTCCCCATCATCACATTTATTAAACGGGTAAGGACTACATTATGATCAATATATACAGAGCGTTTTGCAGAGTAGTTTCCCATTTTTATTTTACTTAAAGAAAAAAAGTCACTGCATTGAACAAGTCTCTGGCTTCTTCTCCATCCTACTGCTGTTTGTTAGTCTTCTTCTTCTTCTCCATCCAAGTCTGTATGGATATTTCAAGTCTCTCCTTGAGGCATCTGCATTTTACAAGCTTGTGCAGAAAGGCTTCCGAAGCGCGTCCTATCTTCAGTTTATCCTCGCAAATGCCTTTTTCAATAAGACTCTGGTCAATCACTGCAACGAAGTCGGCGAGCCAAAGTCTTTTCATTAACGCTTTGTAATTGTTTCTGAAGAAGAAATCGGGCATGTCATTCCGACAATCGTGTTGCCTCTGGTCGGGGTTACTGCGTCGGCATTCTTTGCAGATTTCTTTTCTGTACCGATACATCACCATCTCCAGAATATGAAACAACTCCGATTTCACTGTGTCCCTAAACTGAGACTTCTTGACCCGAGGAGTAGCATCAGCAGCAGTAGTAGTACTGCAAGATTCGGGTTTCCCACATGGTGGTGTTGCTGGTGGACTCTGTTCCTGACTGCAACTCGCGGGGGGAGTCTTGGCTTTTCTCTGCTCCATGGCTAGTTTATCAGAAATATGGAAAAGTCATTGTGTACAAATAGTATGTTGAAAATCAAAAAAGAAAACTCAATTCAATACAATTTAATGAATATTTTACCCTTTAAGTGTTGCGGAGAAAAAAGCCAAAATCTGTTGAAAAAAGTTCTTTAAGCGTTGTAGCTTTTTCATCTCATCTCCAGCAATAGGTCATCATTTAAGAACAAGTACTGTAATAGTTTTGTCAAGATTCTACAGAAAAAAGTCAAAAAAGTATAGTACGTCAGAAAATATGTAAAAGTCATATCGTATGTTGAAAATCAAAAAAAGAAAACTCAATTCAATACAAATTAATGAATATTTTACCCTGTTCTAAAAGTTTTTGCACCCTTAAAGTAAAACCCCTTCCTTACCAACTACTTCATATTATACCCTTTGTTAAGTGTTGCGTACATCATGGGTGTATCTCAAAGTATCTTGGTAACATAAAATAACTAAAATATGTAAGTTTATCAGAAAAGAAAAAAACCTTGTTTATCTGAACAAGTGTTGCATACATCAAAGTGTGTTTAAAAGTATCTTAGTAACACAAGAAAAAGAGAAGAAAGCGTTAATGTTAACAAACACTGGATTGTTCCACTGAAATAATAAATAAATAATTTCAAAAAAGTGCCTTTAAAGAAAATGTGTTCAGACAAAGTATTTTATTTTCAAAAAAAGTTTTGCATACATACAAAGTGTATCTTACAGTTCCTTTGTGAGAGAATTACACACAAATCTGCCAAGTGTCAGGGAAATTTGTTTAAATCACAAACTTACCTTTTCGAGAAACAGTCTTTAAGAAAAAAATCTAATCAGACTGTACTTCATTTTCTAGTTTTAAGGTTTTGCATCCCTCAAAGTGTGTCTAAAAAGTATCTTGGCAAGAGAAAAAAGCCAAAATCTGCCTTTAAAAGAATCCGAATTCCTTATAAAGTACTTCATATTCAACTAGTTTCAGTTTTCAGACACCAAACTGTATCTAAAAGTATCTTGGTAACACAAGAAAAAAGAGTAAGTGTCATTTCTTCGGTAATGTTACAGAATGTTTCTGAAAAAATGAAGATTCCAGGACCACTTTAAATGTTTCGTTTACAATACTATTACTATATATGAAAGCAAAAAAATAAAACACATTTTCACTGTGTAATGGTTGTTTAATTGAAAACAGTCCTTCGTTTTAGATGATTTGCTACATTTTGTAACAATCTTAAAACCATTTGTGTTTTGACTCTTTTAAAAAAAAGTTATTTTTCATCTATCATTTTCAACCAAGCAGCAAGAGTTCAAATGTAAGAACAAGTAATAGTTTGTCACGATTTTATGGGAAATAGTCAGAGAGCGATGTCACATCTTAAAGACAGCTTGAACTGGATAAATGGTTAGTCTTTTTCAAACATACCGTACGTTCTGCATGTTAGTATATCTGGCCCCTCGATTTAGACCCTACTGCCCTAGACGCATGCCCTCAATAGGGTAGTCACACTTTGGGAAGAGGTGTTTCATTTCACAGATCCATCTTGATTGTTATTGTGAAGAGGTCCTTCTTCACAATAGGAGGAACATTCAGAGGATGAAGAAGCATAAAACATAACTTGTTTGTAAAACGGACAGCACATCAGTTTCAAGAAAAGATGACACCGTGTTTATGCATGACATGCAACATATCTTGAAGTCCTACAAAAAAATCACAAAACTTGCCTTTTAGAGAACCAGTCTTTTAAAAATAAAAAAAAAGATATGATCAAGGGGCATTAAGATCTTTAAACTACTATTACCCTCTTCAAAGAGACTTCCCCTTCACTGTTCCCACTTCATTGTAGGATTTCTGCCATGTCTCTACTTCAGTATAGGCTTTTTTTCTAAATACATTTTACAACTGTTAACAAGTAAATAAAGCCATCATTATATTCAGACAGCGATTGCATATCGCAGAGATCTGCTTGAAATTGTTGTACGAAAACTCTGTTTCGTATAAAATGCACCCTTGTCGGATTATACATATTTTTTAGAGTCCATTCTTCGTGAAGTTCTTCGGCTGTAGGCATCTGAACCCGGCATACAAACTTCATTCGTTTCTTGATTGGAGCACCCAATGGATGGTTGTAAGTTGTTACCGGTGTCTCGCTGATTAAATCCATATCCAGACGTCTCTTGGCCAATTTCCCTCACTTGAAAAATATTTAACAACGGGGCCGGCTTTTTATTTTAGACGATATGGGGGTGAGGGGTGGGGGATGTGTGTATGTGTGTGTGTGTGTGTGTGTGTGTGTGTGTTCCCACCTCCTCCACCATATGTTTTTACCATTGTGTCCTGCTAGCAAAAAACAGAGAGGTTTAAAAATATATATGTTTGTTTTTAGATGCTTTAATTAATCTCATGTTATTTGCAAGTTACATTCAATACTATATACAGGATTAACCACACAGGAAGTGGTTAGGAGGCAGGACATATATCCTATACATATTACTTGATTGAAACAACGGCATTTTATTTTTCTCATTTTTCTAATTTAATTTAATTTTGTAAACCGGAATCGGGACATCCGCAGGAAGTGGTTTAATTAGTTTATTTCATTTTTAATTAATTTTTGATTAATTTTGTATGGGGGCGGGGCTTCCGGTAAAAGGGGCGGGGCGACCTGTCACTTTTTATGCATACTAATGTGATTGAAACAGCATTTGTACTACTACTTGCAGTCTTTGGGCTGCCTGAATTGGTCTGGCTCTCTCCCTGAACTGACCAACTGGACTTGCCCTGAACCTGTCTGGGCTGGACATAGGGAAAGCATTTATCATTGAATGGGGAAATAACTCAAAACCACAGAATAATGTACAAGATAAAAGATTAGTTCATATTGAACGAAACGTTCGTGAGCGTAACAACACTAGTGGCTTTGCCATGTTTTCATTATGACACTTACTAGTGTTTTCCAATGCAAAAAAGTCAGATCTTTGTGACAATACCATTTACACAGAAATTAAAGTTACACACAAATTATGAAATAGTTATCACCTCAGTAAACAATAAATGAATTGAAAGATTACAATAAATTCAATGGCAAATATTGCAAATTAAACTAATTATTTCCTATAGGTTTACTTGTATTTTGTGCTAAAATTGTAAGTATCTCATCTGTATTTACAATACAGCTTGATTCTGCATCTCTACTTACAGCTCGTTGGTCCATGTGAACATTTACTGTTGCTATGGCAACAAGAGACCGCTGACGTTAGCAGCTCTTAGCTAGCCTAGCTAAATCATCTGAACAATAATAACCCATAATATCACAATTCGGCATATTTAAACAAAATCAACCACAACTACCAACATTCACAGCCCTTCAACTCTGGGCTAATATATTGTCACAAGTAGGACTATGCAGTTAATTAGGTCACATCACATTCAATGTAAAAACGTTTTCTACTTTTTTTTTGGACATGTCTCAAAAATGTAGCCTAGTCAGCCCCAGGCTAACGTTACTTACCATGTATGCCTCCACTCGCTCGTCTCCCGGCGCAGCAGCAGCTGCCGGCACCAAATAGGTCCGTCAATTTAGAATATTTAGCAGCCTCCACCTCCAGAGACTTCAGCTTTTTAAGTCGCAGTTTTTCAGCGCCACCTGGGCGTTTCTTCCGTTTATCCATTTTCAGCTCAGCAGCAGCAGCAGCAGCCCGTCCCGCCCATGCCATGAGGTCCCGCCCCACCCAGGTTTGTGTTGTGATTGACAGCACTGTCAGGGCTCTCTGCGCCTGTCAGCCCATGATTGATTGACAATGACAAACAATAGACCAATAATATATGTCGATGCTGGCAACACACTGCTAGCCCTCTGTAACCAATTGGCCGGCACAATTGGAGGGAATTTAGAGAAAAAAAAGAAAAGAAAAAAAAACACATCGCGGACCGGCCCACATTGGGTCAACGGCCCACCGGGACGATGCCCGGTATGCCAGATGGCCAGTCCACCCCTGCTTGCAGCCTTAAAGATGTCTCAATATGTTACAAATGTACTCACACAGTTAAATGAATAAGCCTGTAATGCACAGATTATCTAAGAGTTCCAAGTCACCGCTGTCCGTTTACAGTATGTCCTTTCCCATCCCATAATGCTTCAGGGAATGGAAAGGGAAGCACGACACTGCATTTATTGTCTCTGCTTTAAAAAGACTTTCATGTAGCTTTTAATGCCAAAAAGCCCTTGAGACTTTAACTTCCAAACCCAACGTTAGATGTTTGACTTTGATTTGTTTTGCCAGTTGAATGCCTTTAGGCGTTTTAGGTGTTCTGTTCAAACACATCACAGGAAATTGGACCGTTTTGCGGCTGCTGGGAGGGAGCTCGCCAACTGAATCCAAGCAGCAAGCCACACTCTGCAAGTTCTACGCTGCTTACCTCCGTTGGGTCTTCACTCATCTAATCATTTGTTATACTTAATGAACAAGGCACCATAGTAATTATGATTGTTAGATCAAAGTTACAAGCAGCAGAAGTGTTTCTTTCACATACCTTTTATTCTTTGCCTTTTGGGGTTTCCCTTTTTTCTGTAGTGTGTCTTATAGGTTTTTGTGCATGTAAATCAGGGGTGTCCAAACTTTTTTCAACAAGGGCTACATACGGATAAATATACGAAGGGCTGGGTCACTCCCTAGAGGTGAGGTATATCGCCTCATAAGTTCAGTTATAAGTTTGAAAAATCAATCCAATGTCGGTAAATTATTCTTGATATTTGAAAATGCTGTTAGAAAAACATCACAGCTCTCCATAGGGGTTCATTTATTCTGTTGGCAGCTCATTCCTTAAAACAGAAGTGTAACATCCCGTCATGTCTGCTAAATTGTTCATGTCATGTTAATCAGGTTCATGTTATTGTTTCACGTTTACTTCATAGCCCAGGTTAGATTTATGTTTAGTCAAGTCTTTTTGTTCACCTGTCTAGTCCTGTCATTGCACTTCCTGTTTTATTTTGTACTTACCTCTGGTCTCTCATTTCAGGTCCCCTTACTTCCTCCCTTTGTGTGTTTTCCCCATGGATGTATAATAAGAACTGGATACAGCGTGTGGAAATTGATGTGAGATATTGTACCAAAGAAGTGTGTTACATTTAAAATGGCAAAGTCTTGTTGCAATTGCCAGACACTAAAAGAGGTCCTTTGAGTTTCAATAGTAGCAGTGAAGTGAATACTGTTCAAACAATACCTGTGTTTGTGTTTTATAGTGATTTCTCTGTTTTTATCCTTTCCTACATGGGAGGACTAAAATCGAGAGAGACAAAGGGCTGTAAAATAAGTTGTATTGCAGTGGGGGAGGTCGAGGTATGCAACACAGTGGTGTGGGGAGAGGAAATTCTGTTTGAGATCTCTGGCAGGCCATGTTTTAAGGAAATCTATGTATCTTGAATAAGTATATGTGTGAGTTTATACATTCCTGTGTGTTAATAGTTGAAGGAACAAAAGGTACATTTTTCCTCTCAAATATAGAGAGGTTTTTTATAGATTTCTGAAACAATGTTCCCTTTTTCTTAGAATAGATGAGCACAATAGTTTTTTCTTTGACCGTTTACCTGTTTATCAAAAGAGTGTTTTAGGCTATTTGTGAAGAAGGAAGATGCAGAATTAAGGGTGATTTCTGTTTGGAGTGTAAAGATTATCCCTGATAATGTTTTTTTGGGTTAAACCATCGAGAGGTTTTACAAATGGGGAGGGACATTTTCGTTGAGTTTTAATGAGGTGCCTTTCCAACACCTGTGGCTTTCAAAGCTGCCAGACGCTGATTTCCCGGTGAGATAGCGTTTTGGGATCTCCCCAATGAAACGCCACCCCTTCTTTGTATTAGGGAAAAGTTTTCTGGTTGTTGGGTCTCTCTCTTCATGCGCTGATGAGACGATAGGATGTCCGCAGTGCGTGAATAAAGGGCGGGAGTACTCCACACGTTGCTTATATGATTCTTTGAATTGTATAGTAATGTATTATTGTATATCGTATTGCATTATTACTACTTTGTTTAATTAAAACGGATTATTGTTTAACTGGTATCCTGGTGTGTTCTAATTCCCTCCCTGTTATGATTTCAAGCAGGACTCGTCAAAACAACACGCGGTGAGGAGTTGGGTTGAAAAAACCCCAATCTCGCTACAAGTGGTGACCCCGACGTGATCGAGTGGGAGTTCAAAGGGAGTCGCATCAGGAGCCAGCGGACGAAGCAGTCCAGGGCGGCACCTCGAAATACTTTCTGACAACTAAAAACAGAGCTCTATACAAAAACACAGGTAAGCACGGATACCCGTTACACTCAAAATCTGTGATTTGGATATATTCAAATTTTTTAGAGTTGTCAGGAATATTTCTCAGTGTCATAGACTTTATGATAAAATAATGCGATACATATATTAGTATAGGTAGGTAACAATTGGCTACTGATCTCATAAGATAGTGTAATGCATACATTAATATAGATAGGTAACGAAGGACTATAAATGTAATATAATTATGCAATACATATATAATAAAGTAGGTAACTTTGGACTACTACATGATGATAAAGCAAAGGTTAAGGACCTAGGGGTATGCTACACGTGAAGCGACGAGAAATGTAAGATTATGGTGAAAGGCCCCGTTGGTTTTAGGGAAATCAAGTCGGCAATTTCAGTCGGGGAAGTCCATTGGGTTTCATAAGAAATGATATCCACCCAGGACGAAACTGAATAATACTTCTTCAGCCTCATAGGATGCTGGAGTGTATTATATGTAAACCAATCCAAGAGGAGATACGCAAATTTCAAAAAGTCATTTTGAAACGAACGGAATCTCGTTCTCTTGTTCTGTGGGGTTATTAATCTAAGAAGCTAAACGTGACGATAAAGGATTCTGTTGACCTGGGTTTCGGCTCCATGAGGATGTCACATAGCTGAAAAGCCGTGTCGAAGCTAAGGTCGCATTATCTGTTGAAATAAAGATCGCACAAAAAAAGCTCGATAGACTGTACGGGGAATAATTTTATGTGAATAACTACTAATAAATAAGGGAGAAAAGGTCAGACAAATACGCAAAGTTTAAGCTGGTTGCTCTCAGAAGCATCTTTGCCCTCAAGTGAGGTGGAACTGGTGAGGTGCCGCCATCTGGTGGAGGTATTTTGTAGTACGTCTTACATTATTACATTCCATTTGACTGGCGCCTTTAATCCGAAGCGACTCACAATAAGTGCGTTAGACTAGGAAAATAAAAAATAACAACACAGGATAATTGAAATATATCTGGGTTAATAGAGCCAAAACATTTCAAGTACGACTCAACTGCCTTTCGATAAGCCAGTCCGTTAATAGCATTATAAGTGCTTATGGTAGTACTTTTTGATTAATATAATATAATATATATATATATATATATATATATATATATAAATATACATCATTCAAAGTGGGGGTGTAATACTTCAGTTTTTTACACTCAAAATAGTTACACATTTGAATTAAGGGCAGGACAGTTAAATAAATACATTAACTACGTTAGGAGTAATGACGAGTATTGTCCAATATATTAATAAATAACACTGAACACATAGCAACCTAGTCAGATAAAGATATGCGAAGTCAGGCCGGAGGCAGGCTGGAGGCGTGGGTTTGAGAAAGCCCCCACTTCACAGCTTTCCTCTGAAAAAGGAGGGAATAACATTGAAGATTGATAGATCAATGTGTCGTAGATATTTAAATAAATAAGAAACATTGCATTGTGAATTTCGTGGTATTTGTCATTTACTGAGAAGTTTACTTATATTTCAAGAGGCATTTATTGCATACAGTATCGTTGAGGGAAAGTAATAATAGCTATTGCTGAGTATATGAAGCAGGTTAAAGTTTGATTCAAATTGAACATAATAGTGGATTATTCCACCTAGTGTTTTTGTAATATCATTAGTAGACATTAATTGTGTTTAAGTTTATGAAGAAAGAGTAGAAGGTAAACGGGAGGTTGTTATAAGGTTGTCAGTCAGAATGAATCTGTTAAATGGTTACACATGACAGAGGTGTTGCACAAACACACAGGTGATTGATGAGGAGAAACTTGAGCCGGCAGCTGCAGGGCACAGGGAGGAAAGAGAAAGACAAGTAGATGTTTTGAAGAGTTCAGAAAGAGTAAAACTTGTTTCTAAATAATGTCATATTGTTTTGTGAGTAAACATGAAATAAAAATATATTTACTAGATATAACAACAACATGCTTAACTGGGTTGACAGAAAACTGCTATTAACCAGTTTCAGCAGCTACTGTCATATCTGTGTTCTAAAGAGAACATATGTTGCATTTACAATTCATATTAAGGAAGTTCACAATTGATACCATTAAAGACCGTTTTGGATTAATAGGGCGTGTCTGTCAAACACTCGTGCTCAGATGGAATAAAGTGTTGAGATGTTCTCAAGAGTGGGAGTTTTCACAACGCTTTTTAGTTTGTATTGAGACAATTAACTGATAAGGACAGAAAACTGTTCCGTGATGATTTCTTTAGGTTTGAGCTTTAGTAATGGAGATTACATTTTGTGAGGAAAACTTTCCCCCAATAATAAGTGTTCAAAGATATATATTCATTAACTGTGATCAGATTACTTGTTTTTCAAGTATAGCGCTAAATACAGTTAGTTTTGTATTTTGTTACAGATCTAACCTGCTTGTAACACAACTTAGATAAACAATTTCAAAAAGAATAGAATAAGCAAGTGGTTAAAGGGGTTTCCTGTTTGGCTCATTTGATTTAGAACTGAAGTAAGGAAGAATAGTGTTTTATGAGAACTGTCATTCCTCATGGTTTCTAAAGATAAATCATCAGTTTCTAAGGACTTGGGTGTAGAGATAGGATCATGGTGGAGAAGAGAGACCTTTTTTGGTTTCAAAATAATGAAGATTTTAAAGATGAAGTAAGCAGGACTTCAACTAGACAAAAGAGATTTTACAATGTGGTTGTACTACTGTTAATGGAGTAAAGAATCTGGGTAGACTACTGCCATTGATTTGTTTTAACATTCACATGTTTCAGCATTCCTGACAATATAGACACTCAGCTGTTTTATTTTGTAACCCTTTGGGGGAGAGATTTAAATTGAGTTTATCTCCAGTTGCTGATTTATTGTGATTGCAAGCGGCACTGGAAAGTTGTGCGCCACCTTTGGGTTGTACTCTGAATCAGTGTGTTGGTGAAGAGTTGCTCACTACAGAAACAGAAGAACTGTGCAAAGAACACATCTGAGGAGGGTTTGACATTTTGCGTGTGCCTCGTTGCCGGGGCAACAGTGGTGTGAAGAGGAACAGCAGTTTTGGGGATTCCTGCTGTGCAGAGGTGTGTCTGCTGATTGTAGCACATTGATCCAGAGGTGCCTTCCCCCTCAGGACATCCCAGTGCAAGAGTTTCATTGATCCAATTGGAAACAGCTGCAGAGGACAACGCATTACTGACTGTTCACATTGTGACAAGATCTTGAGACAGGCTGGTCTCAGACGGTTCAGACTCTGAGGAAATTATGCGAGGATTTGACAGCATAACTGTGCAAGAGTTTTCCAGAGGGTGGTGTACAACAATAACATTAGTGTTTGAGAGGGGAGGCTGATTGTTTAAACGATGGTCTGGAATACTGAAAAGATTAAAGTTTAATATTCTTGGTTGACAAACAAGACATCTGATTATTAGGTCACACAAAATAATATAGACATATAAACTAACTGAGTAAAGGGATTAATGGATTTCATATCCTAGGGAGGGTAAGTTATGTTGCAAATACTTCGCAGGGTATTTGCTAATGTATTCTGAAGAACAAATAACAAGGACACAAGTCCAATTTTGTTTTGTTTTTAGATTAAATTGTCCGTTGCCAAAACTGTTCACCTTGTGTCTAGATTTGGACTTTGGTGGTAAGGGAGTATTTAGGCTTATTTTTATACATCTGACATTTTAAAATTGTTCCATTTCTACATATTCCTATTTAAAAAGAAATGTTAGAGTAAAGAGGGCTGATGCTGAAATGGGAAATAATGTGGGGCCTTCAATCACAATAAGGGTGCATATTATTGACGACCAATAGGGAGGAGGGGTCACTCGACCCACCCTGCAGTGGTTTTTAAAATCTTACTTGCAGCTTCACAGGAAGCGCACGGCACCAGATTAGGAGTTTAGAGGACTAGCGGCACCACCTCCTAATGGACATTCATTTAGTTAGTAATTAACTGACATTTAGAGATGTTAAAAAGTAAAAACATACCTACCATGAGGGATAATTCCTAAGTTCAGCTACAAACCATTGATGAAATTACTTCTGTTTTTAGGTCCTTGATAAAGGAAGGAGTGATTGTTACATGTTCAGGACACCCAGAGTTCCACGCACGGTTAAAGACGTTAACATTGTTTTTTTAGGTATACCAGAATTGAAGATACATGGGTATAGTGAGAGAGGAAGAGCTACACAGGTCGTAGTAGAGGTTTGACTAAAGATAATAATTGTGTGCACAAGTTTCTGAATTACATCTATTAGACGTGTTGATATTGATTAGGTGTTAATGAACTGCAGTAATAATACAATAAGGAAGTGACATTTTTTGGCTAACACTTTTCAGGGAATTTGGGAAACCGCTGTTCCAATGAAAAGTTAGAGATATCTTGAACATTATAGTTGGAATTGTGAATTAATAAATGATGGCGCTCCATATATACAGATTTTTATAGACGGAGGATGCTGGCCTGTGCTGGACGATCGGAGTCTCTGCAGAGCACGACACATGGCCAAAAAGACTGAGACCAACTGACCTTTGACCCTGATCGACAGGGTAACTTGGGAAGGCACTGTCAATGACTGACTCTGAGGTGAACCTGACCAAACCTGACTTTACAACCTGACAGTGTGAGTGAGTGTATGTCTGCACCTGATCAGTGCAACTGCATGATTTAAAACGATGACTAATCAAGCATGTTTTGGACTAACACATTATTTTTGTGTGATAATAATGTGTGAAATGAGAGGTTTCCTAACATTGCACAAAAGGGGAAACCGTATATTTCACTCCCACAGGAGGTGGCCGTTTGCAGAATGTGAAGCTCAAACTAAAACATGAAGATTCTGTTTCTTTTAGGACTGAAAGAGGGAGAGAAACACTTACTGGAGTGTTTACTGTGGGAAATGACGGATGTACCTTTGGGAAAAATGTTTGGTATTGTCTTATAATCCATTATGACCTGAAGGTTTTCTTCCCATACAGGATTTTGTTTACACATGAGTTAATGTGTAAAAAAGGGGGAGTGTAAACGTCACAATGTACATTTTTTTTTCATTTAGGGACTGAAAGGGACCTGCTGCCCAACTCCATTGTTCAATCTGACCATTGATTGACAGTTTTAGAATTGACCTGCTCCATATTTGGGGACAACACACTGTTTGATGGATGTTGACATGTTTCTAATATTGATTGAGTTATAGCAGGTAACACAGGTGCAGAATCAGTGGCCAAGGGGCTACCATAGAGATGTAAGTCCAGAATGGAATAAATGAAGAAGCTGACCTGTGAGTAATGTAATTTGGACAACATCATGTAACTAGTCTGGTAAAGAAGTAAAAGCCATAGACTTTTAGGTCATTATGGGGATATACATTTCATCTACATTTATAATAGAAAGACATTTGATGACAGTTTGTTGGAATTCTGTATTCATTTTTTCAGCGGGATAATATCTAAGCACTGACGGGTAAAAGCAGTATCACCAGGAAGCCATTCACTTTGTTAGTATTATGATTTGGGTTGTTTTTGAATCCATAACATTAGTGTGTTTCTTTACCAGAAACATTAGCAGTTCAAATCATATTTAGATTTTTAATGGGATCTCAAGGATTTCATTTTAAAATAAACACAGATGCTTGTCAGAAATTCAGAGCTATTGAAATATGTTATTTAGTCTACCTAAAGATGTTGGGGTTCTTATTTAGTTGGCACAGTCCAAGTATTAAGATTCTGAAGCTGCACAATTAATTTAGACAACCTGTGCACAGACGTCTGTTGTTTTAAGACACCCCACCAACAGGCTCCAAGTGCCCACGCACTGGTGGGTCAAACAGCCGAGGGCCCCAGAGCCCGGAGCGTAGGCTTGAGGGATTTGTATCAGATTTCTCCACACAGGTTGTTGACGCCAAAAGGGGGACCCGAGACGCAGGAGGCGGACTGTCAACCCCAGGCTCTCCGGCCCCGACCGAGTGACCCAGAGGACATCCCATGCCATCCGACTACAAGGAAAGGGGGACAACTGGTACCACTGGAGCCAGTGTGCGGTCGGGAAAACACCTGCGAGGACCCTAGACGACATCAGGACGGATCTGGCTCTCGTCATGGAGGTCGACTCGGATGCTGTCATCAGCGGACTGGAGGAGAAGGACCTCGAGGACATCATCCAGCAGTCGTCCCAGGAGGCATCATCATCGGACCGGAGAAGGAAGATCGGGAGGACATCTATTCAGCATCGACTCAGAAGCCGCCATCAGCGAGCTGGAGGAGAAGGAAGACATCTCTCTAGCGGGCAGCCCAGAAGCCGCCGTCAGCAGATCAGAGGGGACAAAGACACGGCAAGCCAGGATGGCACAGGGGACTCCACTCTTCGCTGAAACAGGAGTGTGTGTTAAGTGCAACAAGACGGTGTATGGAGCCAGCCAGGCCTGCCGAGCTATGGGCAGCCTCTACCATGACAGCTGCTTCACCTGCAGCGCCTGTAGTCGAAGGCTGAGAGGGAAGGCGTTCTATGACGCAGGAAGGGTTTTCTGTGAAGAGGACTTTCGGTACTCTGGGTTCCAGCAGTCTGCAGACAAGTGCAATGCAGGTGGACATCTGATCATGGACATGCAGGCCTGCAGGCCCTGGGAAAGTTGTACCGCCCCGGTTGTTCCGCTGCGTCATCTGCAACGAGAGCCTGGACGAAGTGTGCTTCACTGTGGACACTGAGAATAAAATCTACTGTCTGAAAGACTACCACAGGGTCCTGGTGCCTAAATGCGCTGCGGTAACCAGCCCATCCTGCCCTCAGAGAGGTCTGATGAAACCATTCGAGTTGTATCCATGGACAAAGACTATCATGTGGATTGTTGTTGTGTGCCGTGCATCCGCTCATTATGTGTCAGACTAATCAGTTCCACCATTGAAGGAAAAGATGCTTCTCCCCCCGTATCAAATGCCTCTGTTGGCCTATGTCTCGGAAGGAGAGGAGGAGTTTGGGGACTCAGCTTTTTGACATGTTTTGGTCTCCCTCTCCTTCTGCCATAAGAAATTGCTATGAGGGACTGTTTCCAAATGTTTAAAGGGCTCTAAATATAATGTTGAGAGATGAACACAGTGGAGAGGAATGACAAGTTATGTTTCAAGTGCCTTGTGTAAGTTGCACTCTTTTTTAAGAGTGCAAAAGAGGGAATTGTGGAAATTGATGTGAGATATTGTACCAAAGAAGTGTGTTACATTTAAAATGGCAAAGTCTTGTTGCAATTTCCAGACACTAAAAGAGGTCCTTTGAGTTTCAATAGTAGCAGTTAAGTGAATACTGTTCAAACAATACCTGTGTTTGTGTTTTATAGTGATTTCTCTGTTTTTATCCTTTCCTACATGGGAGGACTAAAATCGAGAGAGACAAAGGGCTGTAAAATAAGTTGTATTGCAGTGGGGGAGGTCGAGGTATGCAACACAGTGGTGTGGGGAGAGGAAATTCTGTTTGAGATCTCTGGCAGGCCATGTTTTAAGGAAATCTATGTATCTTGAATAAGTATATGTGTGAGTTTATACATTCCTGTGTGTTAATAGTTGAAGGAACAAAAGGTACATTTTTCCTCTCAAATATAGAGAGGTTTTTTATAGATTTCTGAAACAATGTTCCCTTTTTCTTAGAATAGATGAGCACAATAGTTTTTTCTTTGACCGTTTACCTGTTTATCAAAAGAGTGTTTTAGGCTATTTGTGAAGAAGGAAGATGCAGAATTAAGGGTGATTTCTGTTTGGAGTGTAAAGATTATCCCTGACAATGTTTTTTGGGTTAAACCATCGAGAGGTTTTACAAATGGGGAGGGACATTTTCGTTGAGTTTTAATGAGGTGCCTTTCCAACACCTGTGGCTTTCAAAGCTGCCAGACGCTGATTTCCCGGTGAGATAGCGTTTTGGGATCTCCCCAATGAAACGCCACCCCTTCTTTGTATTAGGGAAAAGTTTTCTGGTTGTTGGGTCTCTCTCTTCATGCGCTGATGAGACGATAGGATGTCCGCAGTGCGTGAATAAAGGGCGGGAGTACTCCACACGTTGCTTATATGATTCTTTGAATTGTATAGTAATGTATTATTGTATATCGTATTGCATTATTACTACTTTGTTTAATTAAAATGGATTATTGTTTAACTGGTATCCTGGTGTCTTCTAATTCCCTCCCTGTTATGATTTCAAGCAGGACTCGTCAAAACAACACGCGGTGAGGAGTTGGGTTGAAAAAACCCCAATCTCGCTACAAGCGTGGGAGGCGGGGCCTCATTCATTCCTATGAGAGTTGCTCATTAGCACATGATGATAAAATGGCCCAACTTTTGAGAGAGTGAAACGTCACAGATTACCCGGCATGCCTGAGAAGTACCCGTATGTGCGCTCATAGCGCATGCGCAACTTTAACCAAAATGTTCGTTCACATCAAGCACGTCAATTTGCGTACACGTAACAGCACACCAGTTCATGACAGCATGGCACTGGATTGTTATATGATGGAGTTTGATATTAACGAGGCGGCTGCGGCAGTTAGCAGCTAGCGGCTAGCTAGTAATTATGCTAATGCACACATCAATCGTTATTTACTTTTATATTACGCTGATGTAACAGGATCTAGTGATATCCAAGCAACAGAGCTGAATTTAGCATGATACTTGTACATGAAACCACTTGGTAATATATAAAGTAATATATGTATTTTGAATTATGATCAATTGTGATTTAAAACTTCATCTAAAAAGTAAAGCTGATGATGGATTACTGTGGTGGAGTTAAAATAACAATAGCTTATTTCTCTGTGAAATGTGATGGAGTAAAAGGATAGTAACTGTGACTATTCAGGTTAAGTAGCCCACAAGTAACTAAAACGTATAATACTTGAAGGAAAGAATCCAAAATGCAGAACCACTTTAGATTGTAGCCTCAAGGGACTAGTTAAGGTTACTTAAAAACATATCATTTCCCAAATTGGTGAAATGAACTCCATCTCTTAGAAATATGCCAGGGCAGTCAAACGTAATGCAAGGATGCCTTACCCTCTCTCCACCCAACCACTAACACATGTACCCATCTCTCTGTTCCCCCACATTCAGCTTTCCTCCAGTGACATCTCTCATTGACAGAAAATAGAATTATCTTCATCTCTGAGAAGTTGTCACTGAGGGAAAGCAGGTCCTGCTTCATCGCTGTGACACTTTGATGTTGCCGAGGTCGTTGCCGCCACAGAGCAGGACATCCGGGACTGTTCTTCCTCTCAAGGACTGATAGAAACAGGGAAGAAGGTTCCTCCACCTCAGACCACCCTTGCCAAACCACCACACACGACAATTGAGACCCAGGTTGCTTCCCACGGTGTGTCTGGCTCTTTCTTCCCCACGTCGCTGCTCCCTATTATCCACACATCGGGACCTGATAGAATAAAATATATTGAAAAAGGAAAAAAAGTGGTTAGTGGTGATCATCGTTTAGAAAAAGGCGAGTTGTCATATTGTTTTACGAAGACTACACAAGTTTAATGTTTATATTATATTACATATAACTCTATAATTGTATATAGAATCATGATGAAACTTTATAAGGATTAAGATTATATATTAATATTACATTAATTAATGCATGACTCATGACGATTGCATGCATTGTTACGAAGCAGGATGTATTAAGGTCACTGATTTCACTTATCAGATGTAAAAATAAGGTACATATGAAATTAAAGGAATTACTGAAACAAAATGAATACAAATGCTTTTAAGAACTATCCAGCACCTTGTCCAAGTATGGCGGGCTGCCCACTCTCCTTCAGGATTGGATGTTGATCCGACTATTTCTGCCATCTATTAATAAAGTACAAATGATTAGCTCTTCACGCCTCTTTAAAAATAATATGTGTTCTGGAACATTCTGTATGCATCGTCGTTTACAACGGTAGGGACATTGCATTGGACATTTGTTGAGACAAAGATATGTCATTTTTAGTTTTTTCATCTCACATTTATAGATTTTAAATAATAACAATATATAAAACGAATTATAAATTCAAAGTCTGGTTTCTAGGAAGTTAGCTAATGCATACAGAGTTAACATTACAGAACTGCTGGCATGCATACATTAGCTTAGCCACAGTAGCGGTTGCTGTTGAGTAGTTTGGCTTATTTTACTATTTTATACGAGAACATGTTACATACATACAGACATTAAGGAGGCAGGTTACAAAATCAATATGTTTCCGTCTCTTACCTTTTGGAGTAAACTGTCAAAGTTGTTGATTTTAGTTGAAGTTAGCTTTGTCTTAGCCTCAGACGGTGAAGTGGCAGTAAACACTGAACGTGGCCGCGTGTGACGGGAGAGGGGCGCGGGGGATTTAGGTCTGGGCTGCGCTAAACTCAGCCTTCCTTTCCAACATCTCCTGTGTCGGCAATCCAAATCTCTTTGTCTTCGCAGCAAGACATTATAAAATGCCTTCTTGTGTTGCCTACAACGGTGTGAACCGAAGTGAAGGGAGTGGTTCTGAGATTTCTATGTACAGGTATGTGAAAAAAAACATAATCACTTACAGTCTATAAATATATACGATATTATTTTAAGTAGGCTAATGCTAGCAAGCTGAATAATATGCTGACAAATTGCTAAACAATTGCTAATCTGTGATTACCACTCTCTTCATACATCTATGGGTTAGATTTGAAAAATAATTATGAAAGAATATAAGTAGTTGTTTTTGTGTTGAATAGTGAATTGTAATACCTAGTTAACCCTCCTGTTAAATGTATTAAATATTCCTTGGTCAATGTGACACAGTGCATGTTTACCTCCCAACAGACCGTGTGTGTGTGTGTACACTTTACAGTATTTTTCCTAGATTTTCAAACTTAAAAAAGGGTCAATTTAACCATGAATGTAATAGGAGGGATAATACATACAATTAAGACGTGCATACCACTCAAGCTATGACATACATATGGTTACAGTTTTCCAGCCATGACAAAGCAAGGCTGTGTCAATGGGTCAAGAAGATCAATCGCAAGACTTGGAAGCCAAACTCCAGCTCCCGCATATGTGCTCTACATTTCACCGATGAGTGTTTTCACACATTCAGAAAACTGAAATCATCTGCTGTCCCGACTGTTTGCCTTCGCCTGCGTCCACACAACATCCAGGACACAGCTGGTGAGTGTGGCCCCGAAGGTAAGTGACACTGTTTGCGTATCAGAGGTTAATGGCAACATTGTGATGGAGGAAGTGCACGAGGACACACATTGTGTGTCAGATGTAATCTTTCATCACAATGATGATGAACATTGTGTTGAGGACACAAAGGTACAACATGTTGAAGTGAGTGACAGCATTTCGGCCTCTGCTGACCACACTTACCATAAAGTACAGCACCGCACCACCAATGAGACTCCACTACAGGAAGGGGCAAGTGTCACAGAGTTATCGGACGATAATGACAACATCGTGATGGAGGAGGAAACACATTGTGTGTCGGATGTAATCCTTCATCACAATGTTGAGACCCTGGAACCGTGTGTCGAGGATCCACATGCACAAAACATCATTTCAACCGCTGCTGACCACAGGTATGTTGCATCTCCCAATAAGCCGAAGCGCAAATTAGGTGTTAGAATAAACCAAATGGGTAAAATGTCGCAAACAACTCAAATTAGAAAAATAAAAGACCACACGTTTAAAAATACAAATTAACTGTTTAACTGAGGTTATCAGTTACTCGAATCACTTCACCACCAACGAACTGTCACAAGGGCACAGAAAATCATTTCTGACCCCTCCCACCCAGATCACCATGTCTTCCAACTTCTGCCCTCAGGGAGGCGCTATAGGTCACTGACCGCTCGCTTCAAAAACAGCTTCTTCCCCTCTGCAATACGGACACTAAATGGACTCTAAATAACCCCAATGAACAATAACAATCCACCACACCTTGAACTGTATGATATGTCTTTGCCCTGTGCTATGTGCTGTACTTTGTATTGTCTGTTTATTGTATGTTGAACTGTATGGAACAAGCTGTAATACTCTGCACTGCACACGAATTCCACCAGCCTGGCTGTGTGGTCATTACAGATTCTAATCTAATCAGTGAGCTGAAGCAGAACGTGCTCATCTCAAGAGGTTGTGCTGGAAGCCTGTTTTAGTGGAGTGCCAACAGAAATACTCATCAGAGTTAAACAGAGGAAACAGCTAAAAGTGTCAGAGGAATTGCGTTCATTCGCAATGACTCTGCATTTTTATCCCGCTAAAGCTTATGTGCGTGAATGCTTGACCTTGTTTTGCCACATCCCGAAACCACCCGGTCGTGGCACAGCAGCATCTCTGCAGATCCTGGATTCACACAACCAGCCTTTTCTGCCATGGAGTCTTGTGTCGAAGAAAGCAAGCGTGAGGGAAAGGAAACCTTGTGTGCTCTCATGATGGATGAAGTGTCAATACGTAAGCATGTGGAATATGCTGCTGGGAAATTCCATGGATACGTGGACCTAGGCTGTGGCGTCGTCGATGACAGTTTACCACCAGCCAAAGATGCCTTGTGTCCTTATGGTTGTTGCTATTGACGATTCATGGAAGATCCCAGTAGCGTACTTCTTAATTGATGGATTGACAGGAGAAGAGCGCGCTAATATCATCAAGGAGTGCCTTCTTCGACTCCATGCCATCGGAGCTTGTGTATTGTCATTGACATGCGATGGTCCATCGTGCCACTTTGCAATGTCGAGAGCCCTTGGAGCAAACATGGATGTACTTAACATGAAGCCATCCTTTCCACATCCAGCTGATCCCTCAGACACAATCCATGCAGCACTTGATGTGTGCCACATGCTCAAGCTAATCCGAAACACATTGGCTGATCGAAGTACGTTGCAAACTCCAACAGGACAAATCAGTTGGAAGTGTCTACAAGAGCTGAACAAAATTCAGGAGGGACAGGGACTGCGACTTGGAAACAAGTTGGAAATGGAACATATACGGTGGAAAAACAGAAAATGAAGGTTAAGCTTGCAACCCAGGTTCTCAGCAGCAGTGTGGCAGATGCTTTGGAGTATTGCAACACACAGCTCCATCTCCCACAGTTCAGAGGATGTGAAGAGACGGTTGAGTTCCTGAGAACTATTGATGCTGCCTTCGATGTCCTGAACAGCAGGAGTCCCCTAGGGAAAGGGTACAAAGCGCCTATGAGGACATCCAACAAAGAGCGTGCAGAACAAATCCTGCTGAAGGCACAACAGTCTCTCCTCGAACTGACAGATGAGAAAGGCATACCGGTGCATGCTGGGAAACGGAAAACCTGTGTGGTTGGTTTCATTGCGAGCTGCATAAGTGTATGGAATGTTTTCCAGAAGCTGTGTGTAAGCCTAATGCCCAGTGCCGTTACCTTCTCACTTATAAGCTGTTCTTTTCGGCTGTCAGAGCACGTGGTGGATTTAACAACAACCCCACTGCAAGACAGTTCACAGCTGCATACGAGCGTCTTCTAGTGAAGTTGCAAGTGAGGACTGGAACAGGCGATCGCATCCTCCGCGATAACACATCCATCGTGGGGGCGACACCAGCAGCAGCTAACACCTTGCGCGGGTATGACTTGAAGCCTGTTGAGCATGCAGAGTCAGAGCAGGATTACCACCTATGCCCACATGTTGATGCTGTTTCTGAGTACAAGGAAGCTGCCATCACTACATTGCTGGCTTTGTTGTCAAGAAGATCAAGCAAAAGCACAACTGCATGCCTTGTGCTGAAGCGTTGACCTCAGAAGCCACCGTGCATCCCTTTGTCCTCCTGGAGACTCGAGGAGGTTTGAAAAACCATCACCTGGGATAGGTGCTGTTTGCATGGAGTCGGAGCGTTGCTTTCAAAGGATGCGGAGAACAACGTCTGGCTCGCTCCCCCAGGGACATGGCTTAACATCAGCCATCACAAATCAAGTGCTGATGTTCAGTGCAGACCAAGTCTTGTTCCCAGAGTTGCATTTCCACATGTTCGAAACCACTGTTGAGGACAATCACGTACATGTACTGGTGAAAATGGCATCCTCCATATATTGTAAAGTAAGGATGCACCACTTGAGACAGACGTGAGCCAGACGTGAGACAGAGAAGATGACCAAGGACATTGTCAGGCATCAATTCACCAAGTTGATGCATTTTCATCACCAGTAGTTGAGTGTTGCTTGTTGTAATATGTTAATTTATTTATGTGTGTGTGTGTGTGTGCGTGCGTGCGTGTGTGTGTGAGCTCTGTACGTGTTTCTTCTCCTTATGACTGTTGTAAGTAAACATATGTATTCTATATTTCCTTCTATATGTGGATTTGAATGTATGTCACAGTCCTCTGTTTTTTATTGTTAAGCAACGCAACACATGGTTTTCAACAGTGGAACGATTTATGTGAATGTCAACAGCAACATGCCAAGCTTCTTTATAGCCAGTATTCATTATGTTGTATCTGTACCTTCAACTGTAACTGAAAGTTCAATTTGGTGTATTTTGTTTGCAAGTCTGTGTTCAACATACTACTTGGAGTACGCTTAACGCGGCACAAGTCTGTACTGAACATGGACACGCAAAACTCTCAAGTCATTTTTTTCAGAGCTAATCCAAAGACCTCATCACACCTCCTCTTCATCACACCTCCTCATCAAATCCAGATCTTCAGCATCATCATCACCAGTGTCTAGACCTCGGGGGTTTCCCTCTATGCTCACGGCTTTTCCACCTTTCGATATAAGATTTCAGGATCGGGGTCTAATCGCCAAAGACTTAACATTTATCATATGACATGTGTCAATACATGTTATTTAAACAAAATGAAGTATCTCCTGATTGAACTGTCTGGACCCCATCCTCAACTGTTTTTCAAACCATGAAATGCCTTAATAGGGCTTTCCTGTTGATCATCGTAAAGCATAAACTCCCAGACATATCAATGATTTGTACGGCAAAGTTAGGTCTGGAAACTATCATTTTCCTTTTGGCGGGCATCCATAACACGGCATGACACCGGAGCCCTGCTGCGGGCAAACGTTGGCGCTGTTCTGAGTTTGTTCTAATCCGTCAAAATGATGGACTTCTTTCAGATTTTTCCGTCATTGTTAAAAAAAAATCATCAGACGGAATCAATCAATCAATGTTTATTTATATAGTCCAATATCACAAATGTTACATTTGTCTCAGTGGTCTTCACAGTGTGTACAGAATATCAGTATGACAATACGACACCCTCTGTCCTTAGACCCTCACATCGTACAAGGACAAACTTCCAAAGAAAACCCAGTTTAAAGGGAAAAATGGGAGAAACCTCAGGGAGAGCAACAGAGGAGGGATCCCTCTCCCAGGACGGACAGACGTGCAATAGATGTCGTGTGTAAATTGAGAAGATAATACATTTGCAACATAGGTAGTCCAAATGTTTGGAAATGCATGTGTGTAATAGGAAGATGAATCCACGAGGATATCCATCCAGGACCGATGATCCAGGACCACAGCCACGACTCAAGATCCAGCGCTCGCGATCCAGGACACAAGACCGCAGGATCATCCATGACTCCGGATCCCAGCGTATATAGACACTAAAAGGAAAGACATTTGGGGAAGCTGGGTTAATCGGAACATGAGAGTACACGGGTATAGACAGCGAGAAGGAAGAAGTAAGATGTCCCCCGACAAACTAAGCCTATATCAGCAAAACTAGGGGATGAATCTAATCAGCCCTAACTATAAGCTTTATCAAAAAGGAAGGTCTTAAGCGCACTCTTAAAAACGGATAGGGTGTCTGCCGCCCGAACACAAACTGGAAGCTGATTCCACAAATGTGGAGCTTGATAAGAAAAGGCTCTGGCTCCCATTGTATTTTTAGAGACTCTAGGAACAACCAACAACCCTGCATTCTTGGAACGCAATGCCCTAGTAGGACAGTAGGGTATAATGAGTTCTTTAAGGTAAGATGGCGCCTGCCCATTAAGGGCTTTGTAGGCGAGAAGAAGAATTTTAAATTCTATCCTGTGTTCTATAGGGAGCCAGTGTAAGGCAGCCAGAACAGGAGTAATGTGGTCCCTTTTCCTAACTCTGGTTAGTACACGAGCCGCAGCATTTTGAATCAGCTGAAGCGACTTGATTGACTTCTTGGTACTCCCTGATAATAAAGAGTTACAATAATCCAGCCTAGAAGTAACAAATGCATGGACTAGTTTCTCTGCATCGCTTTGAGGCAAGATATGCCTCATTTTTGCAATGTTACGTAGATGGAAGTAGGCGGTCCTTGAAATTGATTTTATGTGGGCGTTAAAGGATAAATCCTGATCAAATATAACACCAAGATTCCTTATAGTCTCACTGGAGGCCAAATTAATGCCATCCATAGTTAGTATATCTTTAGATAATTTGTTTCATAGATTCTTCGGGCCAAGTACAATAACTTCAGTTTTGGTCGTGTTTCACATCAAAAAGTTTAAGGTCATCCACGTTTTTAAGTCCTTAAGGCAGTCTTGAATTTTATTTAGATGATTAATTTCATCAGGCTTGATTGATAAATATAGTTGAGTATCATCCGCAGCTGTGTCCGGGTCCTCGGCAGTAAGTCGGACCCATTTCTGGTGAGGGTTGGCCTCCGCCAGGGCTGCGCTTTGTCACCAATCCTGTTTGTAATATACATGGATCGGATTTCGAGGCGTAGTCGTGGGGGGGGGGTCTGCAGTTCGGTGGACTAAGGATTGCACCACTGCTTTTTGCAGATGATGTGGTTCTGATGGCTTCATCGGTCTGCGACCTTCAGCACTCACTGGATCGGTTCGCAACCGAGTGTGAAGCGGCTGGGATGAGGATCAGCACCTCCAAATCTGAGGCCATGGTTCTCAGCAGGAAACCGATGGATTGTCCACTCCAAGTAGGGAATGAGTCCTTACCCCAAGTGAAGGAGTTCAAGTATCTCGGGGTCTTGTTCTCGAGTGAGGGATCAATGGAGCGTGAGATGGGCCGGAGAATCGGAGCAGCGGGAGCGGTATTGCAGTCGCTTTACCGCACCGTTGTGACGAAAAGGGAGCTGAGCCGGAAGGCAAAGCTCTCTGTCTACCGGGCCATGTTCGTTCCTACCCTCACCTATGGTCATGAAGGATGGGTCATGACCGAAAGAACGAGATCGCGGATACAAGCGGCCGAGATGGGTTTCCTCCGCCGGGTGGCTGGTGTCTCCCTTAGAGATAAGGTGAGAAGTTCGGTCATCAGGGAGGGACTCGGAGTTGAGCCGCTCCTCCTTCGCGTCGAAAGAAGCCTGTTGAGGTGGTTCGGGCACCTAGTTAGGATGCCACCTGGGCGCCTCCCTAGGGAGGTGTTCCAGGCACGTCCAGCTGGGAAGAGACCAAGGGGTAGACCTAGGACCAGGTGGAGGGATTATATCTCTTCGCTGGCCTGGGAGCGCCTTGGGATCCCCCAGTCAGAGCTGGTTGATGTCGCCAGGGAAAAGAAAGTTTGGGGCTCTCTGCTGGAACTGCTACCCCCGCGACCCGACCACGGATAAGCGGGAGAAGATGGATGGATGGATCATCCGCATAACAATGAAAGTTTATGGAAGCATATATAATGTGAACAAAATAGGTCCGAGCATTGAGCCCTGTGGCACTCCATGGCTAACTTTGGTTTGCGTTGAAGATTCATCGTTAACACGTACAAACTGAGAGCGTTCAGATAGATAGGACCTAAACCAGCCTAAAGCAGTTCCCTGTATGCCAACGAAGTGCTCTAGTCTTTGCAATAGGATGTCATGGTCGATAGTATCAAATGCAGCACTGAGATCGAGCAAAACAAGAATAGAGACAAGTCCCTTGTCTGAGGCTATAAGAATATCATTTGTGACTTTAACCAGAGCTGTCTCTGTGCTATGATGTGTTCTAAAGCCAGACTGAAAATCTTCAAATAAATCATTGTTTTTTAAGTAATCACACAACTGTTTTGCGACCGCTTTCTCAAGAATTTTTGAGAGGAACGGAAGATTATAAATAGGTCTATAGTTGGCTAAAACCTCTGGATCGAGGTTGTGTGTAGAAGCGGTTTTATCACTGCTACTTTGAATGATTGTGGAACATAGCCTGATAATAAAGACATATTCATAATATGTAATAAAGAAGTGCTAATTAATGGAAAAACTTCCTTCAACAGCTTAGTTGGAATTGGGTCTAACATGCACGTTGATGGTTTAGAAGAGAGAATCATTGAATGTAATTGTTCAAGGTTAATGGCTGAAAAGCATTCTAGTTTACTATCTAGTGTAATATTAGAACTTACGATTCCGGGAGCTGTTGATAACACTATACTGGTCAAAGGCAAGAGGTCATTAATTTTGTTTCTAAGAGTAACAATTTTATCGTTAAAAAAGCACATAAAATCATTACTACTGAGTGCTGTGGGAATAGAAGGCTCAATGGAGCTGTGGCTCTCTGTCAGCCTGGCTACAGTGCTGAAAATAAATCTTGCATTATTCTTATTCTCATCTATTAATGAAGAGTAGTAGGCTGCTCTCGCTTTACGCAGTGCTTTCTTATATTCATTGAGAGTAATATGCCAGATTAAACGAGATTCTTCAAGTTTAGTGGAACGCCATATCCTTTCAAGTTGTCTAGACTTTTGCTTTATTTTGCGGGTTTCGGCATTATGCCATGGAGCTAATCTATGTTGTTTTATTTTCTTCTTTTTCAAAGGAGCAACAGAGTCTAATTTTATTCGCAGCGCATCTATAGCACTATCAACAACATGATCAATTTGGGGTGGTGTACATTTTGTATAAGTTTCCTCCCCTACATGCAGACATGCTATCAAGTTAAGTATTGGTGGAATCTCTTCCTTAAATGTGGCTATAGCACTAACAGATAGGTTTCTGCTGCAAGAGCTTTTGACTAATGCTTTGTAGTCTCGTAATAGTACTTCAAAAGTTACTAAGAAATGGTCGGATAAAGCAGGATTATGCGGTTCGACTAATAGTTGCTCAATTTCAATACCATAAGTCAGAACAAGGTGTGATTATAGTAGTGGGTTGGTTTATTTACACTCTGACAGAAACCAACATAATCTAATATAGAGTTAAATGCAACAGTAAGGCTATTTTTATCATCGTCAACATGAATATTAAAGTCACCTACGATAATTACTTTGTCTGTTTTAAGAACCAAAGTTGATAAAAACTCAGAGAATTCTGATAAGAATTCTGAATAAGGACCTGGTGCACGATACACTGTAACAAATAAGATTGGCTGCAAAGTTTTCCAGGTCGGATGCGTAAGACTAAAAACAAGGCTTTCAAAAGAGGTATAATTTAATTTTGGTTTAGTATTGATAAGTAAACTTGAGTCAAAGATTGCTGCAACTCCACCTCCTCGGCCCGTGCCTCGAGCAATATGAGTGTTGACATGGCTGGGTGGAGTGGCCTCATTTATGCTGACATATTCTTCATGTCTCAACCAAGTTTCAGTGAGACAGCATATATCAATATTATAATCTGATATTAAATCATTTACCAATATTGCTTTAGATGCTAGAGATCTTATGTTTAAGAGACCACATGTAATATTCCTGTTTTGTTGCACTGTAGTAGTTGTTACATTTACTTTTATTAGGTTATTATGTATGACACCTCTATTAGGTTTTACCTTAAATTGTCCTTGGGCAGACACACACACCGCTAATATTGGGTATTTTATTGGGTTCGGGATTCCTATGGATGACTGCCAAGGAGAGAGCGCAGAGAAGCGTGTAAGACTGCGACTCTGCCTCCTGGTCTCAACTCCAGTTTCTCATGGATTACGTCCACAAAGCTCTGAAATGTTTGCCGAAATGAGATCTGCACCTTTCAAAGTAGGGTGAATGCCGTCTCTCTTAATCAGACCAGGTTTTCCCCAGAAGGCTGTCCAATTATTTACGAAGCCCACATTGTTTGCTGGGCACCACCTAGACAACCAGCGCTGAAATGATGACATGCGGCTATACATGTCATCATTGATCAGATTGGGGAGGGGACCAGAGAAGATTACGGTGTCCGACATTGTTTTAGCATAACTACACACCGACTCCACATTAAGTTTGGTGCATTCTGATTGGCGTAAACGAACATCATTACCACCGACGTGAATAACAATCTTACCGTATTTGTGTTTATTTTTAGCCAGCAGTTTAAGATGCGCCTCAACGTTGCCGGCTCTGGCCCCCGGAATGCATGTGACTGTGGAGGCTTCGGTCTCTAAATTCACGTGTCTCATAATAGAGCTACCAATAACCAGAGTTGGCTTCTCAGCGGGTGTCTCGCTGAGTGGGGAATATCTGTTAGATACGTGAACGGGTTGGTGGGGACCTGCGGGTTTCGCATTATGCCCCTTCTGAACAGTCACCCAGTCTCCCTGCTGCTCGGGAGTTGCCGGGGGACGGCTAAGAGGAGCTACCTTTTGCCGGTCCGCACCGGCTAACATGGGCTTTACTTTAGCTGAGTTTCTTTCTAAGATGCGGAGCCGGGCTTCTATGGCTATGATTCCCGCCTCCAACCTAACAACTATACTACATTTAACACATGTATCCTTACCAGTAAGGGAGGCCGGGAAGTAACCAAACACGAGACAGGAAGAGCAGGAAATAGCACCAGAGGGTGGGGGAAAAGCCATGGCTAGCTATCAAGCTAAAGTTGCTACCGTTAGCAAACCCGAAAAAGAGTGTAGGCAACTGTGGAGTTACAGTTACAGTCGCTAAGAGAAGGAGAGTTGTGAGTGCTTAAGCTGTAGTAACGTGTGATTACAACGTCAGGCAGTTGCCGTGATCAAGAGTTTTAAAACGATCGATTAAGTTTAAGTTAATAAGCTAAAAGCAACAGAACAGGCACACGGGTTACCCGGAGATGACAACAACAACCGGAAGTTACAACGTGCTCACCGCAATAGGTTCCTCCTTCCTCCTTCCGTCAGTGAAAGGACACAACTAAGAGCTGCAATTGAATATATTCGCTTAACGCGACCTCTGGTACCTCCTAACAATAATGTGTCCGTATCCAAAGCCTGATATATATTGTCCTCTGTGCCATAGAGCTATTGTTGTCCGAAGACTATTAAAGCACATCATGAGTCACGCTGATGTACTCGGTGTTCCTTCATTTCCATAAACACACAAACTGTAGTTTGTTTTGAGTCACTCCTGAATACTCACCACAGAATCAAATCACAATCAATCAGCAGCTGAACATAGTCCTTACTGTGGCATCAGAGCAAACCTGTATGAGGGTATGGCCTTCAGGTTGCCATCTGTGAAAGGCTACTTAAGAACAGATGAGACGAGCCAGTGTCAAGAGTAATTGCCCCTTTTGAAGACGAGTCCTCCAATCTAAAAATGCATGTTCAGGCGTTTCAGAGCCTAATCAGGTCCTTCAGCACAATATAGGCACTCCAGCAGTTCCTGGTTAGGTGGATGATTTATTCGTTAGCAATAAAGCTGCTAGAAGAAGCCAATACCTAAAAAAAGGTGACTTAGTCATGCCTTTTCTTGTAAGTTGTTGGAACACGAAGGTGTGGTACGGGCTAAAGGTAAATTATGGCCTCCCTACAAAACCATATGACTTTGATTACACAAAATAAGTTCATAGGATGTATACAACCCAACTAATTTGTAGTACTACCAGAACATGTTATATTTAAAGAGGACACATCATGCTCATCTTCAGGTTCATATCAGTATGTAGTGTCTCTACTGGGACATGTCTCCATGCTTTAATGTTCTCATACTGCCTGTGCTGCAGCACATAAACGTCAAGGGAAAACCCTTACAAATATAAAAGGGCCTCTTTAATGATACCCAGTGTTTTTATTTATCAGTGTGCTGCTTTCATAGCAAACCTATTTTTTTCATTAAATTGCTCATTACCAAATAAACAAAGTCAACTTTAAGAACTTATTATTATAAGAACCACAAGGCTTTCAAGTTGAATATTGCCTAGTGCTGACATTAGCCTATAATTATGTATATTTACAATGCTCTACAAGTGCAGAAAACTATTATTTGCGCTTGCTCATCATATTCATAAATGTCATTGACTGGGCTGTCAATCAGATATCAGCTCTACCTATGTTGTTAACCAATCATTTCTCAGCCTCTCGTTATATAAAATGGTTTTAGTATATTTTTCTGGCTTCATCATTTCCTCAGCCTCCTCATTGTAGCTGAACCAAGATATCTGGAATTCAGTTTGATATTCCACACAAATATATATTTTAAAAAACAGTGCTAAAAGTATGAAGAATATGTGTAATACATAAATGAATTCAACACATTTTTCATAAAAGGCTCGATTTTTTAATAATGACTTAACTTATTTAAAAGATACAACATTTCAAATAGGACTTAATATTTAAAAAAATGTCAAAGAAGTGTATTGATATAATATTACGTATAGAGAGGCTGTACTGTATGCACAAGCAGTACAACAATGCAGTGTTACTGTTACTGGAGCCTGGATGTGAGCAGCCAGAAAAGCAAAGCACGTACAAATATAAGAATTGTTTCTATTATCCAATTGTTCTGTTATCCTGACTCCAGTGGCTTCTGTTATCCTACGGGGACCACCCTATTTGAGGCTTCAGAGCCCCCGTGTCACTCCCCACAGGCTGCTCGAGCACATATGGTTGTACAGGAACACTGCTGAGGGCCAGATTTTCTATTTATGTATTTGTTGTAGAGGCTTCCCTTTGGGACACACCGCTTCCTCTCTTGTCTGTTCAGGTGTAAACTCACACATGGAATATTTGGCCAGAGAGAATAATAAATCACCGCTTTGTCACTATCACTTTCATGGTTAAATATTAGAAAGCCAGGGATCAGTCAGACGGTTTCAGTTAATGGGTGTCACTCGACAGGGCACCAGTAGACTCCCCTTGGCAATCAGCTGAGCCAGTAAGTTACACACAGACATAATTGCTAAATGGTTAACAGCAGGTGTGCCGGAGGGTTTATCCACTGTGTGCCTTCCATTATGAAGGAACAGGAGAGGCTCAATTATAACACCATTGCACCTCTGGGAAGATTCCCACAATGTGACTCAGAGGGCTCTGGAACATCACTGGAGGAAAGGGCTGATCATCCAGGGCTACGATTGTTAAAGCCGCATTAGGTGCTGGAAATTGCTCACTGGCGGTTTGAAAATGGCATTAAGACAACTATTCCCCCCCCTGTAAGCCAAATACACTACATCCTGTTGTCGGTCACGGACAGTTTGTCTTGTTTCCTGCTGCGGTTACGTTCTGTACTGGAGGGATAATATGGAGGATCGGGAGAGATCCTGGTGGGGCTCTGGTGTCTGGCTGAGCTTTTAGAGGTAAGCATGTTTAGACACAGAGGGACTGCTGCCATTCAATGTCGTCCAACTATCTCAAACTCAACATCAGGAAAATAGAGCGATAGTTACGGCTGTAACTACGGTTCTATGAGTCCCGGATGACCGCCAGAGGCGGTGCTTTATGTCCCTTGCGCAGCTCGAGTATCAATAACAACAAAGTCACCTGTGACCCACTTGACACCGGCTATTACAGCCCCCGGGCGAAAGCACACCAGCTTCGCTCTGCCTCAGTATGGACTTGTGCCAACGCGCTGCGTCCAGGCTGGACATCCCCTGGCCTGAAGTGGCCAAGGAGACCTCCAGATCTCGCTATGAGGGGAAGAACTTGCCCCAAGCAGCGAGGATGAAGAAGCAGCTTCTCCCAGTCTTTCCAGAGATGCTGGACGAGGTGTCGGTCTCGTGGAGAGACCGCCCTTTCAGCAGCAAGGCCCCAATCCAGGGTGCCTCCTCTTTGGACTGTGTCGGCACGGAGAAGCTCGGCCTGCTCCGCATGCCGCCCATGGAACCGCTGGTGGCAGCCCACCTCCAACCGCGGCTGGCTTCGGCAACAAGCAGGAACCCCACGCAAAGGCAGACCGCTTCCAGTCAGCAATGACCGAACGAGCCTATGAAGCCCCAGCTTTGTCCGCCAGGGCGCTCAACGTCTCCTTGCTGCTGACCGCCTACCAGGCGGAGCTCTGCGAGGACATGACGATCAAACCTGAGCCTGCCGTGTGGGACGAAATCGCAGCGATCACGGACATTTGCCTCCGTGTGCAGCACTGTGCAGTCCAAGCCATGGGCAAAGCACTGGGGATAATGATGGTACAGGAGAGAGCCAGGTGGCTTACCCCGACGAACCTTCCAGACCGGGAAAACCAGACTTTCAGCCACCAGACGAGGAAGAAGAAAAGGGCGGCCTGACAGCCTCCTCTCCTCGATAAAGGAGCTGGAAGTTCCCTGTTCTCCAGCTCCAGAACACGTTCCAGTGTTAGATGCTCATGTGTTTCCAGGGTGCAATGCCCCCATGCCCCCATCTTCCCAAGAGCATGTTGTCCCCAGCCCAGACTGTACTCGGTGCCCTTTACAGCCCGCCTGTCAGCAGAGAGTGTGAAAGCCTTCAGGGCTTGCCTCGCTCATTTCCAGCCACGCAAATATGTTCTCTTCAGGTCATGTCTGCGGTTGCTGGGGCTCATGGCGTCAGCCGTCCTGGTGGTACGAGTGGGACACTTACACACGAGGGAGTTTCAGCGCTGGGTAGCTGCCCTCAGACTGGACCCCGCGCGTCATGGTGCGTGGAGAGTGATGATCACTATGAAATGCGTAATGGCACTGCGCTACTGGCTGCACCCGACTTTTCTAGTACGGGGCGTGCCTATGGGTGCTGTCCTATCGCGGAAGGTGGTCACCACAGACACATGGTGATGGGCTGGGGGGGTATATACGAAGGTCGACCTGTGAGGGGTCTCTGGAGCAGAGACCTCCAACGGTCGCACATAAATTATCTGGAGCTCTTCGCGGTGTTCCTCACCCTGAAACGGACATCATGTCCTCGTGAGGACAGACAACACGACCACAATATCGTATATAAACCGCCAAGGGGGTTTGCGTTCTCTCCAGTTGCACATGCTGGCACGCAAACTGATCTTATGGAGCTGCGGACGTCTCCTCTCTCTGAGAGCGACGCACATACCAGGAGAGATGAACCTCGGGGCGGATCTGCTGTCCAGAGGTGCACCACTCTATGCAGACTGGACTCTACATCCAATAATTGTGAGTCAGCTGTGGGTGCGTTACGACCGGGCCGCGGTGGATCTGTTCGCATCAAAAGAAAACGCTCAATGTCAGCTGTTCTTTTCAATGCGCAATTTAAACGCACCGTTAGGCGTGGACGCGCTCGCGCACGTTTGGCACTCCGGTCCTTCTGTACGCGTTCCCACCCCTGGCTCTGATTCCCCCAACTCTGGCCAGAGTGAGAGAACAACGGCACACACTGATCCTGATAGCTCCGCACTGGCCTGCAATGTACTGGCTGGCGGAGATACATCAGCTGCTGTGCGGGCAGCCGTGGCAGCTCCCACCACGCAGGGACAGACTGTCTCAGGTGGGGGGGGGCGAACTTTCACCCACACCCAGAGCGCGGGGCACTATGGGCCTGGCCCGTGAGTGGTATAACCTGAATACAGTGGGACTCCCTCAGAAGGTGATCAACACTATTCAGAGTGCGAGAGCTTCCTCCACCAGGTCTCTCTATGACTGTAAGTGGAGGGTGTTTGAGGAGTGGTGCCTTCAAGAAGGACACATCTCTTTTCAATGTCCTGTCGGGGTGATTCTATAATTTCTACAGGACCTGATTGATAAACACAGAGCTTTCTCCACGATCAAAGTGTACCTGGCTGCTATTGCTGCATGCCATGTGGGCTTTGAGGGAAAGACGGCTAGCCAACATCCCTTGGTCTGCCGTTTTATGAAAGGGGCTCGCAGGCTCCTCCTGGTGCCCTTATGGGACCTGGCAGTGGTTTTAAATGGGCTCACTCGACCTCCATTTGAACCCCTGGAAGGAGCTGACATGAAACACCTGTCACTGAAGACAGTGCTGTTACTGGCTCTGGCATCTGCCAAGCGAGTCAGTGACATTGAGGCATTAACCTCCGCCACTGTGTTCCTCTGAGGAACAGCGGCCGAATTTGCTGTTCCCAGTCCGTGCTTTACGCACCTATATGGACAGGTCAAAAGAGTTTCGATGCAATGACCAACTCTTTGTATCCTGGGCTAACCCTCATAAGGGCAAGCCCGTTACCAGGCAACGGCTCTCCCACTGGATTGTGGAATCGATTGCTCTGGCTTATACGAGTCAGGGTTTGCAGGTACCAACGGGCCTGCATGCTCATTCTACTTGTGGACTGGCTACATCCTGGGCTTTGTTCAAGGCAAAGCAAGTGTATTTATATAGCACCTTTCAACACAAGGCAATTCAAGGATATTTCCAGGATGGTCTGGTGGTTTCCATCCAAGACATTTGTGCAGCAGCGAGCTGGTCCTCACAGCTTACTTTTGTCCGCTTTTACAGGCTAGATGTCTCTGCTCCAAGTGTGGCCCGCGCAGTGCTGGGCCCTGTGTTGAGACAGGGTTCTACCTGGTTGTTTTGGTGATTTTCGAGATAAGCATGTCTAGCAATACGGGAGTTTCAATATCCCATAGTGAGACATCGAACAGAGTGTTATGAATATGTATTTTCTTCACTCCGCTGGGAAACTGCTCTCATGTCAAGAAGCATCAGATCAGTGCATGCACTGCCTCGTCCAATCAGTGAGCGATACACAGTAAGGGGGCGGAGCGAGTGTCTGAGGATTTCATCGGAGGATGGTCAGATGGTTCCTCGGTTATAGCTCCTCCATTCTCGCTCCTCGGTCCTCCAGCAGAAATAAGAGCCATGGGACGCTAGTCAAGATGGCGCAGACAAATCAACTTCCGGTGAGACCGAGGACCAAGGAAATGAAAATAGTCCGTTTTTTTTAACACGAGTGTGTGCGGGGAATTCCAGGTTATTGTGATCAGTCCATACTAGAAATGGTTGTTCCGCCCCCTCTAACCAATGACGCCAGTCTTCTAAGGCTATCTTTACTGCCAAAAGTTCCTTGTTCCCCACATCGTAATTCCTCTCTGCGTCTGTCAACTTCCGTGACAAGAAAGCACAAGGATGGAGCTTGTTGTCCTGAGCAGACCTTTGGGAGAGCACCGCTCCGACGCCTTCGTTCGAGGCATCCACCTCCACAATGAATTGTCTCTGCGGGTCAGGCACTGTGAGGATTGGAGCGGTTGTGAACAACGTCTTAAGTCTTTGAAAGGCTTTCCCCGCCTCAGTGTTGCACTTAAAAACAACATGAGAAGAGGTTAGTGCATGTAATGGTGCTAAAGTTTCTTATGAACTTTCTGGAGAAATTGGCAAAGCCTAAGAATTGTTGGATCTGTTTCCTGTTTGTGGGAGTTGGCCAATCTTCCACAGCACTAACCTTTACTGGATCCATCTGAACATGGTTAGCGGTGACGATATATCCCAGGAAGAAGACCGTCTTGACATGAAACTCGCATTTCTCAGCTTTGCAGTACAGTTGATTCAACAGTTTCTGGAGTACTTGGCGGACATGTTGAATGTGAGTTTCCTCATTCGGTGAGAAAATTAAGATGTCGTCAAGGTAGACGGAGACAAACTTGTTGAGAAAGTTCCTCAACACATCATTGATCATACCCTGAAAAACACCTGGAGCATTGCATAAACCAAAAGGCATAACAAGATATTCGTAGTGGCCACTCGGAGTGTTGAACCCTGTTTTCCACTCATCCCCCTCCCGAATTCTGACGATTCTGAGCTCCAGTTTGGTGAATACTTGGGCATCCTGTAACAGTTCAAACGCTGTAGACATTAGTGGAAGGGGGTATTTATTCTTGACAGTTATTTCATTGAGTGGACTATAGTCGATGCATGGACGGAGGGAACCATCTTTCTTGCCCACAAAGAAAAAGCCTGCAGCTGCAGGTGATGACGACGGTCTAATGAGTCCAGACTTAAGGGAAGAGTCAATATACGTCTTCATGACCCCTCTTTCTGGTGCAGAGATGGAGTAAAGCCGACTTCTAGGGATCGGAGCTCCAGGCAAAAGGTCAATAGGGCAGTCATAAGGTCGATGAGGTGGTAGCGAAGTAGCCTTAGTCTTGTCAAAAACCTCTTAAGTCCAGATAACATGCAGGCACTCTGGACAGGTCAGCATACTCTGACTTGATGTCAGTGGTAGCTCTATTGGGGATGTCTGTCTGATTAACAGACTGTCTGGAGTTCCCAGGGGAGGCTAAGCAGGTTACTTTACAATCAGAGCCCCAGTTCTTAATGTTTCCCAACCGCCAGTCAATATTGGGATTGTGCCTGAGGAGCCATGGAAGTCCCAAAACTATAGGGTGAAGTGCAGAGTCAAATAAGTGGAATCTTAATGTTTCTGTGTGAATGTCATCTATGGTTACTTGAACGGGTTCAGTTATATGGGTTACTCTGAATAACAGCTTGCCATCTAAGGCACTGGCATCTACGGGAGGAGTCAAAGGAACAGTAGTAATGCCCAGTCTTTGAACAAGACCCCAGTCCATCAGACTTTCGTCCGCCCCTGAATCCACTAGTACCCCCTGAGTCATGGTGTGGTCACGTAACTGTAATTTTACCTTGGTCAATGAACGTGGAGGAAAGTCAGCTGCAGAAAATCGGCTCACTGACGCCCTCTGTCGCGCCGATGAGCCTGTCCTGTTAACGGCCATGTTGTTCACAGTAGAAGCAGCATCCTTCACGGAAACGGCGCTGTCGTTCCTCTGCCGTGATCCTGGCTCCGCCCAGCTGCATTGGTTCCTCGGATGATGTTGTCAGAGGTGTATTGTTTATCCATGGGCGTTGTGGGGCAGATGGGCGCACGCTGGTCCTTAACCTTTCACTGTTCCTTAACCTTTCACTGTTCCTTTCATTAAGTCTAATATCAATGCGGGTAGACATTGCAATGATAGAGTTAAGATCTGTTGGTAGCTCCAGGGGTGCTAATTGATCCTTAATAGAATCCTTTAATCCATTCATAAAGGCATCAATAAGGGCTGGGGTGTTCGACCCACTATCTGCTGCTAAAGTGCGAAATTGTATCGCATAATCTTCCACTCTTCTGGGTCCCTGTTTAATCTGCATTAACACTCGACTGGCCTCTCTGGCTGGTGAAGAGCGATCAAAAACACGCTTTAGAGTCTCTGAGAACATGTTCACTGACTGGCTCACTGGAGAATTAGAGGACCATTGGGCCATAGCCCAGGCGGAAGCTCGCCCGGTTAAATGGGACAGCATAAAGGCTACTCTAGCTTGGTCTGAGATAAAGGCTGAGGGGTTATGGGTGAAATGCAGTTCACACTGTAGTAGGAGACCGTGTATATGATCCAGCTTCGAGCTGGGCAAGAGCTCTGTGCACTTGAACCGCCAGGTGATTAACTTGATTCGTTACTGCCTCCTGGAATTCTGCTTGGCGATCAGTGAGGTCACCAACTCCTCTGTTAATGGAGACCAGCTGTGCAGCATGGTGAGCAAGCTCTGCTCTCTGTTCTTCGACACCCACTTTAATCTGTTCTGAGTCGGCTGAGTCCATGTTGGCCAGTTCGTTCTGTGAGAACGGGGTACAAAAATACTGGACTCAAATGCGACGGCTCAGATTTTAATACAAAAATAAAACAAAGTTTTAACAAAAAATCACTCAAGCGAGGACAAAACAAAACTTCTCGATTTCAAACAAACAAAACTCTTCTCTCTGGTTTTAACGCTGGGTCTCTGGACATGGAAGCACACTGAAACCAGACGAACTGGCACAAGACAAAGGGAGACGAGGACTATTTATACATGAGGGAATAGGGACCAGGTGGAAACAATCAGGGGCGGGGCAGACGCTGACGGAAAATCACCCAAAGTGAGGAATTAACAGGACCTGAAAGGAAAGACGAGAGGTAAGCACAACATAAAACAGGAAATGAGAAAACGAGTAGACATAGTGTCCGTCCAATTTTTTTTTACAGTTTTTTACCATGTTCAATCTGAATTGTCTTTAAAATAAAAAAACATCTATATTGATTCTGACTTTTCTACATCCAACTCACAGGTTTATCATTACTTTGAGAATAAAGATTATTAATGTAACCCTTTGAGAAGGGAAGATATGGTCATTTGTTCTGGGAATGTCGTTTTCGAGCCTGAGACCTGAAGAACAGGCTCAGTGCTAAACTGGTTAAATCTCAATCTCTACTGTATGGCAGCCATTCCATTCCCAGTGTCTGTTCAATTCCAACACAGATAAATGTTGTCAGTAGTTTATAGAATAAAATAAAACACATACCTATAAATAGTAAATCAAGAGAAACTGATAATGTTGCAGTGGTCTCTTAATTTGTTTCAGAGCTGCATCGGGTAACTTGGAGATGTTGCATCTCTTACTCTTTTCAACTCACTATTGGGGTCCCTCAGGGGTCTGTCCTGGGTCCATTCTTCTTTTCTGTGTAAGAACAATTCTCTTGGCTCTGTCTTTCTCTTATGGCTTCTCTTA